>CM038474.1:5526365-5872171 GCA_021464305.1 Kandelia obovata
GGTGTAATTATATGTATGTATTTTTTAGTTTTTTTAGTTCAATTAGAATCGGCTAGAATTCAAACTTGAAACCTTAAACCCTAAAGATAATTCTGACTATTTATGGTATTTGACATTCAATTTTATTTCCATAACTTTGCCAGAAATAAATGGAAATCTAGGTTTTTGTCTTCCCAAAAGTTCAGCCATTTATTCACCAGGCCACTCCCACAATGACACATACGAGGGATATATATCATCGCTTGCTTGCCTAGAATTTTTTTTTTTTTTTAAGGTACATTCGCCCGCTTCAGATGGGAAATGGTTCAATTTTCTCTTGACTTAGCAGTAGCTCTCACGGCTAACGGGTTTGACTTCCGTATTTCCAAGACTCTTACAGTTCTTCCTATGCTTTTAATTCTCTTTCAAACTTCCATAGCCACCCGAATACAATTAACGTCCAGATTCTCTCTCTCTCTCTCTCTCTCTCTCTCTCTCTCTCTCTCTCTCTCTCTATCTATCTATCTATCTATCTATCTATCTGTGTATACACATAAATAGACATATGTGTGTCTGTGTGCTGTGTGTTATGGGGAAAACCTATACTTGATGCTGTGATGAAAGAAAAGCGTTGGAGATGTCCAGTTCCCGCGCGTGTTTTTTATTTGTTCCAACATTGCTTGTCGGAATATTATTTCTTGTCTGCTTATCACCCCTGAGCCAAAGTACAAATAATCTTACCGACCTTTTCTCTTCTTATCACATTTCTTATTTCGACCGCAATACCGATGATGGACATGAAAGCCATTCCCTTTCTCCTCCGCATACTTCACTGCCTCCACCCAACAGCAGCGTCCGTGTTGGCCCCGTCTCAGGAATAATCATTAGGCACAAGAAAGTGAGTCTCATCTGTGTTTTACTATCATATGCATTTAGGATCAATTGGGTTTAAAACTTTTATTTATTTTTTCAATTTTCCTGATTAGTCTATGATGGGTAAATTTGTTTTTTGTTTTTTGTTTTTTGTTTTTTTTTTTTGAGGGTAGGAGAAAACCAGTTTGGAAAGAATAGAAGATGGGTTGGGTAGAGCAAGAGCCGCTATTCATCAAGCTGTTCGATCACAAAACTACACGTCGAATAAGGAGGAGACTTTCATTCCTAGAGGCGTCGTGTACAGGAATCAATATGCTTTTCATCAGTTAAGTATCAATCTCAACTTTCTTTTTTTCTTTTTTCTTTTTAATCGGTTAATGGTTTATTGGTTTAACTTGTCTGTGCACTGCAAGGACTCTTAACTTGTTTCCTTATATTTTGCTAATAAAAAGAAATCGCGTTGGGAAAACAGAGATTGTGATATTTTCTAAACAATGACCTTGTTTTCTTTATTCTCTAGAATTTAAGGATCCCACTATTTACGAATAGTTTTCTTTTGATATTATCAAGCAAATTCTTCTGTTCATTTTGCCCTACTCGTAATCTAGGCAATTGAGTCTTTTTTTTGTTTTTTTGGGTTTGAGATTTGATTTCATTTATTACTTTCTAACGTGTACTAAAGTAGTAATTAAGGTATTTAATTAAAACAGATCATACCTGCTTCCACTTCCACGCTTCAAGTCACCATTACAGCCTTGATTACAGTTTCCAATCTTGTGCGATTGAAAGTCTAATTGTGAATTGCACCTTGAAGAACGTATATAACTCCATATTCCAGTTAATGACAATGAATTCGCTTTTTAGGCCAGTAATTAATAATACAGTTCAGCCAATAAAAAGGGCGAGCAAATACAATGAATATTTTCTTTTAAATCAATCAATAAATAAATATTGAAGGTCAAACTACAGCTATGGATGATCCAGGAATGAATTTTATATAGATCTCTGGGCTAGCCCTTAGAAAGAAGGCCTGCATATAACTTGTGGGGTGCACCTATTCACCAAGGATCAAAAACTTAACTGAGGCCCGCCGCCGGAAGGCATGCTTGCCGTGAGGTAGGGATGCCCACACAACTCCATTGTAGCAGCCGACGTGTCTTAAATGCATATCCCTTCCCACCCCTTTCCAGCCTGGTGCGGCTCCTCCTTCGTAGCCTACCACTTTCTTTTGACTTGTTTTCGCATCCTGTAACTTCTAAGCATTTCATTTTCTCAGTTAACGATGTGAATAATTACCGTAGATGTGAACTCAGCCTTGAATTTAGTGGATGAGATGAGAGAAATTTATGTGATATATGCTTCCGAGGTCTTTTTTTAAGTATTGCAATTGATGGTGTACGCAACCTTACTTAACGATTCTGCAAATCCTACCACAAATTAACGTTTTTTATTTGAATTCTGACATGCTTAAATGCTATTAACCCAAATTGAATGTTTGTTCTGCTGGCTCTTGGGATACTCACGTGGTCATTAATTTATGTACTATACACGATGCCATGCACTCGTGCTGTACATCTTCAACAGCATAACAACCAAACAGTACTCTCCTTTAGATGATTCTCTTGAGATTAATGCATTAATAATAAACATTCTTGTGAAAATATTGCGCTTCAAATTTTTAAGATGAATGAAATTTCTGTGTGCATATGGGTGGAAAAGATGTCTACATTCTTATCATATTCCATGGAAATGTCTTCTACATTATGTGGTTTGCACTTAATGTTTTACTTATTTTCCATAAAAAGGCTGTTGCTGCAATCGAAATTTTTATCCCATAAGGGGATTGAGAGTGCTAAAATTGATCGGGTAACAGACATTTTGACAATGTCAAGGTTGCTGGTTCAGGAGTCACATAGAGATGGAGAGGAGATTCAAGGTGTGGGTCTATAAGGAGGGAGAGCGACCCCTAGTCCACTACGGGCCACTGAAGGACATATACGGCATTGAAGGGCAGTTCATTGACGAGATGGAGAGCGGGAGCCGCTTCGCCGCTCGCCATCCCGAACAGGCTCACGCATTCCTACTCCCCATCAGCGTGGCCCATATCATCAACTTCGTCTACAAGCCGGTCGTCACCTACTCTCGTGTTCAGCTGCAGAGCTTGGTTACAGATTACACTAATGTCATAGCGGGCAAATATCCCTACTGGAATAGAAGCCAAGGAGCCGACCATTTCTTGGTTTCTTGCCATGACTGGGTATGTCAGCCTCTCTCAATTTCTTGGTCAGTTTGAAGAACATTGCCTACATAGCATTTGTTTCAACAAAAATTTTATAGGGACACGAAATATAAACGCAAGGACTCGTATACATTCAATCATAATTATTAGTTGTAGTTCTTATGTATAGTTATGCTTGAATAAGTTAGACCCTGAGTTTAAAGATCATACACATTTCCTGTCTCCAAAATGGAATTCTAAAGTGGGTATTTTTGGTAGCACAGGCACCTGATATCTCAACTGAGAGCCCCAAACTGTACAAGAATTTCATGAGGGCCCTCTGCAATGCCAATACATCTGAAGGGTTCCAACCCAGAAGAGATATCTCTATTCCAGAAATGAAGGTCCCAGCCGACAAGCTTAATATGCCTGGCAAAGGCCTACCCCCAAGTAAGAGATCGATCCTTGCCTTTTTCGCCGGCGGACCTCACGGTCACATAAGAAAGATCCTACTAGATAGTTGGAAAGACAAGGACAATGAAATCCAAGTCCACGAGTACCTTGACGAGGAGAACAATTACTTCAGTTTAATGGGTAGCAGCAAGTTTTGCCTGTGCCCAAGTGGGTACGAAGTGGCAAGTCCTAGATTGGTGACGGCAATCCAACTGGGTTGTGTACCCGTGATTATTTCTGATTACTACGCACTGCCATTCAGCGATGTTCTTGATTGGAGCAAGTTCTCAATATACATCCCATCTGCCAAGATACTCCAAATCAAGACGATCTTGAAAGGGGTTTCACAAAGAAGGTATCTGATAATGCAAAGGAGAGTGATCCAGGTCCAGAGGCATTTCACCTTGAACCGCCCATCCCTGCCCTTCGATATGCTTCATATGATATTTTCACTTGCGTGTGGTTGAGGAGGCTTAACTTTAGACTGTCACATTGATTCATGTCTAATCATCAAATTCTATACTTGTATTTATACAGTAAAGAGAATATCCCCTCCCCCCCCCAAAAAAAAAAAAAAAAAAAACAAAATCCTTCATTGTCAACAAATCAATCTCATACCAATAGCATTACAGTGTAACATTTATTTTCTGTTGAGCATAAATGCACCCCTGAAAGAAAACACCTGGGAAACTATATATTTAATTACAGGTTATCTGTGATGTGAAGCATCTTTGGTCATGAACAGTTTGATCCATCACGCCTAACTTAGTTAGCTATGAAAACAAACATATTGAGGGAGGAGATTGAGACTTCAAATTTTGGAAGAATGCAATAATTTTCAGTTGTACAAATCCTAAACGCAGACTTTTGGTAGAGAGTTTGCTTCTTAACATCCAACTTCTTTTGTCTAGATACTTATACAACATTTTGAACTTCTACTCAAGATACTTGTTATGCCTTTTTTTCTTTTTCTTTTTTTTTTCTTTGAAAAAAAATAGTACATATTATTTTATATTTTATAAATTGGTTGAGAGCTCACATTATTTATTATTGAATTTTTCAAGACTAAAAGTCTCAAATTTAAATTTAAATTTTAGTTGAAGTTAATTAATAATATATATATATATATATAAGAGTGTCATTTTATGCATGTGTTTGTCCAAGGTGCTGTTGACAGACTTTGTAATTGTGACCGTGGACCACGTGGGCTGCATTTAAATTTCTCTGCCGTCTGTTTAGGCTTTTCTGCAAACAATTCTTTTGCTCCAAATTATCTCCATCGAGTCCTATCCCCCTCCCTTTCCGAGTCAATTAGTCAAATGAAGACTTAGTCAACAAAATTTTTTATTCTTTTATAAAGATCTTGTTCTGAAATATTAAATGATTTTTACTTTTTTTTTCTCCTTTTTTTCCATGGAAGGAAAACCTTTTTTTTTTTTTTTCTCAGAATTCATTTACATTCATAAATTTAAATAGAAACATGGAAGATGTGCTTAGATTTAACCCCGAATAATGTTTGATTATATTCCTTCTTAATGGCGACAAGGTTTTTATTTGTTTTGTTAGTGTGTGAGTGTGAGTATGCCTCTCATCGAAAATAGCTGAATAAAATATTATTATCATAAGCATTTGATTGCTTTTACACCTTTGAATTCACAGTAATTAATTCGAGGTGGAATCAGTATATTACTATTATTATTTTTTTATCGAATTCAATAAAATAATTAGTAAGAATTTACTGTCGTTGAGGAGTCTTGAAGCCACATGTTCTGAATCAACATGTGATTTAATATATAACGACAACCATGCCAGCTAGCAAAACCATTCAACATGGTGCTGTCCAACAGTGCTCGAATAGCTTTCATCAAGGACATGCATTTTCTTAATTTTAGGACATCAACTCGTGTTGCAACAAAAGATGGAAAAAAAAAAAAAAACAAGAGGAAAAGACGAGCCTTTAAGAGCAAGGATTTATTTTCAAGTCTAAAGTCTGATGTTGACTTTCTCATATCTCAAACAGATTGTGGGCCACTTCAGAAGGAAACAACGAATGGATTGAATGTGTCCAGATATAGCAAAGGGCATATATGAACCCACCTTCCAATCTAAGCCATCAACAAAAACAGTTGTTCTCTCTTTCTCTCTCTCTCTTCTTCTTTTTTTTTTTTTTTTAAGTAAAAAAAAATGTATTATACATTGCATTTCAATTATGCCACACAACAACCAAACAAATTATTTTCTACTGGTTCTAATTTTATTTTATTTTTATGGAAACTAGCTACCATTACAAAGATTGAATGATCCAAATTCATGATTTACAAAACTTTTATGATTTAATTGTTAATTAATAGAAAAATAAAATATCATGATTTAAAATCACAAATTATTGTGGTCTAATAATTAAAAAATTTATTTATTTTAAATAAAATAAAATCTCTATCAAAATATTTAATAAAATTAAACCCACAGAAATTTGAACGTTACTAGATTCCCTTCCTGGCTTGTTATTCCAATGGGTTTTTTTTTTTTTTTTGATAAAAAAAAATGACTTCCCAATAAAAGTTATGATTTTCATGACGTGGCAAGATCAAAAGCGATGGGAGCGGAGTGGGAAATATGGGGTGAAGAGTAGAGGATAAAAAATAGAAAAATTTTACCCCGTGTTTAGGTGGGGCCAGGGGGACGGATGACTGCACGCTTCTTACACTGACAGGAAGGGCAAATCCGTAAATAGCTACTTGAGGATGAAGCATGAGACAACTGTGTATACGAAGACAGACCAAAAAGTAAACAAATAACTAACTGTACATTTACAAATTTTTTTATTCATTAAAAAAAAAAAATTTGTTTCCACTTAAAAAGTTATGAGGGAATTGACTTTGACCCTTTGATGAGGTTAATTAATTATAACTGTATTTAATTTTTATATGGAATTAACTAATATAGGAAGAATAATATCCAATATACGTTTATGTAAATGTTGGACAGATGAGCGTGTGCGCGTGTGCCTTTTCGGTGTGTGTTCTTGAAATATCTTGGGGTGGGCCTTTTCTAGTCCAGTTGGATTTCCCCTCGTTTCTTTCTTTGTTTTTACAGTTTTTAGCTCATGTCTTCTTGAATATTCTTTTACCCTTCTTCTATTTTCATTCGTTCTTTTCTTTTCTTGATTTTCTTCCCAAATTTTGCTTTTGTGCATGTCCTCTTGAATCTTTCTTTCGTGGGGTTTTCTTAACGCTGTTGGGTTTCTTTTATTTTCTTCTCGAATCCTGCTTTCTCTTGGGGGTTCTTTTTGTTTGATGTGTTGATCATTCAACAAGTCAACAGGTGCTTTCTTGGTTTTCCGTTCTTTGATTGCTATGATAGTTGGCCAAGTTTTTGTTTGTTTCTTTAGATTACTCGTATCATTCTATTTATGCTCTCATTTCGTGTTTCATTGTTGCTCAATGTCTAGCAACAGGTTCACTTGAAATGGTAAAATTCAGAGCTTCTGTATTGATTTGCTCCTCCTCCAATTCTCTCCTATGTCCCTCATTTTTCAGTACTTTTGGGTTTTACTATAGTCTAGAATTGGCTTATTTATCTAGTGCCGATCGTCTGATGTGGCCGGTAATGGATGGCTATTCGATGTGAATCTGAATTAGTATCGTGTAGGCTCCGTTATTGTAAATTGCAAGCTTAAAGTCAAGGGCTGAACTTTGTTGGATTTTATGCATAAATCCTATATATCTTGTCCGTGATGATTAATACGATGTTTCGTGGGGATGTGGTTTTATTTGAAGAAAGTGTCTTTTAATGTTTCTTGGGTGTTTGCAGAATTTTGGTGTTGAGAAGGAGAGAGAATGTCAGGAGGTGGAACGCAGAAAAGCTTGAGAAAAGCACTTGGAGCATTGAAGGATACCACCACGGTCTCATTGGCTAAAGTCAATAGTGATTACAAGGTAACCAGTTTTGAATGTCAATACTTATCAACAGATCATACAGTTCTTACAATGTTTGATTAAACCTGGATTTGACTAGCTGTCTTTTTCAATTTGAATTTACTGTTGTAGGAATTGGACATTTCTGTAGTGAGAGCTACAAATCATGTTGAACGACAGGCAAAGGAAAAGCATATTAGAGGTAGATCCCTTCTATCCTTTTCTGGCTTCCATTCAGGATAGGATTGCCATGTGTATTATCTTGGAGGTTCTACGGGAGAAACAATTCATGAATGGGGTCTCATGTCATTTCTTATATGTTTATCTCTGCAGCAATTTTTGCCGCTGTTTCAGCTACTAGGCCTCGAGCTGATGTGGCATACTGCATCCACACTCTTGCAAGGAGGTTATCAAAGACACATAATTGGGCGGTATGTGTGCATCACTTGCATTCCATTCTATCACAATAATGCATCACTTCTGTCACACTAATGACAAATAGTCCGAGGCTTTGGTATTGGAAATGGATGTGTGGATTAGTTTATTGGGAGGCTTAGACTGTATGTTAATATGCCTGATTTTGTTTGCTGTTCATATATGTTCATTACAACACTAATAATTCAGTTAAATTGGGTGTACTAAATCTGTGGCATTTTTAGTGGCCAGACTTGTTGGTTCTGACTCTAGTTGATAGTCGTCATGGTCTTAGCGCACCTCTTAGTCATAGAGATCTTCCAACTAGCTTGATTGGGTTTCTGTGGTTGAATTTATGGATATTTCTTTTGTCATATTAAATTAATACATTCATAATGTGTTATTTACAGGCTTCATGTTCCTTTACAAGAGACAAATATGTGCTTTTTTTGTCTTCAAATCTATTTTCTGTTTGACTGCAATCTGATCAAGTGTCTATGAGTTGGTTTTCAGGTTGCTTTGAAGACTTTAATTGTGATTCATCGTGCTTTGAGGGAAGTGGATCCTACTTTTCATGAGGAGCTCATCAATTATGGAAAAAGCCAAAGCCACATGCTGAACATGGCTCACTTCAAAGATGATTCTAGTCCAAATGGTGGTTTTTTCCTTACTTGATCAGATATTTATTCTTGTTAAGTGATTGCTTATGTTCTGTTGATATGTGCTTTCCAGCTTGGGATTATTCTGCTTGGGTTCGCTCTTATTCCTTATTTTTGGAGGAGAGGCTGGAATGCTTTCAAGTTCTGAAGTATGATGTAGAGACAGATCGACCTGTAATGTCTTTATTTATTTATTTATGTTTCCTACTTTTTTCCTTCCCTTATTTTTTTGTTAATATTTTTGTGATTTCTTGTCAGAGAAAGCAGTCACCATGCCTATCTTCAACTTTTGAGCATTAGCTTTTGGTGCAACCAAGAAGGCAATTTTGAGATAGATGTACATTTAATAGAACTTTGTGATGAGAAAATTTTCTCACTCTTTAGAAGAAGAAAAAGGAATCTGTTGTGGTATGGGCTTTAATCGAAATGTTCCTGGACAAATTTGGTTCTCAAATCAATGGTTGTGTTTCTTAAGATAGCAACTATAATAATTATGCCTGCTGTTTGCTGGATTCATTTTTACATCTTGGATAACTTATGCTTCTTGGTGGAACACTGGGAACCTTTTTTCTATTATAATTGTGTAAGTTGAACTATTGACACAGACTCACTCACTATTGATGTAAGTTGTTTTTGGATTTTGCCATATTTGAATAAAATATGCAGAGGACAAAAGAACTGGACACTGCTGAATTGCTTGAACAGTTGCCAGCCTTGCAACAACTTCTTTACCATGTTCTTGGTTGTCAGGTAATGCGTGATTCACCTAAATTCATCTGTGGATTGTTGTTAAATGCAATAGTGCCTCATTGTTAAATCCAAATGATGTGTTTCACTACACTTTCATTTTGTCCACAGATTTTTACTCTTTTTATTTTCCTAGTCTGTTTTATAATCTTATAAATGGCAAAACATTTATGTACCTTTTGTGCAGCCACAAGGGGCAGCAATGAATAACTTTGTTATTCGGGTAGCACTGTCATTGGTAAGTTCGGTTCTCACTGGTCATTTTCTTTACTGGCTTGATGTGGATTTGGTTTCAATTGATCTAGTTTATTATCACTGTCCCTATCAACAATAGGTTGCTTCTGAAAGTACAAAAATCTATCAAGCCATAAGTGATGGTACTGCCAATTTGGTTGACAAGGTATGGAATGATCCTTCTTTTTTTGGATCAGAAACTAAGAATTCTGCAAATCATACTGCTTAATTGATGGCAGTTCTTTGAGATGCAACGACATGATGCTATTAAGGCTTTGGAAATATATAGGAGGGCTTGCCAGCAGGTAAGTTCTATTGAGAATTACTCTGCAAATGAACTTCAAACCATCATTTGTGATGGTGTGACTTACCTGTTTTCATCTGCATACTACACTGTGGATGCAGGCTGAGAGACTTTCAGAATTTTATGAGATTTGTAAAAGTATGGACATTGGGCATGGAGAAATGTTTATTAAGATTAAGCAGGTTTATGTTCTTGCCTGGGTCTTCTTGCACATATTCCTTTTCTTATCTCTCCTTCATTAGATAAAATCTTTACTGATCTACTTTTGGTTGATAATGAAGCCTCCTGCATCATTTTTGCAAACCATGGAGGATTATGTCCGAGAAGCTCCGTGGATGTCGACATCCCACAAGGATCAGGTACGTAGTGCTTCTAGTTGATGGGTTTACTTTAAATGGGAAGAAGCCAAACAAAAAAAAAAAATAAGCAACATATAATTGGCCATCAGAAACTTTGCAGACTGTCCACAATCAGCTCATTCATGTATCCAGCCAAAATTTATCTTGTAGGTCAATTGATAAGAGTGGGAAATCTTATGAGATCAACCTTTTAGTTTTTGTTACTTAATAATGGGGCAAGGTACTAATTATACTACATGAGATGTTAATGACCGCCACTTACTAACACATAAATCAGATGAAATGATGCACAATACATGTGTTGCTGCAGCACACAGAAAAAATTCCACTCTAGTGGCTTATAGTGATCTTTTCTGTTTTTTTTTTTTGGCCCAATTTGCAGCATTTGGATTTGTATTTAATTTGTTCTTTTGGATTATTTTCTTTGTGATAATTTACTCTTTGATGAAGCAGGTTGTTGATAACAAAGTTGGTCCTCTCAAGGAAGTTTTGGCCATAGAGTGCAAAAAGGAACAGGAGGTAAAGGAGGAGCCTGCACCATCTCCACCTCCACCTGAACCAGTAAAGGAAGAAGCACCCACTTGTGCGCCACCTGATCTGCTGGTAAATCTAAAAACTTAATGCTTGTAGAATATTGTGTCTTTGAGAACATTGTGAAAGCATGTATGAGTTGCACTTTTCCTTTCTGGTTGTTAGATCTTGGAAGATCCTGTTTCGGCTGCTGCATCAGAACTGGATGATAAAAATGCCCTGGCTCTGGCTATTGTTCCCATTGGTAAGAACCTCCTGATTGTCTATTCTTACTATTACAGCTGACAGGGAATATGGGATGTGGCAATAGACTTTGATGGTTGCCACTGTTTCATCTAGCAGTCTAACTGCACTTGTGCAGCATTTTTCATGGTTGCCACTCTTTCCCATGTTGCAGCTGATCAACAAAGTACCACTGCTCCAAGCCAAGGAAATGGAACTACAAGCTGGGAGTTGGCTCTTGTCACGGCTCCAAGTTCAAATGACAGTGCCATGGCTGCCAGCAAACTGGTACATTTACTCTGTTGCTTTTGCTATTTGTTGTCCATGACCCAGTAAAATTTAATGGCTTGGATCTCAACCACTGGAAATATAGTGCCTGTGCTTTTCTGATCGATGTTAACAAGTCTTCTAACTTGTTTCAATTGAAAAGGCGGGAGGACTAGATAAACTTACATTAGACAGCCTCTATGATGATGCAATTAGAAGAAACAGTCAGCCTGTGAGCTACAATCCTTGGGAGCCACTACCAATGACTGGTCCAATGATGCAAACCACAGGACATGATCCTTTCTTTGCCTCCAGTGGAGTGGCTGCACCACATTCTGTACAAATGGCAGCAATGGCCAATCAACAGCAGGCCTTTATGTTGCAACAGCAGCAGCAGATGATGATGGGCACACAACAACAGTCTTTGAATCCTTTTGGCAGTCCTTTTAGAGCTAGAACTCACCCATATGGATCAGGTGTGCCACCTGTCCAAGCATACAATCCATACTCCGGATATATGTAGCTGCTCCACCCCAAAAGAACGCATTCTTTGTCTGGAAACAGTGGGAAAGTGAAAACAGGAGACTGGCGGGTATTTTGGGTTTTGAAACTGCTGGAAGCTTGAGGACTGGACAGTTCTGTACCATATATTTGTACGTGCAGTAGTCAGTTAGATGAGATTCTTTCTATAATAATTAGGGATAGGCAAGACTTTGAACTCATGATTATTTTCCCTGATAGAGGTTAACAATAAAACCTTTTGGACTTATGTTCATGCTGCTTGAGCAGGAAGCACCTTTAAACCTGCTTTGTTGTTCATGCTGCTTGAGCAGGAAGGACCTTTAAACCTGCTTTGTTGTTCATGCTGCTTGAGCAGGAAGCACCATTGTCTATACCTTCTCATTGTAAATTACCACGACAAGCGCAGATGAGCACAATGTAAATTACCACATCAGAAGAAACAAATACCATTGCAAACCTGCAAAGAAATGATGAATTCAGCGTCAAAATCAAATCAAGAATGCTTGAAATGAAATACACAGCGATCATGAGAATAGGAGGGGTTTGCCGTCTTCGTAATTTTATTTTTATATATATATAATATATGTCTATACAGCGCATGTAATTAAAATAAAAAATATATAAATATTATAATACATATATATGCACAAGTTGACATTAATTTGCACGTATAATCGTATCTATATTATATATTTTTGTAAAAATCCGTACGAGAATTTTTGTTGCATTTGTCCGTGTCTATCGATCATTCATTTTGTCCCGTGGCTGTATTGGGGTCCACATATATAAGAGGTTTAGGTGTAGCCTATTACAGATTTATCTTAGCCCACAACCTAAGCCCAACAACATCGCCGATTATTTTGGTTGGTCCAAGTTTGGCGGAAAAGCATCTGTTTCGTAAAATAATATAATAATAAACTTAAATGATGGAAAAAAAAAAAAAAACACAGAGAGAGAGAGAGAGAGAGCATTTTTGACACACAAACAAACGTGAGAATAAAAGGTATTGAAGATAATTAAACGATATTTGATTTGATTAATGAACTCCTCAGTTCAATTATGTTTTTGACAGTAATGTTAGAACTTTCGACATCCGCAATGGTAGAGAGTGACAAGAGAAGAAAGAAGTTCAGTCATATGGGTCATCGAGATTGTTACAGAAATACGAGTTATGGCAACCATTTGTTACGACACCACGATTGAAACAAATGCAATCATCTACGAGCTTTTCCTTGTCAGGGGATAAGGAAGGGTGGCAATGTGGTTATGAGCTACAGTTCCAATCCACAGCTTTCCTTGCACCTCTCTAACTTCACTCACCAACTTCATGACTACTCCTTTTCTGTCCTCCAGAACCTCCAAAATCTCACCATTCTCGCTGAACAGCGATATTACTGTGTACATTCTCATCCCCATCGCCCTCGCTAAGAAGCTCATTTTAGCTGGTAACCGAAAATAGATGTTTCTCATCCATGGATTGTGAGAAAGAATTTCTTGTGCTGCAGTCCTGCAACAATCTATTGCTACCCAGAATTGGCCATTTTCGTTTAGCCTGACGTTGTCTGGAAAACCTGGCAGGTTAGCAACAACCTCCACTGTTCCAGTTTTTGGACCCTCCAGCCAGTATTTCATCAATCTGTTAGCATTTAAAGACAAAAAAAAACAAAAAAAAAGACTCAACAATTCGATCAACAGAGTTGAAACAAGAGGAAGCAGGGAGGTTACCTGCAATTTGTAGTTTCAGTAAAGAGGATGAACTTC
Organism: Kandelia obovata; assembly: GCA_021464305.1. Taxonomy (NCBI): domain Eukaryota; kingdom Viridiplantae; phylum Streptophyta; class Magnoliopsida; order Malpighiales; family Rhizophoraceae; genus Kandelia; species Kandelia obovata. Next base: position 5,539,826 of record CM038474.1, read on the forward strand.
TGGTCCTTGGATAGCTGAACCCCATTTGGAAATGCCAACCCATCCAACATTAAATGAGTTGTTTTTGTAGGAGGATCATATCTGAGAAGCCTTCCAGTGGATTCTCCCTCCAACAATATGAAGAAATGGTTCCTGAAAAGAAAAAAGAAAGAAAAAAGAACAAGTTTTTATCAATGACGTCAAGTTTTCATAAGAGAGATGCGCAAACCTTCCACCACTTAGATCGCTTACACTCTGTCGTATCTCTTGCTGGTGTCTGTAAAGAAGATGGACCCATTGCTATGTATGTCAAGGTCATTTGCAAAGAGTATTGGATCCCCCTGTACATGAGTTGCCAGGGGAGTAGCAAGTCCTCCTTCAGGTCCAACTGCTAGAAGGCCATAATAGGCATCGGCAATGTATAAACTGCCGGTGGCTTTGTCGAACCTCAGGCCAAGCGGGCGGCCGCAGCGTCTCTCATGCTTCCACTGCTTCGACGTGGTGGAGTCGATGCCCTTAGCACAAAACTTCTCTGACCTTTCCAACCCATCTCCCCATATAATTAGCAAAAGAAATTATTATTAAGCATAATTCCTAGAAAAAACGCCTTTTTCTTTTTTTTTGCTTTTAACTCGTCTTTTCATTGAAATTTTCACGTCATCCAGTAAGATTTTGAGAAAGCACAGGCTGCATTTGATCGTCGTAGACTAAGATGATTACAATAATTGGTGGGTGTAATTTAAGTTGATATTATTATGATGAGTAATTAGCAGAACTCACCAGCTTGCAGTCACAATTGCAAAAGTTTCCCATCCTCTTTTCTCTCCCATCCATCTAACAATGCGTCCATCGGCTAACCCTGTGTAAGGTCCACGTCCCAAACTATCGAACTCCAACGATTCAGGGCCAAAAACTTTATCCACAAACTCCAATTTCCCATCTCCTAATCGGCTCCTATTGTCTCTAGGCCAGTTTTTCATGACTGGCCTGTAAGGCGCAATGTCATGCTTCACAGGCTTGAAGTCATGACCCCCAACTGGTCCCATTTGGAAAGGATCCAATGTAACAAGTCCTAAGATTAAAGTAAGCAGAAGGAGAAGTGGATGCTGCAACAAGTTTCCCTCTTTGAACGACCCTTTCTTCTCCATTTCAGGATTTTATTTTATTTTTTTTGATAAGAGAGAATGCTTTCTAAGGTGTAAATGTTGAGAGAAGAAGCTAAACCCGTAGGAACAGATACTTCAAAAGTTCCTTAATGTAAGAAATCTTCCAAGGTTATTCCGAGTATAAAAATGCTTACAAAAATTCCAACTTGCCAATCACAATTAGTGCATTCTTTTCGACCTTGCGAAGTAGGTTGGCCATGTTTTTCGCATTCCATGCATTGCTAACATGAATGGATTGTTTCTCCCGTTACTTTAATTTGCGTCCCAAAAATGTTATCTGTTCATTCAAGATGGGAGATGGCCTTCTTGATACTGTACAAGCATTAAAACTTTCCTTTCTTCTTGGGGGATTTTGTTTTTTTTTTTCCAATTCAAACTCAAGCTCGAAATTTTAATTCATTAAGGCAACGCTAGGGAAAGATTATTTGTTGGTTGCTTTATTCTCGATTTTTTCGGTGCATTGGAAATTGAACATGACCCACCACTTGGGCGGCGGAGGATAGCCCGAGTACACCTTGGGTAACAGTTTTGTTTTAATTGATGGGCTCAACGTAAAAGTTGAAATGATGTAAGCATGGGCTTTTGAACAAATTACAAACCAAACTGCCCAACCTAGCTTCCTGTGGCCCATAATGATCCTTTGGATTCTAAGAGAAGATCTGCGTCGTCCGATTATAATGATCCTTTGTTGTCGAATACAGACACCACAGGGGACAAAAACCAATAACTACATACCGATTCTTTCGCAGTAACACTTATTTTTTTTTTTTGAAAAAAAAAAAAAAACACATAAAGATTTCATGTATGAATTATTATGTTGCCCCGGGAATAATCTAATTTATTGTCATCAATATTGAGAACCTTAAGATAGATCCCATGGTGAAGGATAAAGCCTGCCTCGTATGCAAACAAATCATTCCACAAACGTGGTAGTATACACTTCACTACTTGCTTGACGGTTATCACTGCAGCAGGTCGTAGTTGATTGATAATACATTTATCATCAAATCTGCTGTAAAACAATCTCTCCGGCAGCAGCACCCATGTGGGTTTCCCCCCCCCCCCACAACCTTTTTTTCTCCTTTGATCTTACTCGAGTTATCTCATTATTGAGAGTTCAAGAATGCTATAATTTGGTCATGGCATTATAATGCAAGTTGTGTGTGTGTGTGTGTGTGTGCGCGTGACAGAGTAGGGGGAGCTGTGGGGACGAGAGAGGGGATCGACCAATCACATCAAGGTGAATATAGCAGAGTCACGGATCCACAAGACTACAAAACAATCCAGCCATCCCCTCAATGGTAAACATAACCATAACCATTCATTGCATACACGCGCGGACTCAAAGCAAGGTGACTATCTTTTATATGGTCATGCCTCTCTGTCTCTCTCTCTCTCTCTCTCTGTCTCTCTCTCTGCTACGTGCTTGTTCTTGTGTGGGTGAGTATGACCCATTCCATATCTTTATATTTCTTAAACCCCATTCTCTATTGCACATGCTTGCCTTGCTGTACCCCTACCTTTCGCATCTATCTGGCACTCATTCTGGGTCCAAGTATGTTTGCTCTCTCCGATTCTATTACAAAGCAAAGATATGTACAGGGAAAGTAACAAAGCTACAAGTGGTTGTTTGGCCTTTGGATTCAATCAATTATTGGAGAAAGATTTTTCATTCATTGAGTCTCCCAATGTGACACGACCACAATTGGCATCATAAACCTACTTGGGTTTTCATTTCCCACTTTATATATATATATATATATATATATATATATTAAACGGAAGAAGGACGCAAAACATGGTGTAGACTAATCACTGTTACTTAATAAATAAGGTAGTACACAATAGAAAAGGTGTGAAATGTCTTCCCCTAAACAGTATCGGTATCTATAAGATGCTCTAGGTATTGTACCTACAAGTTCTCAATCAGCCATTAAATCTAAGTCTACTTGCTGCTAAATATAAAATATTTCTGTACAACTTTTGTGCATGTCGGCACATTAACATTTTCCCGAAACTGCTTGAGAGGAAAGTGGGGGAAAATATAAAAAGGAAAGATCCAAAGTCGTTTTCTTAGGAAGCCACTACTTGTAGGTCTCAATTGATGTCCCTACTTTATGTTGTCAATTTCGTTCAAAGAATATCGCATTAGTGCAAGTGCATCTCTGACCTTTAAATCACGATCGTATAGCGCAGTCTTATGATTCAATGGCGCAAGACGATTCGCACCATACAGTATGCCTTTCACTAGACTTACAGAGAATGATCGGTCCTGTATTAAAAAAAAAAAAAAAAGAAGTAAAAATTTATTGGTTACAAAAGTGGGTGTAAGAATAAAAAGTTGCCCAATGTCCACTTTAAATATATTATTACCACCAGTAATATAAAATGGATTGACTTTAAGTCTCAAGTTTCGAATTTCAATCCCTACAAATTCATAAATATTTATCTATTATTGGCCCTAGCTAGATTCAAGTGATCAGGACTCAATTATCTACGTATAACTTAATATGATAGAAAACATCTTGGCTGTTCTATATCTATATATATACGTGGGGTGGTGGATCCATGGATTGGAATTATGCATGAAGAACAAGACACATTACAAAGTTAAGCAAAGGATGTCAATTTCCAAGTCTGTATTGTTTCTCTTTCTTGATGTCCTCATGTGATGCTCGTACTTGTAACTAACATTAAACAAGAAGATTAATCCTTTCTTTTCTTTTTTTTTTTTTTGTTTGTTTTGGTTTGGAAGATTAATCCCAATTGATAATACCCAAGGATTAGGAAGAAGGTTGCATCAACATTAAATAATAACGTTAGAATCTTAGTTAGTGTACCACGTATGCTTGCATACCCAGGATATCCAACATATGTTACTATAGGTACTTAAATCTCTTGTCATAAAGACTACGATATATAGCATGTCAATAAATTATTTTTTAAAAAATATCATTTAACTTTTTTTTTTTTTTAAAAAAAAAAAAAACTAAATCTCTTAGGCAAAAGAGTAAAGAATGAATTATGATCATATTCCAACATCATATTACCAATATGGCCTCCTGGTATTTTCATTTTTTGGGGATAAGTAGGCTAGCCTTTAGGCCAAGGCGGAATATATATGATCGAATAAAGTAGATTCGTGCCTAGGTGTGTCTATTTCCTGTATTTTTGTAATATATATATATATATATATATTGGTTTTGTTTTAAAGTAAGATAGCCTTCTGGCTTATAACGTCGGGCTGGTCAATCGAAACAAATACCTTAACGTATGTTAGTAAAAGATGAGCCAACAACAACAGCAGGAATGTAAAGTAAAAAGTATACATGCATTCGCATGTATAGCATACACAGTTGCCAACTAGCAAAATTTGGCAGCTCCCTTTGAGCCTAACCCATGTTCACGTGATCTGCTTCTAGGGTTTTTTGTTTTCTTGCACTCCTCACTGTGCCTATAATAGAATCTCACTCTTTACACTATTATACACTCTCTCCATTTGTTTCAAGTTCCAACACAAGGCGAGAAAGAGAAAGAGAAAGAGAGTGGGAAAGCTCATCAAAATTAAGATGATCTCCTCCAAAATTTCAGCTCTCCTCCTCATTTGCATGCTCTTCATTTCTTCAGTTACCCCAATTGTTGGCTGTGGCTCTTGTGGAAAGCCCAAACCAAAACCCAAAGGCCCCAAGTCTCCAAGGGGTCCCATTACTCTCCCTCCAGTAATCGGAAAGCCACCAGTGACCGTGCCTCCCATCACTATCCCTCCAATCACAGTCCCTCCAATTGTGAAACCACCAGTGACTGGTCCTCCAGTCACAGTTCCTCCGGTGACTGTCCCACCAAAGGGAAAGCCGTGCACTCCCCCACCGGCTCAGGCAACATGCCCCATTGATACACTAAAGCTGGGTGCTTGTGTAGATCTCCTTGGTGGGTTGGTGCACATTGGTCTTGGTGACCCAGTTGTTAATCAGTGCTGCCCAGTTCTCCAAGGACTACTTGAGCTTGAAGCTGCGGTCTGCTTGTGCACAACTCTCAAGTTGAAGCTTCTCAACCTCAACATCTATGTCCCACTTGCTCTTCAACTCCTTGTCACTTGTGGGAAGACCCCTCCTCCTGGTTACACTTGCACTCTCTAGATCCAAGTTAAGTACTTCACTTCATTTTATAATCGCAGTGTCATATATAGTCCAAATTTTTTAGTAACTTACTTTTATTAACCAAATTCGAATTATCATTACAGGATGCTAACGGCATATGCTTATCATTCACTTCATTCGCATGTTTAAAGATGAGTCTATGACACGATTTAGCTTGCTCGGGAATGACGAAGCACATCTTATTAGCCACTTTTAATTTTTTTGAACAAAAAATTGGCGTTTTGTGTCGTAAAGTCTTGCTAAATTAGCATTACTTATTAATTGACGCCGATAGCATAGAGATCAATTTTTCGTTCTTGAAAGTCTGCACTTATATATATATATATATATATATAGAGAGAGAGAGAGAGAGAGGGAGGGAGGGAGGGAGGGAGAGTTCTAAGAATTAAACTGCTAAAGATATGCTATAGCCAATTAGTTATACCAACTGGTCATTGATACATGTCTCATAATTGCATCTTATGCTTGCAGATTGCCTGATTCATGGATGCAAGATGAAGTAGATCGACATGAGAGGATGTCGAGTATTCCTCCTTCCCTTCCCTTCCCTCCCCTTCCCTTTCTTTCTGTTGATTGGTATTTGATCGATGTTTGACTCAGCGTACACCATTTATTTTTATAAGATTAATGTTGCACTTGTACGTGTGGTTTGATGTTTAGGCAAGGAAGAAATCAAGCATGTTTTTCCTTCACTTCAAATATTACTTTCTTTATTTTTTTCTCAATAAGTACATATTGCTTTCCCAAATGCAACAAATTAAGTCGTTGAGTAAAATATAAGGCATAATTCAATATCAAATTACATATATATGTCCGCTCAAACGCAAATCAATTAATTCAGTTGAAAGAATAGACAAAACATGCCTTGTTCTCGCCTTACATTAAAATTCACAATTTATTAATGAAGTTTAAGAGGGTCAGGATATAAATTGTCATCAAATTCCTCTTAGTTACAGCACATTAACCTGTGTGTGTGTGTGTGTTTGAATGTGTGAGTGAGAGAGAGAGAGAGAGAGAGAGAGAGAGGGGTTGTGTTCAAGGGAGTGAGGTGGTGGGTTGGCTGGTTTTTGGCGTTCTATGGGCTTTTTGACATGATAATGACGCCTTGATAGGGTCATCGTTTTTCCATCCATACTCCATATATAGGATCATAGCACTGCAGTTTTTTTTAAAAAAAAAAAAAAAAATTAATACAGAGTGCCGTAGTAACTTTCGAATGGCAAAGTGACACATTTCTGTAAACAGTCTTACAAAATATCTATAGGCGCCGAGGGGGCAAAGAAGACTTTTGAGCAGAACCAGGGCAATAATTTGAGAGAGGAATCTTCCCTTGCGGAAATGCAGAGCCTGATTGGGGCAAACGCTTTACATATTGAATCCTACGGAATGCGCACCTACCTCAAAATCAGACTGCGTGTATACATCTATCTACTTAGTTACCTGTGTATGTACATAATAAATAAAGCAAGCATAGGCATATTTGCCATTCTTGTACCAATGAGTAACTTCCAATGCAAGTTTGAAAGTAACTTGAATTACATGTAACGTTATTCGTACAAATCAATCTTTAATAATATTAAAGTAATTTCCAGGATTATAGGTCTCCAGTTAAGCTTTTAGCTGAAACGAGTTAACCAAATAAAATTAAATTAAATGTAACATTTCATCGTTTTTGTATGTATATAATACTTGAAGAAAATAAGAAAAAACGAGACAGAAGAAGAGAGAAAACTAATCAACCACCCCACGAGATAACTACTCCTGCGATATCAGCTTGCAGCAGTGCATTGATGCCTAGCGGATGAGGGTCTCAAGTCTGAAAATTTGAAACATCACCGGTGCTAATAATATTTGCAAGGAAGTCTGCACAGGAGTTCCCTTCGCGTAGGAGTACCAAAAAAAATTAAATGTAACGTTTCAATGTTTTTACCATATCATAACTTAATGGGAAATGTACGATATTCTCGTTTGTTGCAAATAAATAAATAAATAAATAAAAATCATGTGTTAATAGTGAGCGGAATTATTGGGTGTGTTTCTACTTTTTCTTTTTCTTTATTTATTTATTTGGGTTTGCCTTTCTCTTTTCAAAGCACATGTGGCATCACAACCAGTTCACACTCCCAAAAAAGATAAACTAAGGTTTTTTCAGTAAATTATGCATATGAAGTGACCAAACCATGGGCGCCCAAATTGGATGAATTGGTCTGGAAGGTCCGCCGTTGAGGACAGATGGGCCCCATTCGAACGGTGCTAGATGTCGAGACTTGTACCTGTGTACTTCTCATAAATTTTCACGGACAAAAGAAAAAGCACATGATTTTTTGTCTTTGCCGTGGGCAATTTCGTGGATTACTGTTGCTTTGGCTAATTGCTACTCTCTTCATATTTATATTAACACCAGATAAGACCCCAAACCTTATCTACAATTCAACCCAGGGACCACTTCAAACCGTAGAGATGCTTGAAATCCAGAGATCGTTTGTCCAGTGTACTCGCAAAATACAATCAAGCTCAAATTACTAATGTTGCCAAGAGAGATACTTTTAACGCAGAGTTTGCAATACAAACTTGTCCGGTGGCTTTTTATTCCCCTTGCTTTCGGTTCATTTGGAGAGATGTCGAGTGCACCGCACATAGATTTGCCTACTAAACAGGAAGAAGATGAAATCCTATTGGGCCTCACACATTCAATTTCCTTGTGTTGGGCCCCACTCTCTACCCTCTACCATACTTTTGTGCTACAGTGGTCCTGCTTTAGCGTGTGAAAGTTTCGCCCGTCGAGTTCTCATCTGTCATCTTCTGCACTGCACGACTTCCTTTTCTTTACCAGACCTTGATTTTCCTTTTCTTACCTGGTCCATGCCAGGGGCATAAATCCTGTTTGTCAGCAAATTGCAGTTGCAAAATATCACATGAATACAGAATTTGGCAGAGAATGGTAGCCCCTTGGCAAAACAATCACAGGATGAATAAAAGTAGTGATGGAGACGTACAACAGACACCCCCCCCCCGGGGCATAGAACCCACTTCATGGCGATGGCGCCTCCGCAGATCTTTTCGATATGTTAAAAGAAAGTCGACTGTTACAAACATTTGGGGTAGTACAAGGAACAATGAGATCCCAAAGAAACTTTGATTGATTCTGTTTTCAATCTCAAGAAGTGCACAACGTGAAATATCAGTAGGGGGGCTTCCGCTCTTATCCAAAACATTCGTCCACGCCGATTAATGAACCCTAAATCCGAAACACGAATTAAAAGGGGGCAAGAAAGAGGAAAATTTATTCCCCGAGTTGGACTCTATGTATGTTACAAATCCTGTCAAAAGAATTTCTGATCTAATTGCTACCTTGAACGGAGGAGAAGTGCGCCAGACACATGAATTAGAAGCCACTGATACATACAGCCATCAAGATCTATTCAATTTTACATAGCCCCGCACAAATCTGACCCGACTACATTGCTTTAGCTTGGCAATAGCAGCTTGAGAATTACCGAACATCAGATCCACATAAACTGCAGTCAAAGTCGCTTGAGGACTGTCAGGTACAATGGATAATGCTTGCGTCACAAAATGGTGTGCCCGCTCAAGGTCACCTTGCAATGCATACAACGTTGAAAAATTTGCATAAAGCACTCCACGAGCCTCTTCTGGTGTGAGGAACACAAGACCTCGCAATCCCTCCATCGGAGAATTCCTGGCTGGAATGGATCCTCCATTTAGTTCTTCACAATCCAAGGTTTTCTCAACTCGCCATTGGTCGCGATCCTCCTGATTAAAAGGCACAGTGACATCATCTCCTCCAGATAAGTAATTTGACAAATGCTCGGCAGCTTCTTTTGGCTTGTTCATCCAACAGAGGGCCTCCGCAGCATATACATGTCCAAGAAATACATAAATTCTAGAACAGTCTTTAAGTTCCAAGAGAGACTTTGCAGTGGACAATGCCTTCTCAGGGTTAGCCAGCTCCAGTTCCACATATGCTAAGTTAGCAAGAAGAGCCTGCATAATCAAATGATTTTCCCTTGCACGAATATCTTCATAGAAAGTGACAGAGGTCTGCAGAGTCTCCTGATTTGTCCCTCCTTTCTGCTCTTTTGCATCCCCATTTGAATTGGCTTGACCCTCTGGTGATGTGGCTGATGGATTGTGATCAAGCCCAATTAAGTTCTTGTGGTTTAAGTTCTTCACAGATCCTCGTTCACTTGACTCATTTTCCTCCAAAGACAAATCAGAAGGCAAACCAGACTGCAAATGGTCCAATACTGAAGAGTCCAGTAAATGCAAACCATTGAAGAGACACTGACGGGCAAGGGACAAGGACAGTTTAGGTTGGCCATCACTACCTAAAAACAAATTCTCCCCTTCAAAAGAATCCTCGGGTTCATTTCTTAGAAATCCATCATCGATTGCAAGATGCCTCCATTTCCCCTTGCCAACAACATGAACTACAATTTCTGATCGGTCCAACAGGGCCTGCCCAGACTTGAGAAGTCCCTTCTCTAAAGCCATCAGGCAGCATTCAGCAAGCCGTAGCCACAATATAGGTCGATTGCAGAAAACTAAACTTGATTGCTGGAAACAGCGAGCAGCCAACATGGGTTTCCCACAAGCCAAGTGCTGCACACCACAATTATATACAATGAGGAGAGATTTATCCTGTGAGAAATTTAGCAGCTTTGGAGGTTTGTCCTTCCTAAGAGAAGAACTACTTGTCAGTGCCTTGGAAAAGAGGATAGATGATGTATAGTAATTTCCGAGCTGAAAGTAAATGCACCCAAGATTGTTGAACATGCTTGAAATTCCCACCTCGCTGCTATTACTTGATGCCATCAACAGCTTGATGGCTTTACGGTGGTTCCCACGAGCATATTCAAGCTGAGACTTCAAAAGGAGAGCCATAGATGAGTCCCTTCCACGTGCAATATTCACAGCAAGCTTGACTTCCCGCTTTGCTTGTTTCAAATTTCTAGTGAGAAGCCAAAAACGGACCCTGTAAAGCTGCAATGTAAGCTTCAGATCAACAGTAGACAAAGACCCATCAACAGTGGGCCTTGAAATATCATTTGAAGATGAAAGACCAACTGCCCTTGCCACATTTTGTCCACCTATGTCCAGTGAAAACATTGTTTCATACTCCAAGGACTCCTCCGATAATGATAAACTTCTTGATAACGAACTTTCCAAGGCAATTCCGCCAGAAGCTGAATCTGAATTAGGAACATTTATTGCTGATGAACTGCTCAGAACTGAGAAAGACCTTGCAGCTAAATTTGAAGATTGTAACTGAGCCATGCTGCCATTATCACCTTGACTCACAGAGCCAACACCAAAAGCCTTTTCTAGATAAATTAACACATCCTGAGAAATGTTTATGTATGAGGCCAATTAAGAAATATTGTTACAAAAAGAAAATACACACAAACTAAATATATCTGATGATGCATCAAAGTTTTGCTGAATGCAATAGAGCCGGAATGTGCCTAACAAGCAAGATGCGTAGGATAATGAGACAATATCTCCTTTTTGGAGGAAAGAGATAAGGACAAAGAGGTCACATTAAATATAACCAACGCTGGGATTGTCACAAAAAGGAAAATGGGAAGCCTGTAGCTTTTTCAATACTTTGCATCATGAAACTTGTTCAGTCCTCAAGTAACATGTACCAAAACCCTGGACTTGTAGCAAAAACAAACATATACAAAATTCCCAAAAACACACAGCCTGAGTATTTAAAACCAATACAGAGGTGCATCAGCTTGTAGAGAATGTGATCCTGAATCCTTCAACTCAAAGAACTAATGCAGTGCAAGCAACTTTCCTCCCACCAGAGGGAAATTATACAGCAGATTTAAAGAAACTCTATCAAGAACTAAACTCAAATAAATTTCAATAACAAGTAAAGACTTTTTGATGGGGCATTAAGAAAAACGTAAAGGAAGCATCTACAGGAAGATCATTAGTCCCTACAAGGCTACATCAGATAAAAATAAGAAACATGTTTTACAAGGAGATTCTCACTAACTGTCCTGCTATTTATGAGCTGTTAAAAAGAAGATTATTCCTACAGCCATCATTTTCATACTTCCTATAGACTTTCAGGCAGTTTCTTTTTCAAAAATCAGTTAGTTATATCCCAGGTACTAAGTACAGCTGGAAATTACCATCACTTCAAGGAAAGGAACAAGACTGCCAACCAACATAGCAAAGGATCTTGACTAAAGGTTCTTCAAAATCAAGTAGCAACATTTTCCACTGACACGGTTGCCAATTGTTTGAGGAGTGGAAAAAAGAGAACAGAATACAAGCACATCAGTATCATCTTCAATACAAAAATATTCCATACCATAAAACATATCTAGCAAAATTATGTTAGCAACATTATTTTGCCTTCAACTTACAACAGATTTGGCAGTGTCCTGGCATGCAAGTGTGACATCCAGCAACAAAAGGCAAACATGAAGTGCAATTGTCTGTACATGAATGATAAACAATTAGAACATAAGAATACATCCACCAAAGCAAATGATTAGGGGTCACAATTAGTGTACCTCATCGATGGGTTCAATATTGCGATACAGTGGTTCTAAAACTGACATTGCCTTCATATATTCATGAAGGTGAAACCAAATAATTGCCTATAAAACGTTGAATTGTCAATCCATATTGCCCAGAGCTCAAATGGCAAACCAATAAGCCGACAACAGGATCTATTGAGGGAACTTACAATGTTGAGTGTTACTACTGCTGGGTCAAATTCATCCATATAAACCAGAGAAGCACTACTAGTGGCTGAAAATTGATGTGCTGACACACCACTACCTCTAGTACCTGAATTAACTTTATTCCCAACATTATTAATGACCTCCACCTGTTCACTTGAAGCTTGAGCAAGCTCTTCACTTCTTTTCTGAACCGACAACAGCAAAAGAAACGGAGAAGTAAAGGTCAAAATACACCCCAGTAGCCAAATTAATATGGAAAAACATGAAGTAGGCAACTTTTCATAATGTTGATCAAAATTATCCTACAGACTATTACATTCAACTCTCAAAACTAGAAGCAGATGCCACTGGAGTGCCGAGGCCTTGAAGTGTTGAGAGTAAATGAGCTTGTTATTTGTGTTACATGAGCCTTAAGCCTCCCAATGCACCAAAAAAGGTAAAACTGTTCCCCAAAAAGAAAATGTACAGCTCTGTAGATCCAACATTAGTCCACATCAACAGTTTCCATTGTACCATCTTGTGTCACTTAGAAGGGCAAGTATTGTGTAGTGGTAAGGCTATTTCATTGTGACTTGGAAGTCACAGGTTTGAGTCACGAATATAACCTCTGTAAAAACAGGAACAAGGTTGTGAGCATTTGAACCTTCCTCAAGCCTAAGCCTCATACACGGAGACACCCATATTCCATCACTTGATCACCAACTTTCACACAACTTATGCTACTCTTTTGCAATTCAAGTAGCAGGCAGCTAACATAGAATTATCGGTTGCAAGGGCAACAAAGCAAACTGTGACTCATAAAATGAAAATTCCTATTGCAATTCTCATCATGGCTCCTGGTCCCATGTAAACCGTAGGCATTTGCATTGATCCTAAGGCATAAAAACTCAATATGATTTCAATGAGGGAAATTGATGATATACAAAAAATCAATTTTTTCCTTTTTTTTTTTGCACACACTGTGATAAAAAATCAAGTTTGAGCAAACTAAGAGATTAGTTAGGTAAAGTGAATTCTGTATAACAAGGCACCAAAGTGCTATTCATCATTTTACACAGGATTTATCCAAAATGTTAGTACAAGAGTACTGCATTACAATTCAAAATAACCCTCACAGAAAAGTAACTACATCCAGGAGTGCTATTTCTTTTTGAATATCTCTTCTGACCAACTATTTGTTGTATTTTCTGAATCAATACGGCATCAATCAGATGGAAGAATGATTCTTATAACAGGTTCTTCAAAAGGAGAACAAATATTTTTACTAAGCATTCAATCACACAACTCCCAAACTGAGAAAAAAATAAATTTCTGATTAAATGGATATTAAACATGTATTACTAGCAGTAAAAAGAACCTATCCATCAATGAATGCAAACATGATTACAATAAAGAGTAACTAATCAATCTTATTTTGTCACTGAATAAGCTTGCAATTTAAGCCAATAATATCTCAAATGGATAACAGCCCCTATGCACATAACCCCATTGTTTGCATCAGAAATCAATCAAGCCTCTCCTAGGAAATCAATGGCAAAGGGTTTACTGATAATCTAATATAATGGAACCAGAGTCCCCAAGCAAATTTCAGTAAAGCATAACATGTATAAAAGTAGCAGCTACGGGCCAGTAATACCTAGCATATGATGCTATCCAGTTTCAGCATCTTTATTTGGCCTCAAAGATCCACCTATAGTTTAATGATCAATTAGCATATTTGGTTTAGAAATGAGCAATAAAAGCAGTCCTCATCATGTTTTTCTACAAAAAAGCCCAAATGTTTTTAAAGGCACAATAAAAAGTTCTAAAAGTTTATGACGTCAAACCTTGACGTTATTGAGCACATCAAGCAACTTCTTTGGGTCTGAACAACCATCCCGAAAGCATTCCACAATCGCAATATTATGAAGAACCTAACAAACAAAATCACTGTTTAAAATTATGAACTTGCAACCAATATCAATATTCAAACAGGCACAAGAGTCTGAGATATCACATTTACATTACGTCGCATTATCATGCAGCACAAAGTATCAATTCATGCAAGTCATGTGCAACAACATTTGATATTCGATGAAAGCTAAAGATCTGTCACAGAAATAGAGATTAATATTTTAATAAATGGAAAGCGATGAATAACACGATCTTTTTTTTACCATAATAGAAATCAAAGATGAGAATGGAAAACCTCTCAACTCCACCATTTTTCTCAAGAAAAATGGATGGTCCAACTGCACTTGTAATAACATCCCACCACTTAATCGCAAATCAGCCTAACCCTCGAACGCTGTCTTCAATCAATGGTCAATGCAAAGCTCATTATACCCTAACTCGATGCTGTTGCGAGTTTGTTGAACTTGAAAAACGAAAAAAAAAAACAAAGAAAAGAAAAAGAGCGCTTCAAAATTTCTTTCTTTTTGCAGTCGATTTACCAAACCTAACCTATGCAAATTACTAGGCAACGGTAACTCAACGCCAATATGAACAGTAAACTTAGCACATTTGACACAATTTACCTAATTCTAACAAAATTATGAAACAGACAGAACTACAGGAGTGTAGCAGAAGTTTCAAGTTCAAAGCAATCCATTCCAGCGAAGCAACGAATCACTCAGAAGATGAAGCACGGGTAAGAAAAGTAAATGGAGGCGAATGCAAAATGCATGTGTACACCTACTTTTGGATCGCCCTGTTTCTTCTGCTTGAGCTGGTTCAAGACCTCGAGGCACTCGGGGAAACGGCGGGACTGGAAGTGGTGAGCGGCGTCCTTGGCGAGAGCGGCGGTGACAGAAAGGACGGCGTCGTCCTCCGCGGAAGACGGCTCCCGAGCAGTTGCAGGCGTGGGCTGCCACAAAGACGAGTCTCGGGAGTCCATGGCTCAGATCGTAACGAATCAGAGAGGGGAGGGAGAAACGGTTTCGAACCTCAGCAGGCAATTTCTAAAACCATACCATATATGTATACATATATCTATCTAACTATCAGATTGGATTAGATTTATAAGTCGTCCCTCTGTTGAAAATTAGAAAAAAATGAAGAACCCTAAGCAAATAAAGGAAAATGAAAAACTGGGAGGAGGGTGGAATTGGAAACGGCGAGAGAGGGGTTGAAAAGAAGGCTTTAATTTTCGTAAAAAGAGAGTCAAAGAGATGAATGCCCCTGGGGTTTTGAGTATTTGCACATAAGGGGACAGTTTGTCTGTGCCTTGTGGAGAGCGAGGCTCTTCGTTTTGCCATGTGTCCAATTTTGCTTGTTAGAAAAGTTACAAGAAAGAAGGATAGGGAACTTCTTTTTTTTCTTTTTCTTTAAGTTTCGAAAACACATAACACATATATGATTTGAACACAGAACATAAGATATGATTTAAATACAATTTATTTTTTTTTTAGTTTTTTCTAATTATTATAATTTGAAAGAAGATGGAGGAGACATAAACAAGAGTGATTATTAATCTATCTGATTCTTGTGTTATAGTAACATTTTTTTATTTTTCCTTCTTTTTTTTATTTTTAACTTTATGGTATGGACTATTTTTGGATTGGACTCGGCCCTTTTACCAGAAAAACAGTTATTCTTGTTAGAAATGGAACAAGAGACAATCTCCAGTCTCGATTTGAGCTGACCCAAAAGGGTTGGATTTTCTGAGGCCCAAAATAAACAAGATTCTACAAAAAAAAAAAAAAAAAAGCACGAGTAAGTTTACAAAATAAAAATCCAAATCAAATTATACAGGCTATAATAATAAGGGCAGAAAGATACTCCGGCTGGCACCACGTGGGAAGATCCTACAGAGATTAAAGGTGTTACTAATTTTCCTTGAAGAAAACGATGAAGCCTGCGTACGTGGACACAGATCAACTTTTGTCATCATTTAATGTACAATCATGACCGGACGCATCCGTTACTCAAGGCTTTTTATTATTATTATTATTATTATTATTAATTTTTATTATAGGGTTAATGTGTACGCGTGTCAATTCGAGGACCATTGGAAGAGGTACCGTGAAACTTCCAGCGACGTCACGATTGACTTCTGGATTAAAACAGAGCGGATCCCACGTGGCCATCATATCTTCCGAAAAAAAAATTAACGCCCAAGTGGAGGCTGACATTTTCTGGTCCGTTGGATTCCTTATCTGTCTCTCTCTCTCTCTCTATCTCTTTGCTTTTGGGTTTAATAGAACTCAGAGACTAGACGACACGATGGAGAGAGGAGAGAAGCAAGAGACTCATGCTCATCAACTCGTAAATAAACAGAAAAGAAAAAAAAAACAAAAAGAAGAAGAAACAATGTTTTCAAATTCGTGTACGCAGGCTATAAATGCCCATCGTATCTTCTACTTGCCTCCGTCCCATTCTTGGATTATTGGCCCGTCTATTTTCTCCATTTTCAAAACAAGAAAGAAGCTCTCTGGTTCTGCTTCTGGTACTTTCTCTTTTTTCTTCCTCTTTTTTTTTTTTTCTGTATTACCCTGATATTTATTCTTAGATTTTTTATTTTTTATTTTAATTTTTGGGTTATAAAATTTTATGTCTCTGTTGGGATCTAACGATATTTGATTCACTTGATCATGTCGCGGAATTCGCAGCTGTTCTGAGGTATTGGCATTCATGGTAAATACATTAGCTTATTGGCATAGTGCATAAGAATATGCTGGAGCAGAGAATTTATAAGTGTAAGCTTTTATATATGCTTGCAGAGAAGCGAGCCGGCATCTGCTCATCTGAGAAAGCTCGGCAAAGAAGGGATGCTGATTAAACCGGAGGCTCGGATCTCCGACCGGAAACTAATCGTAAAGGGCCGGGAGATTCTGAGTGGAGTACCGGACAATGTGATAGCGACGTCCGGTCAGGTGGGAGGGATGTTTCTGGGGGCCGTTTTGGACGAAGAAAAGAGCAGGCACGTGGTGTTTTTAGGAACTTTACGGGACGTTCGGTTCATGGCGTGCTTCCGGTTCAAGCTCTGGTGGATGTCCCAGAGGATGGGTTACCGAGGGAGGGATATTCCTCTGGAGACGCAGTTCCTATTGGTCGAGACCAATGAAGGGTCCCGCCTCGAATCCGACATTGGAGACGGAGAAAACCAGATCGTGTACACCGTTTTCCTTCCTCTGATCGAAGGCTCTTTTAGAGCTTGCCTGCAGGGGAACACGAGCGATGGGATGGAGCTTTGCTTGGAGAGCGGCGACGCCGACACCAAAGCCTCGTCGTTTACTCACTCGCTCTTTGTTCACGCAGGAACCGATCCGTTTGCTGCGATAACGGAGGCGATAGGCGCCGTTAAGTTTCATCTGAAGACTTTCCATCAAGGGCACGAGAAAAAATTGCCTGGAATCGTTGATTATTTCGGTTGGTGCACCTGGGACGCGTTTTACCAGGAAGTCAACCAAGAGGGCGTGGAGGCTGGGCTTAATAGCTTGGCCGCAGGTGGGACCCCTCCGAAGTTCGTCATTATCGACGATGGATGGCAAGCCGTTGGTGGCGACCCACAAGAGGAGACGGAGACCGGCGAGATTAAACAGCAGCCGTTGCTTAGGCTGACTGGGATCAAAGAGAATTCGAAATTCCAAAACAAAGATGATCCGACGGCGGGGATCAAGAACATTGTGAACATAGCAAAAGACAAGTACGGGCTGAAGTACGTGTACGTGTGGCACGCGATCACGGGGTACTGGGGTGGGGTCCGCCCGGGGGTGAAAGAGATGGAGGAATATGGATCGTTGATGAAATATCCAAAGGTGTCGGAAGGGGTCGTGGATAATGAGCCAACATGGAAGACTGATGCAATGGCCGTCCAGGGACTGGGACTGGTGAACCCCAACAACGTGTACCAGTTTTACAATGAGCTGCACGGTTATCTGGCATCTGCGGGCATTGATGGGGTTAAGGTGGACGTGCAGTGCATATTGGAGACGCTTGGTGCTGGCTTGGGAGGAAGAGTAAACTTGACCAGGCAATACCATCAGGCACTTGATGCTTCCGTGGCTAGGAACTTCCCTGACAATGGCTGCATTGCTTGCATGAGCCAGAATACCGATGCATTATACTGGTAAATTTTCATTTTCCTCTTCCAAGTCTCTAGCATTTAGAAATAATTAAGCAGCTTGTACTGCACATGTACCATTGTGCACTTGTACAATTTGTCCGATGTCTATTTGGTTCTTGATTGTGTTGTCTTATCTGTACAACATGTTATGGACTTGAGCTAGAAGAATATTCTACTGTCTATACTTGATTATCTGATTATTGGGTGTTTCTTATATTGACATTAATTAATCAACCTATCCACTAATTAGTTCTTGTTAATTAAAGTTTAGGGTTTTTTCCTTTTTTTGGTTTATTGCTGATGTTATTCGTTATATCCAATGGCAATGAAACAGCACAAAACAGACAGCAGTGGTAAGAGCATCAGATGATTTCTACCCACGAGATCCGATTTCACACACCATTCACATAGCGGCAGTGGCATATAACAGCGTGTTCTTAGGAGAGTTCATGCAGCCGGATTGGGACATGTTCCAATCTTTCCATTCAGCTGCTGAATACCATGCTTCTGCTAGGGCCATCAGTGGCGGCCCAGTCTATGTTAGGTAAAAAAATAGTACAAGGGATTCTCATCTTGACCTTCATTTATGTTTGTTTTTTATTTGGTTTTTAAGTGCCTTTACTGTTGGTGTGTTTGCTAACTTATTGACATTTATGATGACCAGTGATATGCCCGGAAAGCATAATTTTGAGCTGCTAAAGAAGCTGGTCCTGCCTGATGGATCTATTCTTCGAGCCCGCTTGCCTGGACGGCCCACCCGTGATTGTTTGTTCAATGATCCTACTCGTGATGGGATTAGGTAATTCACTTTAACATTGTTTCTTGATATAATTTGATTGTATTCCAAATATTGCAAATTACTTGGTAAACTATCATTGTTGATTACATTTATTCAAAAAAAAAAAAAATGTAGCCATGAACATATTTAAAGATCTTATTTAATAATTTTCAGCTTGAAGATCTTTTTTTTTTTTTAATTTTCTTTATACCACTACAGAAATATTCCAACACATTTAGGCATGCCTCTTAGTGAATTGTTCAATATTCTGCAGCTTATTGAAGATATGGAACATGAACAAGTACACTGGTGTATTAGGCGTCTACAATTGCCAAGGAGCGGCCTGGAACAGTGCTGCAAGAAAAAATACTTTCCATCAAAGTGAAGCCGGGGCCATAACAGGAGCCATCAGGGGACATGATGTCCATCTCATCTCAGAGGCTGTCACTGATTCCAATTGGAATGGTGACTGTGTGGTCTACTGTCACCGGAGTGGGGAAGTTGTTACCCTCCCTTACTTGGCGGCCATGCCTGT
Source organism: Kandelia obovata (assembly GCA_021464305.1). Lineage (NCBI taxonomy): Eukaryota > Viridiplantae > Streptophyta > Magnoliopsida > Malpighiales > Rhizophoraceae > Kandelia > Kandelia obovata. The sequence continues at coordinate 5,559,215 of CM038474.1, forward strand.
GTCACTCAAAGTCCTTGAGCATGATATTTTCGTTGTAACGCCAGTTAAAGTTTTAGCATCTGGGTTCACCTTTGCACCCTTGGGTCTCATCAACATGTTCAATTCTGGTGGTGCCATTCAGGGGTTAAAATATGAGGTTAAAGGAGATACAAGATTGTCGGAACTTGATGATACCTATAAAGGTGAAAGCAATATTGCAGGTGATGAGAGGATGGAGAGCTGTAGTGGTGAATTAGTTGGTAAAGTGTGCATTGAGATTAAAGGGTGTGGCAAGTTTGGGGCTTGTTCATCGGCTAAGCCAAGGAATTGCATCTTGGACTCAATTGTAATTGATTTTGACTACGACTCATCTTCTGGGTTGGTTAGTTTCAATATAGATAGTTTGCCTGAGGATGGTAAACTTCATTTAGTTGAGGTCGAGTTGTAAGTTAAGCAATTTGTAAAAGATAGAATGGAGGACTGGATGGCGGGCATATTGGGGGAATCGTGGAAGGTGCCCTTCTGGTATTTACTATCAACTTTTAATTCTCATTGACTTCTATAGGTTGGTGTGATGACACGAAAAAGTCAAATGAATCCAAATAAACCGTTTCCTCTTAAAGTTGTGTGATGCTGCTTATGTTCGATTTCCCGGTTGTGCCTTTGAGGACAATTAACTCATTAGTTTGATGAACATACGGTACAGAAGATCAGCATTTCCCAAGTTCGAGATTAATTCTCCCAAACCAGCATAATCAGGAATTACAATGCTAAGATCAGCGCATGGTTTTTCGCTCATATCTTTTATGGACAGCTGCAATTACTCGCAAATGACGCAGGCAGCATGCTGACAAAAACAGAGCAACATCAATCTTTGTTACTACCCCAGATAGAACGAACAACGTACTGGTTCTAGAGAATTGAAGGGTGCCGAACCTGGCAAATTGAGCTCAATAAAAATGATTTCTTGGCACCTTTAATTAAATATGTTCGAATCTCCCCACAACAATGGTCGGGAATTTCTCTCATTTCTGTGTCTCCCAAACGAAAATACATCAAATACAAAGACGTGTAAGGTTAAGCAAATTTGCACAGTGCAACCTTTATAATACACAACTTTGCTCCAAGGAGCCACTTTGGATATTCACAGATAATTGTCTTCTTAAACCATTAAATGCTATTTTCCATATCTTAATAAAGAGATGGCCTAATCAACCTGTTGCTTAAATAGGTCTAGTCAATGTTTTCCAAAAAGTTGCCTTTCTAGTTCATCGCTAAATTCTTCATCCTCTTCCTTCTGCTCTTGTGGTTCTTCACAGAGTTGCAATTCCAATTGATGACTAAATTCATTGTCATCATCTTGCTTTTCAAGCTTTTGATGGTGCTGTTTCTGGTGTTCTGCTTGTGCATGATGGCCATTCAAGCCTGTTTGCTGACAAAACACTTCCTTTTCCGAATTCCATTTCCCTGTTATTTTCTCCATCACATCTCCAATCAATTCACCATCCACTGATATGTGCTTTATGTTTTGAACATCTACCACCTCGCTGGCCTCTTTAGCAGTATCCAAATGAAAATGCAGAAACAGTCAAGTAATTAGATAATTGAAAAGGTTGTACATTGAACAATAATCACACTGCAGCTTGACTGAGGAACAACTAACTAGGGTTATATAAATAACTTGCATATTGCAGGACATATGGCCCCAGAAACTAAAGCACTAAAAAAACCAAAGAGAAAAGGGGATTGGGGTTGGGGTTTCGGGAGAGAACAAGAATGGGTAAAAATTTTGTGGTTGAGAAAAACAAAATCCAAACAGGAGCAAGTTACAGGTTGCATAAAACAATGGAAAGAGAAATAAAAACATCTCCCAAAATTTGTCAAAATGAAATCAGAAAAAACTGTCATAAATGGAGGTGCCAAGGTATGTGCTACAATCACCAGCTCCAATGAGAGTCACTGAAAGCAGTATAGTAAAAAATAACAAATATATCATAACATTATTAAGCATTCTCTAGCTGCTGAACTACAATGGAAAATGCAAAACAAAGTTACCTTGAATGGCTTCTTTTTTGGCCTCAGCATATTCGTTTGACATTTTCTTGAGCGCACTCAGATCAAATTCCATACCCTAGTAAAAGTGGAAGAAATAAACGAGATAGGAAATCAGAATACTTAAAATCCCCACCTCCCCAAAAAGATAACAATAAGCAGGAAGCCATGACACACACTAGGATATTGTACAGTCATCATGTCAACAGGCTAACAATTACCACAAAGAACATGAAAAATCATGCTATACATCAGTACTTTGCAAAATGAACACATCAACAAGCTCACCATTTTTGGAAACTAGTGGCAAGCAAAACAGCTTGATCCATTGAAATATATATATCCAGTTGAAATACTACTTTTTGCAGGCCTATTTATCAAAGACAAAGTGTGTACATAAACGAGAATGTGGTGAGGAAATTTTTGTAACTTACCATGTCCATAAGGAGGAACTGTTCAATCTGGGGGTTAGCAACTACCCTGTTGCACAGAAAGACATATTGCAATAAGATGCAGATCATGTTTTGGATAATTAATAAAAAGTCAGGACTAGAGTTTGGAAACATACCTTTCCCATGCAAGTTTCACACCAGAATTATACAACTCTGAGAGGTGATTCACTGTGTCACCAACAGAGTCTTCATTTAAGTCCACAAACCCAAAGAGAAACATATTCTTTTCCAGCATCCTTTTAACCAGAGTGGGTACTACTTTTATACTCTCTTCTTTTGCCTCAACAACAAGGTGCCTAAGTTTCTTCAGCTCTCCTGTAGGACAATGAACAAAGATGAGGTGAAGGAGAGACTGAAAATCAGAAAAAGTTAGCAAGCTGTAAATTCTTAGTCAACAAAACTGCTGCCATTAAGATTACTTGCTAAATAGTTGTCATGGATGAATGCAAGCCCTAATAATCAAACATAGTAATAAAAAAAAAAACAGGAGAATTGCAAAGAAGAGAAACTTAAAATCCAATTTGTAGATAAAACATATCGTTAGCAAGGTAACCAAATATGTCAGATCTCTGATTAAATCTCAGATAAAGATAAGTTTCGTGAGGAAAGTGCACACATACTGAGTGAGAGATAGATCCTAAAAGGAGGCTTAAAGGGCTGAGTCTCGTACAGGCAATATAGGCAATAAAGCCCACCGAGTCTTCGAGAGAAGGATTCAACACTGAACATGTGACCTGCAATTGGATTACAAGCCACTCAGCAATAGCAAACAAAATAGCAAAGTAAGACAAACAAAGACAGTGAGTTTCGGTAATTATTTCCATCAAATTAATTCAGTGCGTTCATTTACTTTTATCAAAAAAATAGCAAAGTAAGACACTGGAACTTGACCGTCTACAAGAAGCAGCATTTATCACACTATAGCCTACGACTGACTAAAACATTTACAAAAAAAAATCCCACAAATTTAACACTCGCAGAATCAGCGTCCCGAAACAAGAAAGCTCAAGAAAATGTGGCAAATGGCAGTTTACCCATAGTATGAGCATACAATGACTGCATGAAGAAGGCCAAGTTGGTGGAAGGACTGGCATCGTAGATGTAGGAGAACTTCCTCGACACCCATGTTTTCTTGAAATCAGCCAGAGTCGTCGACCCATCCTACAACCGAAATTAAAAAATTATAGTGCATAAAATGAAACTACATCAATTGAAAATTTTCATTCTTTTTTTTCTTTCTTTCTTTCAAAAAAAAAAAAAAGGACTATATAATCCAGAAGGTAATAATAAAAATACCCCCGCAAACTCATTGATAAGCTCATCAATGTCTAGCTGGTACGGAGTTAGGTTCAATTTCTTAGACATATTCTCCAATCCTCTGAAGACACAGAACCACTTCCTTTACTCATCGAAACCACATCTTGCTGTGCTTTTTTTTTTTTTTTTTTTAAGAAAAAAGGCACTAAATTTGGTTTAGGGTTTAGGCGTTGAAAAGGTAGAATAAAAGCTCTTGTTTTCAAAGGTACACGTAATCAAAGATCTACTTTTTCTTAACCATCGGCTGCAACCACCCAGAGCTCGACTGCAGGCGGTGGCGCTGTGCCGCAAAAGCGCTGCAACTTCCGAGTGCTTGGTTGGCTCTCCCCGATGCTCACGTTTTTACATACAATACAATTTACGGATCTTATAAAGGGAATTTCGGCGTCTAGTCGCGGGCTTTAAGGCGTTGGCTGACTTCTGACCCGATGAGATTTATTTGAGTCTGAAAACTATATTTATAATTATTTATTATAAAGCGATTGAAATAATAATAATAACTTGTACTGGTCATTTATAAGAATTACATGGCTTAATAATTTTCTTTATTTAACAAGCAGAAGGAGAAAAAAAAAAAAACCCTTTGAGTGTTTTTTTTATTATTAAAATATATATATATATATATATATATTGTAGCTAAAAAATGATGATTTGTGATTGCTACGTGCCATTTGGCAGGCATCCGTGGCCCGATAAGAGGGGCAAAAGCAAAGCTGCTGAACCGCCCAATTCAATACTTGCCAAAGTTCCTAACTTCAAGCTCTTTAGCAAATTTAACTTCTCAATGTCCAAAAGCATTCAACTAATCCTTTCTAATAGCCACAAACTAAGGGGTAGCCTACTCAACATGAGATAACAACAAATTTAACAGCCTACTCTGAATCCCTACAACCATAGACACAATAACAAGCACTGCACTAAAATTCCATTTTCACAGGTGCATTCGAAGCGTCCGCAGATGCATACTGAAGCCAATCCTTAGCACATACAAGGGCTTCGACCGTCTCTGGCCGCAAGGAACTCCTATAAGCATCTAGCTTCTTCGGGCTACTGTCAAACACAGATTCAGGACCCACAGTAGATACCGGAATCGACAAAATATCGCGGGCCATCTTTGAAAGAGTAGGATACTTGAGCTTATTCAGTTTCCACCAACCTAATACATCAAATTCGTGCACTCGAGGCAACAGCGACTCGTCCAGATACTGGTCCAACTCTGATTTCATTTGTTGGCTGGTAGTCTCCATGATGTAGACGTCAAAGTCTGTGAGTCCATTGTCGGAGAGAAGAGTTCCCTGGTGTTCATCTGTTTTCATGCTGTTCTCAACATTTCCTTCTTCGGCATAGGTCGGAGTAAGAGGCAGAGGAAGTGCCACGTATTCAAGGAAAAGCTCATGTATCCCATCATCAACAATCTTGATGTACGTGGGAGCATCTTCAGCATAGATTTTTGAGAAACTGAACTCAACCAGCTTCAATTTGAATCGGGGATCCATGACCACTGCAATTGCCAAAACCAGGCTACAATCCTTCCAATATTTGTCAATCTTTTCTTTCATCGTTTTAGCAATACTGTTTACAAAGGGATCCTCGCTCATGACTGCACGGGCCAGCTCTGCTTGAATCTTCCACACCTCATGAAAGAATGTTATTGCAGTTGGATTGGCCACAGATACAAGGATATTGGCTGCATCATAGAGAGGTTTCAAATATGAGCATATGGTTTCCGCCTTCCTCCAGTCTTCCATGGATGGAGCCTGCTTGTAACCAGGATCAGAAGTGTCTAAACAGGAGAATACTTCTTTCAACTCTGAAGCAGCGACCAGCATCTGAAATGTTGTGTTCCACTGAGTTTGATCATCGATGGACAGGCTTTTTCCACTGGGGACCTGAAGCTGCTGCTTGAGCTCAAGAAACTTTTCCTCGTGGGACTCCGAAGTTTTCACATATTTTACACTGTTGCGAATTTTCTTCACAATCTCCTTTTCTGACGACAGCAAATCTTTCACAATGTCACTGAAAGTACGTGCAATGCAGTTCCCAATAAGTAATTGCCCATTAAGAATAAGGGGATTCTTTATGCAGAGCAAAGATCTAAGGTTTTCGAGCCCAGGTTCTCCTACTGGATGATTAAAAGTAACAGAAAATAGCTTGCCTTCCAAACTCCAGTCAGAAAGACAACAAGCAACTGCATGGCTGAGAGTACCATCTGAATCAGGATATGGTTCCATCACAACATTAAGAACCCGCTTATGTGGCTTCCAATCACTGTCGATGAAGTGTCCTGTTACAAATACATAACCCAGGCTTTGACTTGATTTCCACATATCCAGTGTAAGGCAAACACGCCCAGGCATTCCCTCAATATATTTCATAACATTTTGCTTTTCCCTCAAGTAAGTAGCAACACAATCCCCTTGCACGGTGTTGAAACTCACCATGCCAAAACGAGGTTGAAGGTTTTTGACAAAAGTCATAAATCCAGTATCTTCAACCATGTGAAGTGGATAATTATGCATAATTATCATCTTAGCAATCTCATGACGGAATCGGTCCAAATCAAATGGAACATATGCTGCAGTAGGGGATCTATGGCGACGCTTTGGTTGATCAGATACACTGCCATTTCCACCTGTCCCTGGAGTATATGGTGTCAATGGACTCCCCTGGTTGCGAAGAAGAGCTGGGCAGGTTCCCTTGGCAATGTGACGTTTAAGGTGACTGGTACCAGCTACTTTTGAACCAGTGCTGTAAGCAAAACTTTGCTTGCACTGCTTACACAATGCTCTTCTACATCCAGGACTTACAGTTTCTATAGTGAAATGCTCCCACACTATAGATTTTTTTTTCCTCCGTTTATTAGGCTGTGTTTCTGGAGTGTTCAATTCATTATTCTCTTCATGGATTTCCACAGCCATTGTGTCATCATCTTCATGGATTGCCACAGCCAATGCATTATTCTCTTCATGGTCTGCCACAACAAGTGCATTGTTCTCTGCAGGGGTTGCCACAGCCAATGCATTATTCTCTTCTGGGGTTGCTACTGGCAGGGAATTGTTCTCTTCAGGGGCTTCCACAGTCATTGCATTATTCGCTTCAGTGCTTTCCACAGCCATTGCATTGTTCTCTTCAGGGGTTGCCACCAGCAATACATTATTCTCTTTGATGGTTGTCATCTTATCTCAGAAAACAGATATTGCTTCATAAAGTAAAAATGAATATCAATAGAAAATAACAACCCAGGTATTAAACTCTAACGAAGTAATGATAAACATAAAGATCTAAAATAAAAGGAAAAAAAAAAAGAAGCAGCAGAGATACAGACTTAATTAAGTTAAAATGAAAAAGAACTCTGCTGGAGCAGCACATATTTTTTATGCAGCAGATAATCAATTAATTCATATGAAGCAAGGAACACAAAAAATTGCAAACAAAATCTTCTGAATCTTGAAATGGTACTACATGAAAATACCCCTGTAAAACCAATTACAAATGCATGGAAAGATAATAGAAAAGTGCACCTCAGTGTGAATTCAGGTGGTATGAAACACTCTGACTAACAGGATAACAGTTCATAACTACTACTCCTACCAAAAGAAAAGAAAAGAAATGAAATAAAATGAAATGTCAATTGAATCCAACCGATAATGACGCTGGACATTAAAGACCCCCAAGCTCTTTAGTGGGCATCGGACTTCAAAACTACTTTTTTTAGGAATGAAATAAAATTAATTTTATTTCCAATCGAAAGCTAGAACACTCCAAGCACATATGGCAGACAAATCATGTTCTAAGAGCCTGTTATAAGATGGTCACTTAGGAAGATTGCTAACAAGTCAAGGTTGAAAGAAAACATTCCATCTGACGGCATATTTTGCAACTTCTAGATGGAAGGCGAACAGAGATTCAACTACTCTTGGGATTAAAAATTTGTGATTTGTGGTCGTAAGAGCAAGTTATATGGGTCAAGTAAAAGAAAAGGTTCAGACTTTCATAAACTTCAACGAGTGTATTTTAAATCTAAAAAAATAAAAATAAATAAAAAGGGTAACCATAAGAGATTGCGTCAGTGTCCAGCACGGGCCGGGCCACGGGCCGCAAAATCCTTTACCAAGTAAAAAATGCCCACTCTGACGTGAGTCCACGTCATTAACGGGCTAAAAAGCATAGGAAAAGAGAAAAAACCAGGTGCAGAGTCTGATAAGACTTGGACTCCATGAGGATAATTTTATGAAGAACAAGAACACAAGCAAGCCCAGATGAACAAGACGCTCACAACAAACAGATCCTTCTACAAGATAAATAACTTCCTGACGCCAAACTCAAAATTCGAGTCTGGTTATTGAGAGCAGGCTGATCTATAAATTTTGAGCTTCTAACCCCCATGTCCATCATTTTCCTCCTCATTCTATTTATTTAAATATGGGATATAAGACCCAAAAAAAAATAAAAATAAATAAATATTCGAGACCGGATCAGAAAGAAATCCATTCAATAATAGACAAGGAAACAAAGGAACAAGCCTCGCATGTTTAAAATCAGTCAGATTCAAAAATGAAGCCCAGATCAGAAAGAACCCCATCAAGAACGAACAAGGACACACAAACTCAACGTAGATCGGCGGGAACCTGTCCATATTATCAAAGAACCAGCTGAACATCTATGTATGAATTCATTAACCAAAAAAAGAAAATAAAAGAAAAGCTGTTTTTGCCGAATCGTTGAACCTTAAGGCACATCTATAGTTCGTTAATGAAGCTAACGAAGACGTTGACATAGCAACACCATGACCAACCAAAACTAAGAAAGAGAGAAGAGGAAAAGTCAAAAGCCCGAACGGAGAACACAGGAGTCGGAAAACCGATGATTCATCGAGAAAGCAGAAAATCAAGCCTAGGGTTTTGGGAATTTTACCGGCGGAGAAAAGGGAAAGCTGGGGTCTTCACGCCGCGTAAGGGGAGCTCGACGGCGGAGCTCCGGCGTATCGTGGGAGATCTAGGGCTTCTGACGGGGAGAAAGAGAAAGAGAAAAGAGAGAGCGAGACTTGGGCTTTTGGTTTAGAACAAGCCAACCCGAGAAGGCTAATTGGACCTGACAGAGAAGGGGTGGGTGGGACTTTTGGGACTGCTTTGTGTGTGTGCTCGGTTCAAAATTTGACAAGGATGGCTGGATCGGGGGTCCTGAATTCAATTCAACCAAAGCAAAAACCACCAAAAAAAAAAAAAGGAAAGAAAAGAAAAAAGATTTCACAAAACACAAAGTAAACTGTTGAAGCTGAAGGGCATCTTATATTTTGGACTCTACTTGGAGGGTCCATCCCATTCTTCTTTTGTTATAAATTGCGTTTGTTGCCCACCGAATTGAAATGGTAACGCGTCGGTTTGGTTTACGTAAGAGTAGCCCACCTAATTTCAGTGGACTGTAAATATATATTTGGGCAACGGAAGGGGTCCACGTGAGACTCTCTCTCTCTCTCTCTCTCTCTCTCTCTCTCTCTCTGCCCCTTTCTCTCTCTCTCTCTGTTTTTTTTTCTTTATGGCTGAATTGCAGCCGGCTGTGGCAGGGGGAGACTACTTTTTGGTTTTGTTGTATGTACTTCTGCTCCATCTATCTATCTACCTATTCAGGTCTAGCCCATTGAGATGCGCCCATTCAAAATAGATTTGAAATTTTTTTTTTTTTAAATTGGAGTATTCTCTGCTTAAGTTGTATTTTAATTATTAAATTATTTTTTAACTGATTTTTAAGATTAAACTGTATTATATCATTCTTTATATTAATCTAAATTTGAGTTATCGTACTGTAGTTTATTTTGATAAAAAAGAAATTCGAGTTTTTAAATTTCAATAATAAAACTTCAAATTCAATAATACTGTGACCAAAAATAAAAAAAAATAATAGATTTTCTCTCTAGTAAAAGTTAATTAATTACAATGTCAATTAGTCTGGACTAATATTATCTTTTCACTAAAAAAAAAATTTATAATGTAGTTTTGTGATTAATAAGGAGTTATTGACCAATTGGTCATGTGGTCGAAAAATGCAAGGGCAATAATTGAATCCCAAAACAGCCGAATTTCCTATTTAGTATCAAAATTTTGTGTATTTTTAGCTCCCCCCCCCCCATCCTTCTTCTTCTTCTTCTTCTTCTTCTTCTTCTTCTTCTTCTTCTTTTCCTGTATCAAGATTACAAGAAACTCGTAAGAAATTTTCTTTTCAATTTGATCTCAACAAGTAATCTTCAGACAATAAGGTTAGGGAACACACGTGATTATTAGTTTTATTTAATAATTAAAATTATTTTGGTGAGCTATTTTATGAAAACGATGCAATTAGTTTGATGCTATCATGGGTAATAATAAACCAAGACCAGAACATACTTATACATTAGATGAATTCTCGATGTTTTTTTTAAAAAATATATATAAAAATAAGAATAATAATATCTCAACATGAAAGATTAAACAGTTATGATGCAACTTTGGGGAGGCATTTGTGACTATTTAAGCAAATATATCAACAAGAACTCATCTTCCTAGTGCGATTGCAGAATGGGAACCACTGCAATATCGCTTCCAACCATCGTGAATTGGACGCAAAATTTACAAAAGGGAGAAGCTAATTGGATGATCCATGTTCAAAGTTTCCAACCACAAAGTCATATAACCCATTGATTTCAAGTTTTAAAGTACCCACGCCGACGAGTTGAGCTGACAATAAGGGAGTTCCATTGTTTTTTTTTTTTTTTGTTTTCTGGTTAAAATCACAAAAAAAAACACAATTAAATGTGTAATAAAAATTGATTAAATTTGAAACAGAATGATAGAAGGTGTAATAAGTTGTTAAAAAATGCAATCGTCCGCTTGTTGCACATCTTATCAATTTTAGTGCACATTTAATTAGTCTTATTACACATTCATTAAATTTTTGACAAGAAACTTAAATTAAAAATAAAAATAAAAAAGTATATATATATATATATATATATATATATATTATTTTTTTTTGTAAAAAATAAATAATTAGATGTATAAAAAAATTAATTAAATATACAATAAAATTCATAAATTATTAAAAAATATCATTGAAATTTTATTATATATTTAATTAATATCGTTCCACACCTATCAAATTCGAACAAAAAAAAAATAAGAATCAAAGAAAAAAAAACAAAAAATAAAAATAAAAAATGGGATACTTACGCCCGTCCTTTCCCTATTTTTTTCTCACGGTCCGTCTAATCAAACTCTTTTCTGTGACCCAATGCCCTCATCGTCAGTGGCCATCGCATTCAAAATTTGTGGGCAGCTGTGTGCATTTGCATGGGCTAAAGCGGGTGGTACACATCTTGAAACCCCACACTCAGCACAATATCTGAGCTGTATGGATGTGTCGTATTGTGGCCCAGAATCGCCTAGCTAGCGCCCTCCTCTCCTAGACTCCTATTTAAGTTTGTATTTAACCATCCAGTTCCACATGGGGCTTGACCCACTCCTTCTTTCGTTTGATTCAACTGCTCTTCGCTCCGAACACAGTAGTTCATTGGCCTTTTTTTTTTTTTTTCTTTTTTTTTTTTGAACCTTATAGTATACTCCAAATAATTTCTTTCTTGACGATTAAAATAAATTATTTCCTTGCTCGAAAGAGTCTCGAAGACACTAAATTAAAGCAAATTCTCTCCCCCCCCCCACCTCTCCATTTGTTCAAATAAACAATGCATCAACAAATGTTTGCATCTCTTTCATAGTGACCATTTTCTCTCTCTCTCTCTCTGTTTTTTTTTTCCCCACTTTTAACTTGTCAAAATATAAGGTTAGCCATTATAAGATCCGAAATGCGTGCTTACTTGCTTCTAGTTTTAGCAATCTTTTTTTTTTTTTTTTTTTTTTTGTAGATAGTCTTCTCATCTTTTCATCTCATTGGCTATTGAGTTTGGGACCTTTGAGTGTATATTTAGAAAATAATAATGACCAATTGCACAAAGCCAAACTAAGGTCCAATAAACTCCAATCTATACCAATAAAGTTGATATCGACTGATGCATCGTGGGGGAAAACTGATGCCTTTATGCATTAATTTTGTTTATTAGAGTTCTGCTTTCACAGAAATTTACATTTTTTTTAATCTTCTGCGCCAAAATAAATAAGTAAGATAAAAATAAACCTACATTTTTTATGGATGAGGTCGAGTTTTTTAGGTGACCTTCTTAATTGATTGAATGATAAATGATCCCCCATTTATGAACACCTTTGAGCTGTTTATATTTGCCTTGTCAACCTGGAAATCTTCTATCCACCTGTATTCGCTCCAATTAATTAGCTGTGCATTACAAACAAAAACTGACGAGCCCCACCTCCACAAACTCTTAGTATTATAGCCTAGATCTATAATTAATATAATTTGCAAATCAAATTTAAGGATAAAAAGAGGAGGGGGGGGAGAAGGGGGGAACGACAGAATTGTGGGTTAAATCAAAATAGACAAAAGCCCACTCTCAGTTGTTGTCGGGCATGTATACGAGTAGAGAGTAAAAAGTGTCAGAGATGTCCTGAAAAAAGAAAAAAGAGTGCATGTATTTCCATGCAACTGTCTCCTAGTTTATACACGTTTTAAACAGCTTTCCTAGATAGACAGTTATAAAAGCTCAACGTTATAGGCTGTTGCCTTTGGGGACGCAAATTGGACGTTGATAATGGAAAGTCGAAACACCAAAAAATAAAAATAAAAATAATAATAATAATAATAAATCATTAGAGGCAACTAGAAAAATCCCAGCAAATCTAAATAACGAAAAATTAGCGATCCGCAATGGTTAAGAAATCGGCCAAGCTTGCAAAATGCCAGCGCATTCTTTTTTGTTTTGTTTTTTCCATTTCTGTCTTCTTGAAAAGTTTAAGAAATAAATTAAAAAGACCCACAAAATCAGCTCTAAAAAGCAAGCTTTTAAGTTTGAAAATCAAAATCAATGTAATCCTCAATGCCGGCAACCCAGCAATCATCATCAGCGGAGATGGAGGAACTCCAATTTCAAAATCACTAGTAACAAAAGACGAGGGGAAAGAACAAGAGTTTATCGTGATTCAAACTCCCCACCCCCAACACTTTTTTTTTTTTTTTTTGGGTCTTTTGAAAAAGCATTGGAGACTTATTACATTGGCTAAAATTTCAGGAGTCGGTTTGGCTTTTTGTAATTGGTTTTAGACTTTTAGGCTTTAGCGAAAAGAAATTAGTAAACTTAATTGTACGTGGGCTAGAACCAGGCTCGATTGGTTTGTGTGGCTGCGTTTTGAGTGCAATTTCTATGATGTGGATGGTGGATTGTCCATTCTTAGACGTCAAGAAATCAAAGGTCTTTTTATCAAAGTGTTGTGGTCACCTTTCCTTACTTTTGATTTTTTATCCGAAGATTAAGAGTCTAATACTTCCACTACTATATAACGCAATTGATTAAGTGTTTACTAAATTTTTTCTATTAAATACCTTGATATTAAAGTCTACCTTTTTTTTTTTTTTTTTTTTATTATTTTTTTTTTATTAAATACCTTGATATTAAAGTCTACCTTTTTTTTTTTTTTTTTTGGTAAATAACTGTATATATAAACACACCTTTTTGACGCGAGTCCTGGTTACTTAAAATTTATAATATATTGTTTTACATAATACATATTTTGCCACATATGCCACATATAACTTGTAAAGGAATAACACTACCATGATGGTTTTTTTTTATTATTTCAAAAAATATAAGGGAGAATCTAGTTGTGAAGCAAAGAATAAAAAGTATTCGAAAATTATATATATATATATATATATATATATATATTTTTTTTATTTTTTTTTTTTTTTTCTCTCTCTCTCTCTCTCTCTCTCCCTCTATATATATATATATATATATATATAGAGAGAGAGAGAGAGAGAGAGAGAGGGAAAAAAAATAAAAATTTAAAATCAAGTTCTTATTTGACTGAGAAATCTTTTTGGGCGCCCTCCATATTCAGAAATTTTACAAACTAAAGCAATAATTTTACCGCGGCTTTAACCAAGACCAACCCTTGGTTACAATACAATAATATTCCTCATCCCCCATGCTAGATATAATTACTTTCAGTACAAAAATTCAAAAGCTTAGTAGAAAATGTTAATACTCTTAACGTTAAATCACATCAAATCACCGCCAAAAGCATTGATTAGTGAAAAGATGGCGCCTCAACTAGTGATTGCCAGCTAACTTAAACACTAACCTAGTAACCCACATGTTAAAATAAATAAATAAATAAATAAGTATTTCTCTTTTATATATATACACACATCCACCTTCGCTGTTGTTGTTGATGACGACGTTTCTTTTTTTTTAAAAAATATAAAATATAAAATAAAAAATTTGTTGATTCAAATTTAAATTTGAGACCCTTAATTTTAAAAATAATTATAATATCATTAAATTAAAATTTATCAATTGTTGTGGTGGTGGCTGCACTTACAGATTACTTGGCAAATGGCAAACATATGGGTACAAATAGAAATGTCCAACGGCACTCACCAGCCCGACAAAGCGACCTCCGTCCGGGAAAAACGGCGTGTACTGTCAAGAGTCAAGACCCACACACCCGTTCCGACGGTGGGTCCATTCCCCACATGCCTCCATGTGAACACAAACATTTATCTTCTTTATTTGGTTTAATTCCACCCTTAAATTTATCTGTGATTTGGAGCCCAACCAAGCGCGATTCTTGCATCCCACTTGCACCATTTGGGTCGTGTTTTTTCACCATCTAATGGGGATTTCTTGTGCCAAACAGTCGAGCTCTCCTTCCCTTTTTTTCCTATGCAAGTGTGAGTCTTAAATTTAATAGCATCCGAGTCATTTTCAGCATTAAAAATTTTGAATTCAAGGCTCAACGGAAAGAAATTCAAATCGTGACGCAGCACGAGTTCCTCCTCATACACCATAAAAAAAAAAATGTTCCTGCGATGTGCCAGTGAAAATTAGCTTGCTAGTTATTTTATCTACGCGTGAGATCAAAGGATTTTGTGAACAATTATTTTCTTTGTACCTCAATCCCAATGATTAAATTTAAATTGGAAATTTAGATACCATACACCCATTTTCCAAGTCAGCCAATTCTATTTTGGCAAGAAAGCACGTAACTATTTGATGGAGGTCGGACTTTCATATACGTACAAGTTAGTTTTAAATTCAACATGGGGGCGTTAATCTATAGTTATATATATATAGAGATATCCACCTAGTACAGCGATTTGTTATTCTTCGTCTCTCTCTCTGTTTTTTTTTTTTTTTTTTAAAAAAAAAAACCTGCTATTAGTTACTAATCTTGTACCATTTTTATCAATCACCAAAGTATCCCTAATTATGTACCTTATCAACTTTTTTTTTTTCTTTCCTTTTTTTTTTTTATTTGTAATGAATTCAACTACGATCTTTTTAATTTAACACTTCTAATTTTACATGTACATATTCTATTTATGGTAAAATAAGCTATATTTGTATTATTACCATAAGAATCCAATAATAAAAAAGTTTGAGAATTTTCAATTTAGAAAAATATCTTTATTTTTTTGACTTATTAGACTATAGATTTAATACAATATAACTAACTAACTAACTATATATATAGATTTAATTGAAACTGTCAAAAATAAAAAAAAATAAAAAATAAAAAGAGTATAAATTTTTATAATCCCTGAATAACAAATGAATATCAAAATGGGCGGCCTGGCATGGACGGAAAAAATGCCGAAGCCTGGACAGCCTAGCAAACGTCCGAACTTGTCAATTCATCGCACGGGATTGCACGATCACAATGGGCGCGTAAACGAGTGTTTGCATCCATGGACAGATATGAACTGGGGCCCATTGTCTGCCCCCACTATGGTAACCGCCACCGTTAGATCCGGCAGGCTGCATCAGGGTCGCACGTATATTCATGGGACTTTTACGAACTGGGGGTCAAACCCACAATAGGAACCGATTTGCACGAATTACAACCGTTAGCTAACAGATCCGGCTAAAGTTTCTCTCTGTAAAAATTTAAATCTTCAACTATGAGGAGTCAGTCCGATCTCCTCTCAAGACTATATGGGAACCGATAAGCCTATAAAAACTCTAATTATTATTATTATTATTATTATTATTATTATTATTAGGTGATAATAAAAAATTTATTGATAAACTTATAATAAATTAACCATCCATATCATCGCTTTAATTGAGATCCACACAAACTTAGCAAAGATGATCAAATTATTTATTATTATTTGAATTTTATAATTAACTTTACATTTACTCTGCTCATCAAATCTTAATTACTTATTTGTATTTTATTATCATCTAAATAATTATAAATCATATTTTGAATTTATTTGCATATTTTATGAAATTATGGCGCTAGGGTTAATGGGATGAAACCCTTTTTTTTTTTCTTTTGAAAATAATTAGTAGGGTAAGGGAAAAGGAAGAGGAAAAAATGGCAGGTGGGGTTCAGTAGTCTTTAGCTCCAATATTCTTCTTGGGATTGGTGGTAAAAAGACCCTCAATTCCCCTATAAATAAACCCCTAACCTTTCTCACCCCTACACCTAGTAGACACACCCCTACACAACACACACACCCTTCTGCTATTTTTATCTCTCTCTCTATTGGGGGTTGGCTTACCCTTCAATTCTATGTGATTTCTTGTTTCTAGGGTTTTATGGGAAGGAGGATTTGGATCTTCAGAGAAAGATCAAATCTTTGCTGATTTTTTTTTCTATTTGTGTTTTTGACAAATGAGTAAATGGCCCTCTTTGTATTCTTCCACAGCTTTCTTGAACTGCATCTCTTAGATTTGTTGTTGTTGTCGCGGCTGTTGCATGCCACGGTTTCTGGCTGTACGGCATGTGGGTTTGCGGTTCAATAAAGCTGTGGGAAGATACAGACAGGGTCAGGGAAGTTCTGATCTGCATCAGGTTCCATACCTATCTATTGGTTCTTTGACTGCTATTCTGTTCAGTTACTTGCTTTATTGCTTAATTAATATTTTGGATCCGTATGACTTCTGGCTTTCTAATCGTTCTATAGTCATCAGCGTTCAACCCACCAAGTGATTGCCTGGTTATTCACTAGTTGCATGATTCTACGGCCATCGAGGTGTGGATTTCTGGGCTTTCCGGCTTGAAATGGCTTCCTGAAGTATTCCTATTTTGGTCTGACGCCATGGATAGATCCAAGTTCTTATCCTCTTTCATATTTTTGTTTCAATTTTATTCGATAATATCATCGATTATTTGATTTGACCGTGTGTTTAATTTTTGTCACCTATTGGATCTAACGGATCGCAGCATTTACCCCGAGTCGACAAGTACAATGGATTCTAGCTTCAGTTAGCAGCTCCGATGAAGAAAACATCAATAATCAATTTGCGTCTTTCTCTCTCTCTCTCTCTGTCTCTCTCTCTCCCTCTCGTACACAGACAGTGTTTGTGGGTGTTCACAATTTTACATGTGCTGCGGTGTGTGCGTTTCTGCGCTGATTTGAAGTGCTAAGAGAGATTTCTGTGCGTGTTTCTCCTTCGAGTGTGCTTCCACTCGTACTTTTACCAGAGGAATCTTGCGAAGATTTGTCAAGCAGTTCTGAAGAGAAAATTTTGATTTAGTTGGATCCTTGTCTTCATTAAATTCTTTTGCCAGTGTTTCTTTTCTTTTCTTTTCTGTTTTTTTTTTCTTTTCTCTCTCTGGTTTTCGTTCAGTTACTTAGATTTGATTGCCCTATGATGCCCCTTTTTGTAGTTTCATTTTCAGGGTTAATTTTGTAACGCAACTACATGTAGGCGAGAAGCCACCGGGCCATTGATTACTTAGACTGTGTCGGTTGATACAGTAAAGGTATAATTAACACCTGTACCATACATTACAGCTCAAGATTCCTCGGAGTTTATTCATCTGATGCTGTAACTCATATGGCTTTCCTGCTTTTTCCTTCAATATATGTCATTTACAGTTACTTTGCTTTTGGTGCGCTTAATTCATGGTCATTTTTATGGTTTAACCAAATTAGGTTGCCCTTTATGTTCTCGTGCACAGGTAATTATTATACTATCTGGAATGGACCACAAGCTTGCCATTTGCATTTTCTCATTTGGAATTCAGCAGATGACTCCAAACACACACAAAGAGGTCGAGCCACTCGTTTTAGGCTTTTGGTGCTTAACCCAATGGGCTCATGCAGGTAGGAGTGGCTTCAATTGAAAGAGAATAATCACGAACTTAAAACCGTTCTAAGACGATATGAGGATGTTGTAACAGTGTCAGTTGGACTGACAAAAAGTCGAAAGTAGTTGTAGAAGAAAATTAGGGTTTTCCTTTCACAAACTATGGTAGAGACAAATAGGTAGCAGGATAAAAGTGTGAGAAAGATTGTTACTTAAAATGAACACATATATATTGTTTTGTCGTGGTAGGGCTGACAGTGTTTTGGAATCGGATCGTGGTGTTCCTGCCTTTGTTATGGATAATGGAAAGAAACAACATGGCTTTCTCTAATGTACACAGGTGGAGTTGGTGGATCCTGCATGACCAAACTCGTACCCAAACCAACATTCAGTTGCGGTATAAACGGTTCATTGTGGCAAACCTAATGTTCCAGAGGCAGAAAGCTATGTTAGTAATGTAGAACAATGTAAGCAATCTGATGACAATGTTCAATGTAACAGCTGATGACCAAAAGGAAAGTTCAATGTACAGCTATCAATTATCAATAATTTTGGGAAATTCATGGGCACCTCCAAGATCTGTTCCTTCACATTGACATTGCACTGGTCACTTGTGCAAATCCTAGCCAACTCACTGACAATTATATCTAATTGAACGTATATTGTAATTTCTGTAACTTTCATTGGGTATTAGATCTTAAATATATGCCAATACTTCGTTAGAACCGATCGATCAAGAAATGTTTCTGCTTTAATCTTTTCAATTTCTAATTGTGCGCCTTTACTCTATTGTCGGCCTTGTTTTTGAGTGCCGTGCTCTCATTATACCCACTAATAGTGGACTTTAAGAAAAACAAAAGGGATTGGGTAGAAGTAATAAATTTTATCTGGGTTGATATTCCAAAGTCAAAAAGTCGAGATCTGTTTTGTCTATTTTAGCGTTCTGTGGCTTTTCGTATTCTACAGAAAGACGGTACCCGGAAAGCAATTGCCTTGTGCTTTGTGAAAATGAAAAGGAGAAATGGTTAATTAGCGTAAATCGGAAAATAACTGTAAGGGATTCCAATTCAATAGTGTTCAATCAATTTTATTGTCTCTTTTGCTTTGATACAATGGTGCAAACCCCATAAAAAAAAAATTATATAAACAAAAAACTGAACACAAAGATTATATGCACATTTATATCTTTAAAATTTAAATATTAATTATAATTAATGTATATTTTAATAAATGATAAATTAACAATAATTAAAAAATAAGCCACTGATCTGTTGTCAACATATAGTATATGGTTGTGACCTTTGAGGAATGCTTGCCGGTTGATTAATCAATAAGCTTTAATTATGATCTAATGTCCTGTTGTTAGTAAAGTCTGTCTATATTTAAGTGAAGCAGTTAGCGACATGATGCATGTCGCTGTCTATATTTAAGTCTGTCTATATAGTTTTACATTCAGGTAATTAACATGATGCATGTAGAGATACAAATGACCTTAAAGGTATACTTTCTTATATGTAACAATATGATAGTTTAGTAGACTAAGAAATTATTATTATTTCTTTTTCACACGGGTGATTGCTTGCATCAATGGATGTCTCATTGCATACGCACAATTTCAATTTCAATTTCAATTTCATTTAAGAATTTTTTTTTAACAAAATCAAGCCAATTTCGATCAATTCATAGAAACCAATTTCCTTCTATGTCCCCCATTTCTCTTACTTGCTAAGCAACCCCACCTCGGGAATCAGAATCACAATACAATGTATTATGCAGTTTTCCCATGTCCTGTCTACCTAGCCTGTTTAGAACAGGTATGCATATGATATACATATACCCATGTGGCATTTCACCAGAATAATCTTGATATCATATAGCTGGCGATAATGGGTTAAGCCACAAGAGAGTTTCCAAGGCTGAGGGTAGCAATACTTCTCTCTATTGCAAGTATGAGTAGTGTTTATGTACATATAATAGAGCTTTTGAAGCAGTACGCATCGATTCATCATTGTTCAGTACTCGTTTATACAATTTTTACATTCCTTTCATGGTCTTGCCATTTATCATCGTTGTTGGGTGCACTAAACTCTCTCATCGA
Organism: Kandelia obovata; assembly: GCA_021464305.1. Lineage (NCBI taxonomy): Eukaryota > Viridiplantae > Streptophyta > Magnoliopsida > Malpighiales > Rhizophoraceae > Kandelia > Kandelia obovata. Next base: position 5,579,319 of record CM038474.1, read on the forward strand.
ATAATAAAAAGGGAGAAAGCTATAGCCTTTGCAGTTCATATGATATGTCATATAATTTCAAATTGATTGAGCAGCTGTAGTTTGATGTCAAAACCGACATCACTGCTCCAGTTTCCCCACCCACATGGAAGATGCACTATTATTGCTTTGCCTCTGCCATTTCCCTTTCAATTCCTCATGGTTTCTAAAGTGTACATTGCAGCCAGTGTTACCACATTCCTTTCTTTTGTCTTTTTTTTTTTTTTTTGTTCCTGATTTTCTTCCAACCACCCTCCTTAATACATTGTGATTTGTAAACTTGGAACGCTGTTTTCTACTTAAATAGGGGTTTCTAAATTACAATCGGCAGCCCCAATATTGCTGTAATGAGGGCCTTAGTCATTTGTTTTATATATAAATGTGTTGATGGTTTAGTTGCAATGGTTACAACTCACAACAACTACAGTATTGGTTGTGACCGGCAATTTGAATGTTTGAATTCAAAGGATGGTCAGACTCTAAATTAGTGCACAAATTACTTACAAGTTCAAGCAGCACAATTTCAAATTTAAACTCGATTGATGGTCTTTGGATTCTCTTTCAACAAAAGGTATCAATTAGGATAAATTCCCTTTACTGTTCTCTTCAAAACAAAAGGGAGTGTTGAGTATTTTGGATCATTATTTCTCTGTTTGTCACCTTCATTTCAAGTAACCAGAGCCTTCTAGGGAGTATAATCGCTTAATTCCTCATAATTTATTTATTTATTTTTCGCTATGTTGAGACAAGAGTTTGAGTCTTGGAACTGTGACTAAGAGTCTAGACAATTTTGTCTCTAAACCACAACTAATGCTAATACTTGGGGGTGTAACTTTGAATGAATATTCTTTCCCTTACTATTATTCCAGAATCACCATTGCTTATGGAAATCATCATCTGTGTAGAACTCCGAGGTCTGTTTATGAACATATGAGGCTATGAGCTTGTTCTTTGATTTACTACACAAAATTGCCTTGAGGGAAATCACAACAATTACTAGAAAAAGGGCCTACTGAAGTCTATACGTAATCTTTCATAGTTAAAACATATTATGTTGACATAAAGTGCCCGATTCCAATTTCCAGGTGAAATTGGTTTCAGAATTACTGGCTTTGAATTCAGGTAACATATTTTATGATGTAACAAAAAAAATATGTCAACTTATACATATGTAGCTACGGACATACAGAAACACATGTAGCTGTTTCGCCATGAGAAATTGTATAAACAGGTATTTTTTTTAAAAAAAAAAAAGGGAGGAGGAATTATAGCTGAAAAGAACCTGGCATACGTTCATAGGAAGATTAATTACCGAACGGAAATTGGGTTTGTCAGCGTTGTTCTTTGGCTTTGCAGCATGGCAGCAATGAGCCTACCATGTCATCTCCACCATGGTAATTTGGATGATTGTCCATGGTAGGGTCAGCATTCGCAGAGGTCCTTTTCTTGCTTTTGGCAACGAAAGCTTGGCTCATCAACTTTTACTGTCAAAAGTAAGGAACCAATATTTACGAATTGTGCAGATAACACCAGTTCCAACTAGGGATCACAGCAGCTTCGGGACTTCTTGTTACCTGTTGTTGTGACTAATTAAGTAACATCCATTGGCTACCCATTGGATCAACTAGCTAGGCTTTCCTGAATGCTAGATTTTTTAGGTTCTTAATTCCAACATCACCAATTATTCTCTCAGCGCTGCGCATTAACAATATCTCAACTGCTACCATGCTCAGATCTGCCATCTCCCTCTCTGTCTGGCCTACCATACACAAGTTTCTTTTTTTTTTTTTGGTGGTCCTATCTTTCCCCAGCATTGTTGCATATCATTGGCTAAACATTAAAAGAGATGAGCCCTCACTTCATGACATGCATTAGGCAAAGATTCCCTCACAAATGCTTCTTTATTTCCTTCTAATCACCCACCCGCCGCAAGACAAAGACTTCAATTATGATATTCACTATTATCAATAGCTTTGACAGCTCGATAATTCTTAAAGCAGTTAGCTTAGTGGTGTCTGGAATTTGCTACTTGCCAAACTATGAATGTGTGAATCTAAAAAACCTAAAAAGATAAGCTCAGGATAAAGTAGTTGAAACGGCCAGGAGTGCATGTGAGCCCGACTGGCTTTTATTTTTGGTTGGCTTGTTATGTCCCTTGGAGGGATTTGCAAGTGGGTTTACAGTTATAACCTCTGATCATAACACGACACGTATCTTAGTAGGAACAAAATTGGTACTACGTAGCTCCAGAAAGTATTAAATAGCTTAAAGACAATGAGAAAATATATAGCCTGGAATTGTTTGGCTATGGGATATTGGTAAGTGGGGATAATTATCTGCCCAGTTGGGCATGAGGGTGTCTATGTTTTGTCGGAACTACAGCCATGTATCTGAAAGTGAATATATGGTTAATTTTCTGCCATTTATACACTTTACTAGCTGTGAAATTGATACAATGTTTTGAATTACTTTTCTGCAACTCGGCGTAGCATCAGCGATTCAACTTGACAAGCATGTGCATATATTAATTGCCACTGGCTAAAGGGTGAATTGAAGAAATTTTCGTGCCTCAGTAATCAACAATTAATTACAAGCTTTTGTTCTGGATTAAGTTTTTAAACCTGCACTGCACTGACTTGGTCAACAGTTTGGTATGCTAGGCTTGCCAGTCCAACCATTGCTTAATGACCGGGATGGTGGGTCAAATTTGTCTTTTTGAAACGTAATTAATATTTTTATGATGTGTGTGTGTGTGTAAATATACATTATCAAAATTGAAAAAAAAAAAAAAAAACTTAATTGTGCAATGTTAGCATTTTCATAGTGGAGTCCTATAGCTTTTAGTATTGAATATTGTCTTATAATTAATTTGTAAGTTTTGTTGAATGCTTTAATATAATTAGATTTTTTTTTAAAAAATTATTAACTGAATTGAATTCTATTTAACTAATTAGTAATCATTAATTTTTTATAATTTAATAAATATAAAAAAATTTAACATTATATATTATTATTATCTTTTAATTATTCAATTTAGTTTAACAATATTTCACATTAATTTCTAACTTTATGAAATTAGAACTTAAATTCTATAAATATTACTATATCTACTTTTTTAAAAGATTCTTGTATTATTTACTGTAATTATTATAATTAAAATTTTAAGTTATTCAATTATAATATGTTTTATATTTACTTAATTCATATTAATGATTACTTTTATATATATTTAAACTCTTGCAATGGACATGCACAAAATTACAAAAAGAAAAAAACAAAAAAAAAATCTTAAATGAAAAACTACTCCTACATTCCTCTGAGAGAAGAAAAAAAAAATTCATGTCTAATTTTTTTTCTTAAAAACGAAAATGATAATAAAAATGTAATTTTTTTTTTGTTTTTTACTCTTCAATAAAAAATATACTTTTTATTAAATATGATAAATTTAAAAATCTAATACAAATTAGTATTAATAACATAATCCTTTCTTATAAATTCTTTTTTTAAAAAGCAAAAATTTTGACAAAAACTGATTCAATTCACTGGTCCGACCATCTAGACGGTTTGAGTTGGATGATTTTTCTACTTCATTGGTTTATCGTGTTATTTAACCAAATCTGACAGGGACCTATAATGGGTTCAACAGCATTTCCGGTTCAGTTTTGGAGACTATGGTGTTGGATGTAAGAAAAATCAATTGTGCCCATAATCAGAAAAAAAAAAACAAAACAAAAAAAACAAAAACAAGAAGGGGGAAAACTCGGTGAAGGAAGGACACTTGAGTTCGTCAGCTAGACGGCTAAGAACATGTGGTGACAACCCAATGTGACCTAATTAATCAGTGTATATTTTGCGCATATCTTCAACCACTGCTGTGAGTATCCCTCCCAAAAATTGTCTACCCTTCCAAAAGAGTGAGGGTGAGAGTGAGAGTGAGAGGTTAAAATAAAATATAATGTCAGACTGAGTCAGTGGTTAAAAAATGAGGTCACAAATTGACAAAGTTGAACCTTTTACACGGAAATGTAGGAGATCATGATAGGAAGAAAACCAAAAGGCCTACGAGAAGAACTATCATCATTGGCGATAAAAGGAAAAGGTTGGGGGAAATCTTCCCTGCACACACAAGCTCTCTTTTCACAATTTTGATTAATTGATCAGTGGAGATGTTTATAATTCCATTGCCTAATTAAAACTAGGAAAATGTGCGTGGCAGTTATGGCAATGTGGTTGTGCCCACTCCTTGCACGGCTCAAAGTTGTTTGGAGCAGAATAAATTAATGAACCCAAAAAAAAAAAAAAAAAAAAAAAACTTAAATTCTCTTCCCTCCACAGAAAACTTAGTTCTTGGAAAAACTGAGGGTAGAGGATGAAAACCCACATAACAATTCAGCACCAAATCAACAATTACCAATGGAAATTGCAAGAATCAAAGGGAAGCAAATCCAAGAGTCAAAATTGGGTCTCAATTATAGGAGATTTGAGGGAATTACCTTGATCCATGGGAAGAAAAAGATGATCAAAGCTGCTTCAACTCATTGCATCAAGTGGAGAGAGACAAGAGAGAGAAAGGTGAATTACTCACAGAAATCCTGAGCTGCCATGTTCTCCCACAGCTTTCTTGAGCTTCCATGTATATACATGATTATAAAAGCAGTGCACAAGAAAGTTCAAGAAAGCTGTGGAATAGCATGACCAGGACTTGCAAACAATCAAAACCCTCCAATTCTTTCTCAGATCTCAAACATCCCTCCAACCTTTTCTCATACTTTCTTGCACTGAAAACATTGAATCAAAGAGACGGAGGAGGAGAGAGAGAGAGAGAGATGGAGCATGCCCATATCAGTATCTCATGGACCACTCTACCATATATAATGTTGATAGCAGCTTTATAGCGAACGAGCTGATAGTACTGAGAACGGCTCACTTCATCACTCACACGACCGCAATTTTTCTTACAAAAGGCCAACTTTACCGGTGAGTGGGCAGTGGGGTACATGTAATGTAAGGCAAACAAAAAACAGTTGGATTGGTAAAGAGAAAGCACAGCAAAATAAACGGAGTCATTTTTCTCTTGATGAAATTTTATTTAATGTGAAAAGAAAGGGGGGGGGGCTTAAGAAATAAAAAATAAAATTGAGGGGGAGAAATTCACTAGAGTGTTCCTATCCCCATCACATGCCACCATGTGATCATCAAAATCTCTTTGCTTATTTTATTGGTGAAAAAAAAAATGGTATGGGTTGTTTATGGTCCCCCAATCGCCATGTCTTTTTTAAAATATATATTTTTTTTTTCTTTTCTTTTTTATTATAAATTAAACCCATATACGTATCAATATTTGATCATCAATCATGATGCTGTCATTGTCCCTACTGGCTCCGGGTGATATTTTATTGGGAGAAGAGGAGTGAGAGTGTCCTGGAGCCCGAGCTAACAACAAGAGAATGGTTGTTGTTATTCCTTTGCCCTTTGTATATGGTGTCCTATATATTATATAACTTCATTAATGCCCCCCTGCCATATATATACTCCTTTAGAACAATAATACATTAATAAGTTCTGTTTTATAAAGTAAAAAAATCATTAAGTTATGAAATTGTATCTCTATGGTTAATGTGATTTGGAAAGCAAACACAACAATTGTGCCTTGTACCCAAAAAACAAAAACCTTCCTACTTTGGACCGGAGATCATGATTAATGGGTTTTGAAACTTGATAGCATTAGTGTATACATTCAGTGTCTACATTATTAACAAAATAATAATAATAATAACCTAATCTGCATATGTATATATATGTAAATTATCGCTGAAGATGGGCTGCGAGGATACCGTAAGATACTATAATCCCACGATCATTAATATTGGTGAGGACGTGGGGTTCCACGTTTGAAGAAAAAAAAAAAACAAAAAACAAATATGTGTGTGTGTAGAAGGGGCCAGTGCCTGGTGGCGTCGAGTTGTGGGCTCCCACCACCCTTACAAACGGGCCTGTTGTAATAATAGACCGTTTCAATATTCAGAATAGACCCGTTACAACTGGATCCACCTCATCTCCATCAAAGTTTGATTTTCCTTTTTCCTTTTGTCTTTTTTTTGGTTAGTACAGGCTACAAAGGATGAGGCGGCTGTAAATACCGTAGGAGGGGGTTAGATCGCAAGTAATTTCCATAACATTTTTATAGAATTTTTTTTTTTATTTTTTTTTTGTCCCTTCCATTATGAATTCTATTAAAACTATATAATAGATGTAGTTCATTTTTATAAATTTTGTACTTATTTTCTAAATTTTTAAAATTCCAAATGTCAAAAATGTAAATTTAAGTCTTTTTAAAATAAAAAAAAAAATCTAGCCATTGATAATTTAAACCTTAATTTTTAATTTAATAAATTTATTAATTATTAAGTATCATTTCGAGTGACGATAGAGCAATTTATTGCAGGATAGGAGAAGAGGGAAAATTGGTGCGCTTGTGATTGGGTGGCATTGTGTGAGACATCTAGTCGAGAGAAGCCAACCCTCATCGCCGTCGCCATCGCCATCGCTATCGCCATGGCCATGCCAAGGAGATCATTTTCTTTTCGACGTCAGGTCTTGAAGCCGAATTTGCCTTTTTCCCCAATCGCATCCGTAACAATGGGCCAGCCGATGTCAAGATTAGGGCTGGTACTTCGTAGCCCACCTCTAGCCTAGGCTCACTAGCCTGCACACTTAACAGCTTTGATCGCTGACAGTACTTCTTCTTAAGGATAAAAATATGAGGAGATGCTTATTTACTGGGAGTTGGAAAATATGTCCATGAATTCTAGTTTACTGTCATTGAATTCGTTTCAAAGACTCAACGAAAATCTCAAATCTTTAATTTTGGTCAATACCAATCAACAGAAGAAGAAGAAAGGAGTTGAAAATGTACAGGATTTACGAGTAGGCGGCTGCCCCAACAGGTGACATGGCTTGGCTATGCCTTGCCAGAGTTGGCCGTGGTTTCATTCTGGGCAAGGAGGGAATGGCATCTTTTTATGGCCGAGGGTGATCTTATTTTTAACTTTTCACTTTGTAACAGGCACTTTTTCCTGCCTTATAATATATATATATATATATATTTAAGATTGGAATGTTGAAATTGAAACTAAAAATCTAATGACTTTGTCACTAGATCATAAGTTTGGATATCGTTTTAATTGTTAAGAGTGGAGAAATTCTAAGGAAAAAATTTAAATGTAGCTACGAATTATATTTTAAATAATATGTTATGCAAGAGAAGAATAATGGTAAAGCTATTACAACGGAAAGTTACCAGTCACAATTGCTCACTGTTCTGGGCTCCTGGCCTCCTGTCTCTCGCTCATGTGACTGTTGGATGAGTTGGCCTTGGCCCTCCGTCGGCGCAATTCTAGCCTTTGCTTTTCCGTATACACTGCCCACCAGCTCTAGAAAAGAAAGACCTTCCTCAATGAAAAAATAAATAAATAAAACAATTCAAACTTGTCAAATGTCGTGGTCCCAAATTCTAGCTAAGTTGTTTCATAAGGTTAAAATATGTGCCTATGGAATTCCTTCACGTGTGTTTTTTTTTAATGGAATTGTAAGATATTACTTTATTTTTTCATTTCATTCAAAATAATAATAATTTTATTAAAATAAAACTGGTTGTTAGATTTCGACCCCCAAGTTCTCGAACCGCTTCACCTTCCCTTGGTAAGGAAAAAATAAATAAAGAAAAATTCTAAAATGGCCATAGTATTGTAGACAACAGACATGCATCTAGGATAACAAAGAATTTGGATAAAATGTTTGGAACCTTCTTCTTCTTTTTTTCTTTTTTCTTTTTTCTTTTATATATATAAACTGGGTTCTGCTATGTCTTCTTTGGATAACCTGGTTTAGAATACTTTGGTTAAAATTTTACCCCCCCCAAAAAAAAAAAAAGAAAAAGAAAAACACTTAATTGGCAAAGTGAACTTAAAGTGGTGCACGAATATTGACTTGTAATAAGATTTGCAATATTAGACCACGCACAAAAAAAAGTTCATTAGTGATTAGAAATTGATACGGTTCACAAGTGCAGCAAGTACGCTATTAGATCCATGCCATGTCCCTGTCATTTGTAGTACTCGCATTGGCACTTGGATCATTGACTCGTAGTATTCCTTCTCCGGACGTGTCATAACATATCCCCCCCCCCCTTCCTTTTTTTTTTTTTTTAAATTTTCTTTTTCTTTGGAGCACTTTTGGGAAATATATTGGTACAGTGGGTAAGTGCCCATCGACAGGGTTCATGGCTTGCATGTGTCCAGAAAAAGGAAAAGCACTGACGAGCGTACAAATAGTACTAACACATGCTTGACATGACGCACATGCTTAGATTACTTATACTTACGCAGTGTGTGTGCGCGCGCGCGCGCAGGGGATGCATTGACATTTGAATTTCCATAAATATATTTACTTGTTTGATAAAAGTTTAAGTCTAAAATATTTGGTGAGACCCACTTCAAAAAACACGAATTTGTTAATACTAAATATATATTTTTTATTTTATGTATAATATAAATCACAATGTATTTCTCATTTCTTTTACACAAGTGAGTCTGCTAATATAAGTCATTTGTTTCCTTAATAAGATTTTTCATTTAGAAAAGATGGCCAGCCAGCCAGCCAAGGGTGTGGGGGCAGCGAAGGGCAAAGCAAAGGAAGGAGGAATAATTAGACGTTTCTGCTGTCACCGTAACATGTAGGCAATCGCTGGGGCCCCATCACAAGCAAACGTCCTAATCAGCAGTGAATTTCTCATGGCGTCATTTATGATTCGATTCGTGCAAGTCAAGCTGCACGAGCAACCACTGAACCCGATGCTCCGCAGTTGTACGGTTGGAATGTACGCGCGTCACTTTGTTGTTTTAATTGATTCCCCTCCTCTTTTCTTAACAATTATATTGCTAGTGTATGATTTTTTACTAGAAACAGTTTTTCTTTTTTTCTTTTTCTTTTTTTTAATGGACGACGAGGACATTGACAGTAAACTTTATTTTCTTTTATATGAAAAACAAAGAGTTTTTGCATACCCAAAACTAGTTAGGTGATTGATGATCAATTACTCTCATGTCGAGAGGGCCAAAAAGCCTCTGTTGGATTGGTACCATTCCAACGGAGCCATGTGATCATCGTCCAATCAGACTGGGGATTCGTGGGCAAACGGGACGGGGCGCTGACAAAGAAAAGCCATCATTGTCTGTATCCGTCTTCTTTATGGGAGAGGTGGGTGGGGGTTGCAGCAGGTCGCTGCCCAATTGGGGTCACATAACGGGCAAAGTGTTCTATTTTACAGGCAGCACAATTACCAACAGTAAAATTGCAAACAATTCTGATGTGGGGATGGGCTGTTGGATCTTACCGCAAACACAGAGATGGGCCCTCAGAAGGGGGATTGGGCTCTAATAGCAAACATGAAAATAAGCCCAAATTTCAAGTATGAGTAACCGACCCAAATGATGATCAACTTTATTGAAAATATACGGGATAATTTAAATATGTTTTACATGGATGGTGAATGTGTATATACTGGAGCAAAGTTGAAGAAATCTTAAAGAAAAAAAAAAAAGAGAGGGTACCTCAGTATACAAGGTTATCCCACTATGAGAAGGGGCAGAGAGCTATTTTTGCATTTCATCCTCTCTCTCTCTCTCTCTCTGTTTTTTTTTTTTTTTTTGGAGGGGGGAGTTTAAACAGGATTTTTTCAAATTTCCTCACAAGTTACGATGAATATTCCGGCAGTAAAATGATGGTGGTGGAAACAATGAGGCAAAATAAAAGGGTATGTAGCTTTAAACTAAGAGCCCGAATTATCTTGGGATAAGGAGCCCAAAAATGGCCTCTTAACTTTCAATAACAAGCCCCCACTGAAACATGAAGCCCAGCCCAATCGACTCATTAAAAAAAGAAAAAAGAATCTTTCTTTTTCCATACGCGGTTTGTGGGATCAGGGAAGTGCACCAAACACCGCGTCCATAACTTCTTTAATGCTTTCACTAAAACAAGGGCTCGAACGCAAAGTCGCTGACTACCTCTTTCTTTGTCCCTTTCCGACCGCGGTTCCATGGTTTCTTAATCAGCAGTTATCAGTTACTCCCTTCTTCTTTTGCTTCTTGTTGTGAAGTGTGTGTGAACAAGAAAAATAAGACAAATAGTGATGACCGCTTTGATTTTAGTGCTCCTATTTATAGCTGGCTTCATTGGTCTTCTCTCCCCTTTAACTTCCAGGAAGTTGCATGCATGGCTCCAGTCTTTCTTGATTGGAAGAAGCTCTCCGTCTGTTCCCAGAGATATCGCAATTGCTCCCCATGGTTCAGCCAAAGATATGGAAGCTAGTGAGAAGGCCGAGCTCAAGAGCGTCTTTGCCACCTTTGACAAGAATGGTGATGGGTTCATAACAAAGCAAGAGCTGAGAGAGTCGCTCGGGAACATAAGAATCGTCATGACGGAGAAAGATGCTGAGGAGATGGTGGCGAAGGTTGATTCCAATGGAGATGGGCTGATAGATTTTGACGAGTTTTGCCTTTTGTGTGAGGCTGTAGGCGGGGGACATTCTCGTGATCAAGATTTGGGGCAGATGATGAGTTGGGGAGATGAGAAAGGATCGGGAGATGGAGAAGGAGATCTAAAGGAGGCTTTTGATGTGTTTGATGAGGATAAAGATGGGTTGATATCTGTGGAGGAGCTGAATGTGGTGATGTCTTCTTTGGGATTGAAGGAAGGCAAAAGAGTAGAGGATTGCAAAGAGATGATCAGGAAGGTTGATATGGATGGCGATGGGATGGTTAATTTTCATGAGTTTAAGAGGATGATGGGGAGGGGCTGAAGGTAATAAACCTTGTCTCTGCCTTCCAATTATAAGCTTCTCCTCGCTTCTTTTGAGCTTTAATTTGGCCTAAAACCTCTCAATTTGTCTCTTTTTTTCTGTAAAATTGGGAAAGCTCATACAATCCTTGAAGATCAACAACAATGGGAAGTGTCGACGATCAATCTCCACCTGCTTCTTGCTTCAGTGAAACGGAGCTCATTCCTACATGTATTCCAGCCCATTGTTATTCCTATATAAGCGTAGACATTCAGGCTTATCTCAATTCATTAACTATCGAACCAACGTGATATTCGTGGAAGATTTATATCCATAGTCTAAACTTTGTTCAACATATACGATGCACATAGCTATAGTCTATCGGCCAGGTCTCTCATGTATATGAGATAAAAATAAAATGTCTCCCCAAGTGTAAGAAAAGAGTCGTAGCTAACTATTTTGTCTTCCATTTCTGCGGCGACAATATTTAATGGATGATGCTGGCAATTATTTTCCGAAAATGCCCCTTTTATGCCGACAATATTACTGTGCAGCCACAATTATGGAGACCAATAGTAATTACAGGAAGATATTTAAATAATTTGATTAGCTCACTTCTCTTATACTTACTTAGCAAAGTTTGCGAGATAATTTAGTAGGACCACATATTGCGGGCATCCAGAAGCAGAGCCAGAACGAAATTGTTTCCTCCATACAAAAGGTATATATTCCATAGGCATTTAGTAAATTAGAAAGCAACATCAGCCATGGTGGGGGCAAACAAATACCTTGGCGCGTGGAAGAAAATTTTCCCGGCACGCGAAGCACTTTCCCAGTTATTGGGTGCTCAATGCAGTCACGCCCATATGTGGACCCCACATTAAAAGCACACCCCGCATATGTCAGCCATGTGAGTTTCCCCCCAGAACTGGGAAGATACCAGCTCGCTTGCCACTTTCGTGCTAATTCCCAAAAAGTAAGTTTCTTTTCAACGTATGAAAAAACCTCAAACACGGCAAGGTTGTCACGGTGATGAATCTGGCGGGCAGACGCTCCCCAAATGCTAAAAACGATGGCCAACCTCATGAATTGCCCGGAAGAAGGCGGCTCTCTATTTTATATAATTATAATTATAAACGTAAATCCATGTGTATAGATTATTAACCATCCGTAAACAAAAAAGGATATAAGCATCAATGGGAACTAAAGACAGAAACTCCTCGACAACATATCAGAAATTGTCTAAATATGTCTCCCAACCACAAGATGCAGGCCTAGGAAATGATGGGGCAATCTTAGCGCCGCCTTGAGATAGCCTAGCTGCATAAGTCCATCCAAAGGTATACAAAAAGGCTCTCTAGAAGACATCAGGGTGGAACCGGCCAGGGATTGAGTTGCTTTGCTGAGCCTGCTTCAGATGCATTGTCAATGCATAGTTGTTCACCTGGAAAACAAGGGTGGGGAGGAGACCACATCGGAAACTAGTCAAGTTGAGAAATTTAGTTTGCACAAAATGATAAGCCAAATCAAATGTTTCACTAATTTATAAACTCAACCTCCAATGTTCTCAGCTGCTCTTGGTACTGGGACACCAATTGCTTCAGATGCTGTAACTCCTGGCTCCCATCCTCGTACTCTTTTTGACGCTCATGCTGAATAGATACAGCTCGCTTGAGAATTGTGTTTTCCTGAATTAATGCTTGAACTTGTTCCTTCAGCATCAGATTTTCCTGTAGCAATGCATAGAATGAGCAGAGTCTCAAGGAGCATCCAGAGAAGGAAAAAGAAAAAGAAAAACAAAATAACCTGGAGAAAGCTTTTGGCCGCCTCTGTTCCAGCATGTTCAGAAATGGACTTCTCCAAAACTTCCAAGGCTCTTGAAGCACGTGCTCTGGCATCATCCATGTTGGAGGCACTCATCATTTCCCTAACAAAGAGTTCCACCCATTCTGCACCATCCATTGGGAGAGGCTTGGAAGCAGATGAATCCTCAGATGGTGGCATGTCTGCATTAATTGCTGCTATGCATGCATAAGAATATTTCTCCTTTCATTAGAAGCCTATCAATGTCAACAAAATCCAAGACCCTGCCCGAGGGAACTGAAACACAAAACCCAGTGCATCCTCTCTACCCTCCAAAGAGAACCCCATAACAAAAAAGGTGATTTATCAAGCTTATCAAAATACTAATACGTAATCCAAGTAGAAGTGCTCACAGTACAAGTGTCCTGATCTTTGTTACAATTTTCTTTAAGAAACTTCCTCAAGACTCCAGATGCCATGAAGAATAAGTGATTATCAGTTGTCTACCAGGGGGTTTAAGCATGCTTTAAAATGGATTAAAAAAGGTCATGTTCTACATGCTGTGGAAATGTATTACGAAACAACCACATCTCAAAAAGTTCACGAGAGAATGTAACAAGGTGTGTAAACTCTTACAGTCATTAAACACAATCAGTTTCCCTTCCTCTTCTTGATTTGTCCACAACAAAGGGAAACCTTACATCTTTTCGGTCATTTTTACTAGCAAAATTTTAATTGACAGTGTACTAAAAATGATTGTCTGTACACAAGTGAAACAATTAAAGATACATCTTTTCCACAACAAAGGGGAAACAAAAAGTGCTATTCGATACACAGGAAGATGCATGGATATACACGCATCGCATCAAACATGAAGAGGTCTAAACTATCATCTCGAAGTTTAAAGCGAATTTGAAACATTAAGAATGTATGGCTATTGAAAATGTTATTTAGTTCTAAAAGACTACCTTCTGATTGGACATTAGCCTCACGGAGAATATCAGATTTAACCAGAGGTGAACCAAAGTTCTTATCACCAGATCCCAAGCGTAGTTCATTCAAACTTCTGATAGCTGAATCAAGATCATCACCACATTCTTCAAGGACTTTCTCAAGCAACTGAAAAAAGAAAACCATGAAAATAGACCCAAATGTCTTATTACCTGAAGAGAAGGAAGTTTTACAGACTCTGATAAGCAATATATAACATAACTAATAAGCAATTGATCTTCCAGCAAAACATCCTACAACAAGAGAAAAAACAACGGACTAAACGAGCAGAAAGGGATGTTGCTATGAAAACTAAACGTAGCTAAAAGAGAGAAGAAGAACTTTTTGATTCAAAAATCGCGTGTGAGTATGATTAAATGTAAGAAATGTGTATTTATGCCCATAATTCCTGTAAAATTCACCGCCAAAACACAAGCTTTGATATCATATAAAAAGTTTCACACCCATCAAACCAGCATAACCAACACACAAAACCAAACAGAAAAGGAAAATCGACAATCAATGAATCCATGCGGTATCCAACTACAAATACATAAATTTAAAAGAGCAAAAGAAAAGAAAAAGAACCTGGTTGTCCATATCAGGGAAAGCAGCAGCGAGCTGCTCGATCAAATGGGAAGAAGAAAAAGTAGGAGAAGAAGAAAAAGAAGAATTATAGTTAGAGGAGGCGGTCTGTGGCCTGGGAGGAGAGAAACGAACAGGAGATGAAGAGGAACAGCGAATTCTCTTGGAAACTGGAGGGCTCGTCACTGTCGTCAATTCTTCAAAGAAAGATCTCTTCCCGCACACTATGGCAGACATAGTTTCTAATCCCTCTCTTTCTCTCTCTCTCTCTCGAACCCTACACCGCCCAAGAAAATTCCTAATTTCAGTCCAATGGACAAGAACAGGGACGAAACTATTAGGGCTTCCCCTCTCTATCGACCTGAATAATTTTGTAAACTAGGGTCTATTTTTTTTTTCTTGAATTTTACTTTCGCTCCTTCGAGCATTGGATCGCTTGTGCTTGGTTACCGAGAAAACGATTTTCTGCGCCGCCACGCCCCTTTGTTCATATTCTTTTCTTTTTCTTTTTCTTTTATTTTCCTTCTCCTTGGACAAGCAAGGACGTGACGTGTTGCCTTCCCGTTTGGCGTTGGTTTTCGAAGCCAAAGATCCGTAACGATAATTTGAAAATTATTATCTTTATCATTGTTATTATTTTCCGATAGAAATTCTACGGAAATTATATTAGCCTCTAATGGAAGGAATTGCTACCTACCGCTTTTAAAGTTGTAACGTTAATGAAATTTAAATTTTTTTAATTTAATTATATTTTAAAATTAAATTAAATATAAATGAGATATAAACTTAAGGGATTTTTGACTGTTTGTTCAAGGCTGTAAGCCAACTGACACAATTTCAAATATATTAATTTCTTATCTTGCAACGATGAGAAAATTTAGTATCTTATGTGATGGATTAAATATGTCTTCGGCTACCCAGAACTGAAAAAAAAAAAAACTAATTACATTAATTTTTTAATAAAAAAATTAAATATATATAAGAGTTAAATCCTAATTTAAGTATATAATAATTGATATACGCGTGAAACTTTCCTTCTTTTTTTTTTTTTTTAATTCCTCAAAATTGACTGGTTTCATAATTTGCATTTATTTCTGAATAACCAAAATTTAAGTCAGAAAATTTCAATTTTAGCCTTAGACCAATAATGAAAAATAATATAGCATTAGCAATTGACGGAGAGGACCTTCGCAGTCTACATCACTTAAGGTGTAGTCAGGCCCACGGTCGCCCAATAATCAACCAGCCCCAGCCGGTCATAAGTGTCAACTGGTTAAGCCCAAAAACAACGCTAGTCAAAACATTCCCTCTTTCGTTTATCCTTGAGTATCGTTTCCATTTTTCTCTCGGACGGCGATGGCATGGGCGAAACTGGACCCCAGGAGGGACCCAAGAGGAAACTGTTCAATTTGTACAAGGCAAAACGGCCTCCATTTTCCCAAGGCTCTAGACATGTGGGTCACTTTCATAATGTGGAAACCATTTCAATATTGGACAGGAGAGGAATGCAAGGCCTTTGTGGTTTGTTATTAGCGGAAAATTTGTCAGCAGTCGTCTCTTTCTATAATCTCTTCGTACAGCAATTAAATGGCTTCCAATTTTTATTTTTATTTTTATTTTTTTAATTTGTCCCTGAGTCACCAACTAGCCCTTGCAAGAATCCGTGGCAGAATTTATATAAAACTGGTCTCCTGCCTGTAATGTTCCGATTGAAATTGGAGTCCCATTGGAAGCATTTCAATGTGTTCAATCGCTTCCAAAGTTCAAGGTATTGTTGCCAGAAGAAGAAGAACCTGAAATTGCAAAATCTGGACATTTCATGAGAACAGAGAAAGTTTTCATCTCATAACAGCGTTAAGTGTACTAAAAACCCTGCACGAGCACATGACAGCTCCATTTTGATTAAGGGACATTACAACAGCCAACCTGCCCAGGTGTGTCTAAACATGAATTTCTAATGCCTTTGACTGTTGAATTCCCCTGTTCGACCAGATCCCATGTCGCTGGTCTCCTATGTCCTGCTGTCTTAACAAAACTGGCGGTCCTCTGCTGTACAACATTAGCGTACAAGTATTCCACATTGTCTCAAATAGCATCATCGCCTTCATCATTTGGCATCTCTTCCCAGAAATTGTACCATCGAGGAACCATGATCATCGGGTGATCAATGATGGCTGATCTACCTGCCCGGTTTTGATCGCCTACAGTTCCAGCACATTAAGGATACTCAGTATTGTCCAATTTTGCGTTTGGCACAAACAAGAAGGGCCGTCGTCTAATTATAGTTCCACCCAATGAGAACATCGAAACAGATTTCCTTGAATACTGTCAATTTTCTAAAATAGGCAAAAGTGACAGAGATCGGTTCAAGCATTATGCCATTCTCCATGTGAGACCACAAGCTTTTCATAAGCAGCATTCTGTTCCTCTGATCGCCCGGTGGCTTGCTTTTGGTCCATTGCTGAAAGCCGGACAAAATGGAGCTGCAATGCGTCAATAAGAGAGTTATTAGCATCCAATTGAAAATTATCTAAATAGGCACTGGGAGTCCCGGATGCAGTAGAAACACTGGCTAAATTATACTGAACACGAATCAAATTTCAAATAAGAAATGCCAGGGTAAATTGTATAAGAACACCTTGTCCCCATCTCTGATCCCCAAATGTCGAATAAATTCTCTGTTCTTATCTAGCTTCTGACCTTCATAACATAAGCAAAAATGACCCCATACGTGCGACCTGCATACGCATATCAACATTGTCATTACAGATCAAAATAAGAGAAAATGCATGCGCTCTCACGAATTTGCAGAGAATGAAACAGAAGGGAAATTTTTGGCTGAAAGATTCAAATAATTTGTCAATTCGCTTAATCCCCAAAGACCATGAGGCTGGACAAAGATTTCATTCATTCATTGCCATGCCAAGAGCTTTCCTGATTTTAGATTATAGATAAATCCAAGGTTTTAGACTGTGGATCGAAGTAAATGCACCTATGACAGGAGGTATTGCTAGAAAATGTCGTGGCAGCTGCAATGTGCGTGGAATTGCAAACTTTTGCGAGTGTGCACGAGACTCCCAGATGGGGTGTGGGAGGGGGGCTTAGGTTCTTAAATATCTTAGAAGAAAAATTAAAATTAAATGAACAAAATTTAGTAAATGACACACGTAAAGAAGACACACGTAAATGACAAATGATTCACCAACGACACTTGGTTATGCATGCATACCATGAAATCGTTGGCCGTAGCAAAGGACTAAATACATCCTCTACGGCCGTTTTAAGTTCCCCGATGGTGGCTGTCATTGCAACTTCGACATCTACCACATCCAAAAAAAAAAGATTAATTAAAAAATGTCAAATACATTCATGTAAATCTATATGTTCACAGGCATAATTTTTACACAGGTATCTAGGCTTGAGCTAATTAAATTATTACCAAAGGAAGAACCATTCAATCTGACAACAGAGAGCTTGAAATGTTGTTGACGTAGCCTCCTATATCCAAAAGGCAAGGGCGAGGCTGCGGCATAGCACATACAACTTGTGGGCCACTCCGGCTCGATGTCCCTCATGGATAAGTATGCACCTATACGTATAAAATCTACGTATGAAATAAGTTAAAAATCTGTGAACTCTCTGTGTGATTTCAAGGAGGGAATGTATGCAAAACGTAATGGTGCCAAACTAAGGACTTCTTGTAAGGAGTTGGGGCTATACACCTGTTAATTACCATGCATGCCTTAGAAAGGGGAAAGAATCTCTCTAGGGTGTTTTGACAAGGAGACGGACAGATTGCTATTTTAAGTGGCTGGTGGGTCTTTGAAAGCGGAGTTGGTTTCACAAAGAGGCATGGTGTTTGCGGTCAAAGTATGCAACAATAATTAGCACGTTGCTCTAGACATTACAATTAAATAAAACTACATCCACCCATTAGTCATCTAATATCCCTTGACCAAAAGAAAAGAAAGAAAAAAAAAAACTGATCCTTTATATGGATCATTAAATTATAATATGAGAATTCCTGTTTGTGATTGTTTCTTGGGACATCTATGGTAAGCGAAATCATTGTCATAATTTTTTCCTGGGGCTATATAATAAGTATAAATTACCTCATTTTTCTGAGGTACCAAAAACAAAACACTAAACTGCCTCTATTATACAATATATGTCATGAGGGCATATTCTGATCGAAACTGCATCCAGAATTAATTATTTTTATTTTTTACCATTAGAAAGCAATGTATCTGTTTTTATTTACCTCTATTTTATCCCTGGCTTCATTCATTTATCCCAGAAAAGCACTTCACAAAGGTTGAAACTCTTGTTTTTGGTCCATCGGAAAAGGTAAAGGTCGAAACTTTGATTGAACTATGTATAAACTCAAAATCACTTTATTACATTTCCAAGGTGAAATCTCACAAGATACAATGTTTATCATGTAATAAGGAACGCTATGATTGTATGAGAGATTTGGAAGAAATACTACCATAAAGCTCAATTTTGAAGCTTAGATTTTTAATAGACACCAACATTTTCGCCATTTTTTATCGCTTAAAGAATTGGGACCGATCATTTGCAACTTCACTATGCCTGGGGGGGGGGATATTGAATAATTTGAGCATATATGACTACGTGAAAGAATAAATGCTATTTTTAGCTTAAACTCTTACAATGAACTATTGTTTGAGAGACTGAGCTACTATTCAGTAAAGGAATCTTATTCTTTTTTTCTTCTTATTCTTATCATCATATGGACATTTGAGAAAAAAATTAATCAATAATCACACATAGAAAGACTTAAAATATATGAACAGGGCCAGGCTCTTCCGTAGTTTCATTTCATTGGTTTGCAGTGTGCGTGGGCTGAAAGCCTGGAACCATGCCGCAAGCACTAGAAGCTGAATCTAAAAACAAAGGTATTATGGCAGGCACTAGGTTTACTGCAAAAAGACTTCAGAAGCTTCGGTACCATGCAGAAAAACTATTTAATAATCATATCCAAGTAAATGGTATTAGCTTATTAAAGTAATAAGATCGGGTTGAGGCCATGAGCTGGTTGCATGGTATTACTGGTCAGTAGTCATTTGACATTCCCTTTTGCACGAGTGAAAGTATACAGTTATTATATCCCAAACAAATGAATATTGTAACTCTTTCGCTGATGCATAACCCAGAGAAGACACCCCAATAAACTGGAAAGACAACCCCTTTATCAATTAGCTTCGTGTGTGCGTGTGCGTGTGCGGGTGTGTGTGTGTGTGTGTGAGAGAGAGAGAGTACTTGTTTAAGAACGAGTAAATGCAGCCAGTTTGTGACTTTCTGCTGTGCAGGAACGAGGGAACAGAGATATAAGAGTCTTCATGATCCTGTAACTGCATACATGCATATATATATGTGTGTGTGTATGCATGCGTATGTGGCTCTGCTTGTGTTGCAATTTGCAAAAGTAGAGTGAAGATCAAGTCTACACGGGCAATGACTGATGACAAGCGATGGGTGGATGGATGAAAAATAACGAAGATGGCTTATTCAACATCCTCGGTTGAAGATGAAAGCCACATTGAATGAACTATAGATCGCATGTAAGTGTGTATATACAGACACAGAACTATGCATACATAGAATGATTCAAGAGAACCTGATGAGAAAGGGCAAGCAATTACGGGATCCGATCCTATATGCACATAGAAAGTGATATTGGCGCGGCTCAATCTGAGATCGTATTTTACAACTTCGTTTGTAAATCCGTCTTCGGATTGAACCACACCAATATCGCTTCGGCAGCTGCTTGACTGGCCTCCCTAAGATCCCTTGCATCAACCAAATTAGTTCTCCAGTAAAGTCTGAGATTAGTAAAAGGGTTACCATGAATGCAAAAGCAAGATATTCATGAAACAAATGTGGGCTAAAAGATCAGCTTTTCCAGGCTGCTTGGTGGCACTTACCAACCAAAAGTGAAAAGCGTAGGTACTAAAAAGGGCCCCATATATGTTTTCATTAATTATATTCAAGGGATCATCTCCTTGGTAGGGAAAAAGAGACGGTTACTTGATCGAGTGAGAGGTGGAGGTGGTGGTCTTGTTGGTGGTTAGCTAGTGAGGTGGGATCTAGGAATCATGATTCCTTGTTCCATGAACTTCGTCGACCATTATCAAAAACGATCAAGGGCAATCGTATGCACAAATATTCTACAATAGCCGATTATATATAGAAGTGTCAAAATGTTAAAGGAGAATAGGAGATAACAAAACATTAAAGAAACTGCAAATCCAAGTTGACTGGGATTCGACTATCATATGTTTATTACACCACGGCGATCAAGGGACCGAACGAGAAAAGAAATTTTTACCGGATAATAAACAGGTTAAAGAAAGCAAGGCATACCCAAAAACGAGTTGATGTTAGATATAAATAAAACAAGGCAACAAAGTCAATGAACTACAAACATAGAATGGACTTCTGTGTGTGTGTCTGGCTTGACCATTGAGAGTAGTGATGATATGCCTCATGGGACTTGAAAAAACATACAAAAACTCATGTTGAAAGGAGAAGAGAGGCTGTGAAACAAGAGGGCGATCCTGGTGATAATTGAGGAACTTAGCATATTAAATTAGAGAAAGAGAGAGAGGGGAATATGTGGAATGAGGAGGCAGGGGTGGAGCGGTAAGGGAATGTATATAGTGGTAGGCTTTGCCTCGGGATGGGAAGGAGAAGAAGGTGACTGGAATGATGTCAAGGGGAGCAGCTCACCTTTAGGGTTTGTCATGCTTAGTTTGTACTCAATAAAATCAAACGCATGCACCTGAAATATTCCTCTCCACCCCAAAAAAAAAAAAAAAATTAAACAACTTCTTTTGATTGTTGCACCTCTCTAATCTAGAATAGTTATTTTAACACCCACCTTTTTATACCATGCTTGCATTTGATTAAACCTATGCTAAAAAGAGAAAGTTGGCTTATATGTACACCATTTGAACAGCCAGTTTCTTTACCTTTATGAACCCCTTATGACAGTTAATGTATAGGGTATATAGAAATATTTTAACATCATCAATGCACATTTATAATACATCATAAAATCACAATATCTTAACATGATTACTGTTTTGGTTTAAATCATTCTTCTATGCATGTCTTGTCTTGCGCATTATTTTCTTTTTAACTATGTCATACAAACATATATTTATACACGTGTTATACATATAATATATACGTGTGTAATATGTAAGATATGTGCAGACTTTTCAGTTGATTTCATACATTATAACTTATAAATATAATTTTAATATATTCTAATATATAATTAAATAAAAGATTGGTTAAAAGATAAAAAATTATAATTAGCAAATCAACCGTCATTGACCTTAACCCGAATATTAAGTATCATGTTTTAACCCGGCCAAGTTGATTCTGGAAAGGGTACGACAGACACATTCAGTCTATAGATGGCGATTGGTAGTGCACAAATGAAGTATCAAGCCACCAAGAATCCATGCGTACCACAGAAAAGGTAGTCAAAGCCAAAGCCATTTTTAGTGGAATCGTGGGAACAGGAGTGCAGACTGTCAGCCAAGGAATTGTCGTGAAAAGAAGTTGATTCAATTTGATAGAGATGAGATGAAATTTAAACACAAAATAAATATTAATTTATTATAATATATATATATATAATAATTACAAGAAATTAGTATTCGTTTGGTGCTTTTAAGTTTCGCGGTTTATAACTTTTTTAAAGTTGATTTATCTTTCTTTCGACCACACACACAAACAAGCACTAACATAGTCACACAAACACATGATGAACACAAAGCAAAAACAGCAAACACCACAAAGCGGAGACACCGGCGCTAAAGAGGCCCTGCCTTGGGCCTGCACCAGGGGACACCCTTCTTGGGTTTTGCCCATTATTTTCTCTTTTTAAAATATTTTTTTAGCCCCTTGTGTTTTCTTTATTTCAAAGACTCGCCCTTCTCTTGGTTGAAGACTTTGGGAAGTGCAAAAAGGCCGTCTTTTACTAAAAGAGGGGCTGAAAGCCCTCTTAGTTTCTTTCTACCTCCCACATGCTCATGATATGGGGCGGTAAGTTCGCGTGCCACTAACCCAAAACAGATTCCCTCACGCCTTAAACCATTCCACTCCACTTCACCGTCTTCTTTCTTTCCTCACCAGATCCAAGGTCTTTCACTCTCTCTCATTTTTAATCTCTCTCTCTCTCTCTCTCTCTCTCTCTCTCTCTTTCTTTCTTTCTTTGGAAGGCTATCGTTGTCTACGAGTGATGATTCACGAGGTCAAAATCTAAGCAGCACAACTTTTGGCTTTTATTATGGGTGTCGATCGAAGGCTTTTATATGTGTGTGAAGAAAATGATGTTTGAGCATGCAAATTTGGGGGGCCGTATGGTGAAATCAAATGTGACAGTCATCACTTGTAGAAAACACATAAAGGGGGTGTATTTGATGGAATTGCACCCCCTTTTTTTTTTTCCCTTTCTTCTAATTCAAGCTTTTATGGACAGCAAAATGAATATTGAAGACATTGGTTTCGAGGTTTGACTGACTATTAATTATGTCGAAACTCGATTTAGATCAAATGTTGTGGACTTATAAGATAGATATTTCTTCTAGCACTAACTAATAGGAAAGCAAACATACTTTGTTGAAATTCAAGCAATATCCCCATTGAGGAGATGATTTGAATGACTTTCGTAGATTTCGTGTATTTTTTATGGCCTGCTTGAGAGTTTCTTTGACCACCACTTGGACTCGATTATGAAAGGAAAAGAAGGGGGCAACCAAACCAACATATGGGGTTGATTAGTATTTAGTTGGTTGGTATGTGCAATTTTTGCATGAAATACGGATCAGGAAAGTGCTAGAATAATATCGAAGTTAGCATTGAGCTGATGGAAAATGGATGATGGAAATGTTTCAATCATGCATGGCAAAGGGGCCAATTTTACTTGTCAGCTAGTGGAGACAGGAAAGACATCTCTCTCTCCGCGAACTCGAGTTGCTACGCCTCTCTCTCTCTCTCTCTCTCCTGTCTCTTATACACATCTAGATGTGTATAAGAGACAGCGCTCTCTCTCTCTCTCTCTCTCTTTCTCTCTCTCCCCCCACGCGTACGAAGACTTGGATATGTCCACACATGCAGACGGACTTTGAGACTTTAATTGAACATGTCCACACATGCAGAGGTAGTTTTGTCTTCCTAGTATCTTCCAAACTATTTTATTGGCAATGTGTAATAAAGAGTTAGTACTCTAGAGAGTATAAAACTTTTCAGAAGAATGGACCAAGTTAACATAGGCTCAACCTCCGTCTTTTCTTGTGGGGCACCTGATCTCGCCTAAACCAAACAACCTTCAATAGTTCAACATAACTACAGGAAAGTATTGCCGAGGCACACAATGAAAATGTCTCACATCCGAGTGAGAGATTTTGTTGCAATTTGCAAACTCTCTGCAGTAGAGTGACCAGACTATCTGGCATGGGGTATACTGCTTTTGATCCCAAATTATGCGTAGAAAAACAACACATGATCGCGCCACATGCAAAATTGCCCAACCACTGTTGAACTTGAGTCGGAATCAGGGGATTGGTCCCTTTTGTGTCCCGAATGGAAAATCACTGAAACCCTTTGTCCACTAAAGTCGAGGACGAGAAAAAGGGAGGTCCAAGAACGGAAGAATAGGAAACGCAAGTGAACTTTTTTCTTTTTCTTCTTCTTTTTTTTTTTTAATCTTTCTACTTTTAAAATAGCCCTAATTCTTTTTCTACCTAGTAATCCCAGTTATTCTGATTTGACACTTAAACATGAAAAGTCTAATCTCAGTCAGTCAATCCCTTGTATAGAAATAAGATCAAGGAGACAAAAATCCCTCGTTTCTTTTTGCATGTTGGAGGAGCAGCTTTCCTATCTTTCTTTCTTTCTTTTTTTATACAGGAAATCATGTATATAAGAATTTAGCTACATTTTCTAGAGGACGCTGCCATTAGAGTCAAAATAGGCTATGGACAGAGGCACCATGTAGGTGATTGACCTCCTGCATCCAGCTATCAAGCAGCAGCTTTGCCTTTTATTTCCCTTTAGAGTATACAGTAGGCATATAAGCAGGGCAGCCACACAAACCAAGCTATTGACCAGCAACATTTAGCTGAAAATAAAGATACTTGCTCCATTTATTTATTTTAATATAACAAATTCATCCTATTTAATCATATATTTTTTTTTATTTTTTTTGGTTAAATTTCATTTAGAATTTTTTATTTTTTTCATATATAACATTAAACTAACTTGATTCATTTTTTTAAGTAAATCAAATTAAATTCTTCTTAAAAAATAAAACAAAGGTAAACATAATAATATGTGTCGCATTGACATTGACAGGTAATTAGCATAAATGATGAACTATGGCCTAAGTTGCTCACGAGATGAAATGGAAGCCCACCAAAAATAACCCATCCAAGTTCAATAGTGAAAAATATCCTGTACACCTTGGGAAGAGCTACGGCCCCTAGGGCTCAAAACTCGTTTACACTTGTATTACCGGACACAGATCTTCAGGGCTACTAGCCGAATGCCATAATGACCGTAAAAATGTAAGCAAAACTGTAAATTGGCAACCGCGTCCTTCCGGTCCATTCAACGATGTCAACCTCAAAGCAGATGAAATTTCCAGCAATTCCATCTTGCGCCTTGGCAAAATCACCATTCTTTTCACTAACACCCATTGACAGTTACGAACATCGACAAATCCTCACTTCATGGGCTGAACTATAAAGCAAAAGCATGAGTGGTAAGATAATGGGTTTAATATTTATGTGTAACTTAGTTAACTTCGGCTGGACTACTTTTGTTTGGTTGGATCAAGCCCACTGCAATTAGTTGGACGATTTTCCACCATGTAGTTTTGGATTTAATATCTATTCGTAAGTTCGTTATTGAGTTCTTGAACGATGTGTTGTTTGTTAATTAGCCATAGGTTTTGTTCCTCTCCCCTAATTAACCAAAGTAAATAAAATTTTGCATTTGTTGACAAACGATTTTTGTTTTGTTTTAGATTATAAACATTGTTAAACTTGAAGGGTTAAAAGAAAATTGTTAATTTAGCAAAAGACCAAAAAAAAGGAAGAAAGTAAAAAAAAAAAAGAAGATATTTTTAATTTTCGGTAAATAAAAGAGTAGAACATTATTATTATTATTATTATTTTGTCTATTAGAAGCTTATTGAAATGTGAGTTGAATTCTCTTTATTTTCATAAATGATATATTCCTCTTTCTATAATGAGAACTCAACAATCTTGAAAATGTAAGTGTAAATTCTTAATTACCAGGATATATTTGAGAGACAAATTAAATTCTTTCTTTTAACTTTTATCTCGGAGGACAACATAATGAGCGAAATAATGCATTTATCAGAGAAAAAGGAGAAAGTTTGGAATAGGGCCAGGGCTACGCCCAGTTTTCGGCTCAATCCAATTGCAACATGGCCTAAGTCTTCAACGGGTCGATTTAATTCGGGATTGTTCTTTAAAACAGTACAATATTAAATAAATAAATAAAAAGTAGAGTACTTAAAAATACTCAATAATTAATAATTTAATTTTTTATTAAAAAATTATAAGCTATAATTTCCAGGAAAAAAATTGAAAAAATTAAAAAGAGATAATTTTATTGTATAACCAATCTCTAATGATTCCACGTAGCATAATTAATTAAAGAAGGGCCTTAAAACCCAGTCCACGTAGCATAAGGATTAACTATTAAGTGTTGCCGTTTAGCGTCAAAAAGTTTCGTAACCGCCTGGTCCTCGTGCCATACTCCAGACCTTGCTGACGCTGTTACAAGTAGCCCGCCCCATAAATTCCCATCACGTCACTTGACGACTGTCCTTTTCTCCATTCCTTCTCCTCTAAGCAAAAAAAAATAAAATAATAATATAAAATATATATATATATATAAGAGAAGGCATTCTCTCTATTCATCTCTAACGCACGTTCTCTCTCATTTTTCGCTGTGTTCATCGCAGACGACGAAACCCTAACTATGCAAGAAATGGAACTCCACGATTTATCAGACGACGCCGACTACGCCGCTTCTCAACAACAAGTAAGCCATCGACGAATCAATTGGATCGCACTCGACGTTTGAATGATTGATTGCTCAATATTGGAATCAAGAATCAATTGGCGATTGCTTAATCTTGATACGAGATTAAGCCGTTCTTTTGAACTTTTCAGTCTTTTTAGGGTTTTCTTGATGCGATTGTTGATTTTTACAGGGATCGGCTAGCGTGATGATGACGCGAACCAACAGCGGCAAGAGAAGCTCGTCTTCGAGCGAGCCGGACGGCGCCGAAGTGGTCTATTTGAAGGATAACGTGACGATTCATCCCACTCAATTCGCTTCCGAGAGGATCAGCGGAAGATTGAAGCTGATTAAGCAAGGCCCGTCTCTCTTTATGGTAAAGATTGAAGAACGACGTCGTGTTTCTTTGTGCTTATATATTTCTCTCCCCCCCCCCCAATTTTTTTTTCGTGGGTGTCCGTGGATGCGTTTTTCTTAATTTGCGGTTCTTGTTTGTGTCTTTGTTAGACTTGGATTCCATACAAAGGCCACAGTTCTAATGCGAGGCTTTCAGAGAAGGGTCCATATTCTTTCACTAGTTAATTAATGAATTACGTGCTTTCTTAATAGCTGACACAATACCATTGTCAATTCTTGGTTCTTGTTTTGTTTCTTTGTTCAGATAGGAATCTTTACACCATTAGGGCTGTGCCTTTTACGGATGTGCGGTTCATTCGCAGACACACTCCAACACTTGGGTGGCAGTACATCATTGTGGTCTTGTCATCCGGTACGTCAGTATTGATTTTTCTGATCAATGCAGTGTTTTGATTTTCAGGAGAAAAGAATTGATGGTTTTTAAATTTTAAAACAATTTGAAGTCTTTTCAGTCTTGTAATGAACGCCAGAGAGGGTAACAAAAAATGCTAGGCTAACTTAGATTTGTCACTTATTTGATGTTGGTCTCTTGGGTGGAATCAACGAAAATTTTATGCCATATGAGACGTTAATAGACACAACAGATACGGGAGTGAAAATAAAATGATAGATTGATGGATTTGTTTATGACAGTTTATAATGCAATAATGCTACTTGACAATTACATTTGCTTAATAATTACAAACTTCTTGTTTTGTGTTAAACTTCCCGGTTTATTATGGTGTGCCTTTATACTTTATTTACAGAAGCAGTGTTGTGCTTTTTTGTGAGAAAACGAATTTACTTTTTCTTCAATTAATTTTCTCCAATGAAAGTGCAGAAAGTTGTTAGGAAAAGCTTTTATAAACTAAACTCGTTACCTTCGGTTATGATATGGGGTTAGTTTTGTTCCAAGATGATTATTTCTGCCTATAGTGCCACTATATATTGTTTAACTTTGTCCATTTTCATGTTTACAAGTTGTGAGAGGTGTACACAAGCCTTGATTCTTGTGTATTTATCAACATTTTCAAATGGAAATATTCTGCAGGACTCGCATTTCCTCCTCTTTACTTCTACAATGGAGGAGTCAAAGAGTTTCTTGCTACAATAAAGCAACATGTTTTTATTGTGAGGTTGGTTGCTGTTTTAGTGGATTTTTTTTTTAACTGCCCTCCCCCTGGCAAACAGATTGATGATAATAGTTAGGGTTCATGAGCCATAAGATTGTCACCTACTAATGGGAAGCCCATTGGATTGACATCATCAATATTGTTTGGTTGAATCAAGCTACTAGGCAAAAATGTCAGTGGAGGAATGGGAGCATTGTTATTTCTCTGTATTGCAACAAATGGATGATGTATCTATACCTCTATATATCAGATTTTTCATTGCACTGGGAAGTGGCTCAGTCTGATTTGGGAAACTAGTGTGGAAATTTTTCTTGCTTGCTGAAAAAGGTTTGAAAACCATAAAAAGGGGGTGATACTGTGTGGTCTTACCATCCTTCCAGAGGACTAATGCAACTGTTTATGTACCTGTCTCATGCATGGTTTTGCTAGCTTTCTCTTTGTGGACTATTTTCATGGTCTTTAATTTTAGAATAACTTGCTTGTCCAGATTTGCAATTCTTTGTCTTTTTTTATTGCATTTGATATGCCCTAGGGTCCTTTTCTTTTATTTTATATGTTTAATTCTTGCGTCAATCTTTTTTTGTCTACTGCAATAGATGCCTCTCCTTTTAATTTTTTTCTCCATCACTTTTAGGTCGATGGAAGATGCGAATGTATTTCTTGTGAATGACTTCCAAAATCCGTTGCAGGTTTGTATGAGCTGATATCTCTGTTTGATTTCTTGAGATAATTAATAATCCTATATTTTCGCTATAATTTTGTTATTATATTGCTTATGCCATTTATCAATTGCTAAAATTCTTCTCAATGGTCTTAGATGTTGGTTTCCTGTAAACATGCACCCACTCAACCACATATCTCTAAGACTCATCCTGTGAATCTACCAAGATATTCCAAAATCTTATTTGATATTTCTAGTCATAATTCTCTCTTTTGTTTTGCTTTATGTTGCTTCAGTCTTCTTGTTTGACATTTAACTGCTTTCTTCAGAGAACCTTGTCCTCCTTGGAGCTGCCTCATGCCGTTTCTATTGCAAGTGGACCGTTGAGTTCTGTTCCCATTGGTGAATCTGAGTCATATGGAAACCAAGAGAGGACTAATGGGGTCACAAGTGAGAGTTGTATTGCTTCTCGAGTGGGGAGACAGAAGCAAAAGTCTCAAGATCCTGCTCGTGATCTTTCAATTCAAGTATTGGAAAAATTTTCTCTTGTGACCAAATTTGCCCGTGAAACAACGTCACAACTATTCCGCGAGAATCAAAGTAATGACTTTGGTGTTATTGATAGAAGAAGTTATAATCACTCACCTGCTGTTATCCCACACAAATCGCCCATAGATTCAGAGAATGTTTCTGGTGAAAGTCCGGTACCATCAGATCCTCTTGAGGTAAAATTCTTCTTCTTTGGAAATTTCTGCTTATTGATCTTTTGGGAAACCTTCCAGTTGCATAAATTGCCTGTCCTTTCCTCTGTTTCTCTTGGTTATAAATTTTTATTCTTATAATATATGTAACCATGTAGTTGCACACGTTCTTCTTTTTATTTCTATTTTTTCACTGAAATTGAGATGGGAACACGGAAGAGGTATTTGGCTGGCAAAGGGCTACAGGTCAAATTCACTTTAAGAACTTCAAAATGAAGATGTGTCCACTACCATACACTTGATGTCTTTACAGAGAGAGCCATGTTATTTTCAATATGAGATGAGTCCAATATTTGGAGCATCTGTTGTGAATAATCCTGATTAAACACGTATATGTCTCCATGGAATAATCTATTGTGCGGCTGTCTTGTTGCATAGCTTTGTTGGTTATAGAGATCCCTTACCATGCAGCTAAACAAAAGAACATCTAATTGTTAAAGATTTGATGCACTCTTTTTTTAAGTTTTTGATTGTGACTATTAATACAAGCAGAGCTCTAGTAGGAACTTGTCGGTTCTTTGTTCTCCTCTTACATTGATGAAAACTTGAAAATTTTCCTTATTTAGATTGAATGAATCTTTTCCTATTCTCCACTCTTTGCAGTTTGATAAATTGACACTTGTATGGGGAAAACCACGACAACCACCTCTTGGATCTGAAGAGGTATGAATGTCTTCCCTGAAGTATTTTCTCTGTCAACTGTTCAGTGATCTGTGTGCGTATTGACAGTTGAACTTCTTTTTTTTTTTAAAATTTGTTAACAGAATTGCTATGTTTTATCTGCTCATCTTTCTGCTGTGGTCTTTTTCTGTTGGTTATTTCACACAAACGAATTTTCTTAGGATCTAAAAACGTGAACACTTCTCTCATTTAATCTTCAGAAATTATATGCATATGTTACATACCTGTATTGTCAATGCACAGGCAGTTGTTTGTATTTGTATGCTTTCTTTATTTGTGGATATGATTATAACTTGTATGAGTTATTCATATTTTTATCTTGTGTGCTGACTAGTTTTATGGAGAACTTTATTTATATGATTCTTGATTAGGAATACAATCTCTATCGTCTTCTGGACAAAATGTTTATTTTTATAGCAGAAGAAGCAATGGAGTTTAAAACTCCCAAACTCATCTTTAGGACCTTTTAAGGCCAAAGTTGATTTTCAGGATAAAATGCTCTTTCTTTGTTTTTTTTTTCTCTCTCAAAAATTCTGGACAAAATAAACTCTTGTTCACTTTCTTCTTTTTTCCCCATTTTGCTATTTCTAGTGGACAACTTTCTTGGATTCCGAAGGTCGAGTTATGGACTCAAAATCTTTGAGAAAGAGAATATTCTATGGAGGAGTTGAGCATGCATTACGGAGAGAGGTCCGTGCTTTTTTATTAGATGGAAACTTTGATTCAGGAGATTATATTTATGCTTCTGGTCCTTGAAACTCTGAATAATTTTTATAGGTCTGGACGTTTTTGTTGGGATATCATGCATATGATTCCACGTATGCAGAGAGGGAATATCTAAGATCAACCAAAAAGTTGGAGTATGAGACTTTAAAGCAACAGTGGCAGGTTTGCTTTAATTCTTTATCTATTTGGCCATAACCTGCATCCTAACATTAATGACCAATATTTCTGTTGGGTTTCAGTGTCTTGTTTTCCTTCTTGGGGTTGATGAGTTTTAGACACACACACAGGTGCTCAAGAAGTTATCTGTTTTACTCTAGAATATTTTTTGGTGCTTTGGCTTTTGTTTACACCCTCTACTCATCTTCCCTTTTTAATTGCTCTCAGCAAAACGAAAAAAAAAACAAAAGGAAAAACTGTTGTTAATAGTTATGTCATCAACAAAGGAAAAGGAGAATGAAACTGCTATTAATAATTATAGACATGCCAGTTTGTTGCCTGTGTTTTTCATTACATTTCTTCCTTTGTGACTCGTGTGGGGGGTGGAGAGGAGGCCAATTTATTGCCTGTGTTTGGCATTACATTCTTTCTTTCTCCTTTATAACTGAGAAGATGTTTTATTGTGGTTACTGTCTTTTGTGTGTGTGTGTTTTTTTGGGGAAGGGGTGGGGCAGATGCTTCAACATTGTCTTTCTAAATGTATGAAAGATGTCAATTCACGCATGACAATAGAAATTGAATTTTTTGAGATCAAAGTTTTTACTTCAAGACTTGATATGTTGACTAATTTCCACAAAATGTGCAATCACTACATTTCCTATTTAGTAGGAAAACACTTATGTTCATGCAGAAGGTGTCATTGAAACCACAACTTAACTTGTTTTATGATGACCATGTCCTCATTGCATTGTTTGTCAGAACTGTAGGTTTTCATACCCATCTCCAAAAATAGTCATTGTTCATTTTTTAGAAGCTATTCTTTGAGGCTTCACACGTTATGATTTATTTTTCATCTGCAGAGTATCTCTGCTGAACAAGCAAAGAAATTCACCAAGTTCCGGGAGAGGAAAGGTCTCATAGATAAAGATGTGGTATGTATAAATCCCCAGTCATTGTTGAATTCAAGTTGATTTTGTTGTACCAAAAATTGTGAATTCAACTTTGAGTTCACTCTGATGATGGTGTCTTTTATCTTTAAGGTGAGGACTGATAGGTCTCATCATTTCTATGATGGGGAAGACAATCCAAATGTGACCATCTTACACGATATTTTGTTGACATATTCCTTTTACAACTTCGATCTTGGTTACTGTCAGGTAATCACTTCTTCAGCTCAGTCTTAGTTCATTTTTAAATGTTTACTTATCCAATGGAAGATTTCCTCTTCTTCCACCCCACCTGTTGGGTATGATGTTGGATTGCATATTCACATGTTCATCCTTGTCTCACAGGGTATGAGTGATTTACTAGCACCAATTATGTTTGTCATAAAGGAGGAATCAGAATCATTCTGGTGTTTTGTGGCATTGATGGAACGGCTTGGACCCAATTTTAATCGTGACCAAAATGGCATGCATTCTCAACTTTTTGCATTATCTAAGGTCACTCTCTCTCTTGTCACTATCCTCCTCTGTTAGCTTGCATATGTTGGATGATATCTACTTCTCTTCTTTGATCAGAAGGGCTACTGGTGTAGTTTTTATTATGTTTGATTATGTGCTTGGAGCCTTATTTTAATGGTAAGGTGATTTATTTTGAATTAGAGGTCACAAGTTCGAGTTGTGGAAGTAGCTGCCTCTCTGTGAAAATAAAAAGTAAAGCTGCATACATTTGACCAGTCTCTAGATCTTACAGTGTGGGAGCCTCATGCAATTCTGTGCTTGGCTGCACCATTCTTCTCTGTAATTGCAAATGAGTACAAATTTACGTAATTCACTCAGATTTGATAAACCAAGCAAAATTGTTTGTGTAATGTGTGGATGGAATTTAGGTGTGACAACTGTACCCGATCAGATTCTTTCATATTAAGAAGGTCTAATTCTGCCTTTTGCTGTGGCAGCTGGTGGAGTTGCTAGACATCCCATTGCATAATTATTTCAAGCAGAATGATTGTTTGAACTACTTCTTTTGTTTCCGCTGGCTTCTAATACATTTTAAAAGGTCAGTTACTGAATTTTTTATTTCTTTGTTCAGTGCATTTAGGATTGTTGAATTTTTAATGATGACAGTGGCATATGCTGTAACTACTCTGTCACTTGAAAAACATTAAATTTGCTGCTACATTACTTGATTGGAGTTGCTAGAGTACATTAAACTTAGCCACAGATTCAATTTGGTATAATTTTTGAGACACTCCCGTTAGAATACCTAGGAAAAGGAAAGAGAGTGAGCTATCTTGGAACTACTTTTTAGTGGCATGGTTATGCAGGAGTCCTAATCATCTCTTATTTTTCTGTTACATTGTCACAAGTAACAAGAATATTACATCCAAAGTATCGCGGAAGAAATGTTTTGAGTTATATCAGTGCCAGAATTTTCCTCTCATCTCACAAAGTAACGGTACTGCTATCAGTATCATCTGTATTTTCATCATCATTTGCAGCACATCTCTGCGTTTTGTACAATGTAAAGGTATAAATGATGTTCACTAGATTGTTTCTCACATGGTGATTTGATCATATTTTTCAGAGAATTTGAATATGATCAAACAATGCGTCTATGGGAAGTATTGTGGACTCATTATTTGTCTGAGCACCTGCACTTGTATGTATGTGTTGCCATCTTGAAGCGCTGTCGCAATAAAATAATGGGGGAACAGATGGACTTTGATATGCTCTTGAAGTTTATTAACGAGCTTAGTGGCCATATTGACCTGAATATTGTTTTGAGGGATGCAGAGGCTTTGTGCATATGTGCTGGTGAGAATGGTGCTGCTTGCATCCCACCTGGAACTCCACCGTCGTTGCCTCTTGAGAATGAGAATGGTTTGCTATATTCTCAACAGGACGATGTATTGTAAATACAAACTTTCTGGTGGAAATATTTGTCTGCTATTTGATATTGACCTTTATACATATTTTTTATAATTGTTGAAAGAAGACGATAGTAATTAGACTATTTAAACTTTTTTGGAAAAAGAAAAGAAAGAAGGTGCCTTGCCATTGAGTCGTTTATTTTCATGTGTGTATTATTGTTGTTTAGAGAGATAGTCGCCAAGGTGCCGTGATCCAGGGCATTCAGTGTAGTGACGAGTTTGTTTCTTTCATGGTATTTGGCCTTTCCTATTTTTTTCTAACTTCCTGCCCAGCCATTGAAATTCCTGCATTCGACAGTTCGAATATGTTTGGTAGGATATCAGGAAATTTTGTGAAATTTAATTGGATGACTTTATTTAAGATAAAATTTTGAGAGATTCCGATTATATTCTAATCCATTCAATCGCATCTTGCCGGACATACTCCTGTTAACGCGTGGGATTCATTCATCCCATGCGCCAGCCCAACTGAACATGCTCATCGTCATAGTCGCTGCATCCAAATGATTCGAACAGGCCAAAGGAATTCAAATGGTCTGTGAAAGGATCATCTCCAAAGACGAACATGGCATTGCCACCTGCCGTTATTGGAGATTCAATGTAATAGTTCATGCTTTGGGTCTGCTGATGCACCCGAGTTTCCTCGATCCTGCCTTCTTCATTTTCTTCCTTCTTTCCTTTCGCCTCGTCAGTAGTGCTCTTAGGAGATGTGCTGCAAAAGGGCGGAGAATTGCGTAGTCTGTTCTTGTCACCGTGTTCATTCTGGCACTTGCTTGAGTCTCGAGTACTTCTTTTGCCCCGAAGGCATCTCTTGTTCGAATGGGTATTCCAATAGTTTTTCACCTCATTGTCAGTTCGACCCGGAAGTCTACCGGCAATAAGTGACCATCTGAATGCAAGAATGATTGAATTGAAGGCAACAAGCAAGGTTGTTGAGTCTACTTTATTTATATTGTTGAAAATCTCCATTTTGTATGGAGTGGATTTAAATCAGAAAAAGGGAAGCGCAAGAGCACTGACCTGTTGCCAAGAAGTTTATGCATTCTAATGATAAGGTCTTCTTCCTCTTGGGACATTCCACCGCGTTTGATATTGGGTCTCAAGTAATTCTTCCACCTTAGTCTGCAACTCTTGCCACTCCTCATCAAACCTGCAATGTTTTTAATGGATGAAATAGGGGACTAACAAATTGAATTCTTATCGTTCTTGGGGAAAAAATTAACGATCTGTCAGGGAAAAGGGTCTTTTTCACTGTGGGATCAAACAAACGAAAAAAAAAATATATTATCGAGCGAGCAAGCAAGCAATCTGAGGGGTGAAGATTTTTATTAAACAAAGCTTTTCCTGATTTTGCAGATACGGTTGCCCAGTTGCCTTCACCATGGTTCTCCACGTATGTTTTCAGGATCAAGTCCTCCTCTGGTTTCCACAAGCCTCTTTTAACCCGCGGCTTCCCTTGTTCATTCTCCATCTCTCTTTCTTTTATCTCACTCCGACAAAGATTTGTGTGTCAAATAATGAGCGCGAAAGGTTTTTGTAGAACACGAGGAGAGCTGCATACGCGAATGCCATGTTCTATCTGCAGATAACAATCTTGATCGTGCATGTTTTGACACTGCTAAAGGACTAAAATTACAAAAGGTGGTTTAGTGGGAGGGCCCTGCCTTACTGCTTTACTTCAGCTTTCCTTATGACATAACCCCGGGCGTAAAAACAAAGCAAAACCCCAGTTCCACCGGTCATTTCTCTACATAAATTGCAAAAAGGCATGGTACAGTGATGAGATGGGAGTAGTACGCATTTATGTCAGCCCCATGCCCGAAGCATTCGTGCCATGATTGGTCCTACTTACGATTTCGACTGCAACTTCACTGATAGCAAACAGTTCAAAAGGAGATCATCTAGTAGTAAACAAAAAACTTGCACATGTGCATGAAATGGTATCGTTTCATAAAATTATTCGCACCGGCCTTGAAGAGATTCTCAAACGAAAAAAGAGGAATATGATTTCCCCTTCACTTGGGTGTTGATGTTTTGTAACACTGAAAGGAGTGATTTACTGCTGGGATGGAGCTCCTGTAGTCAGAAGCTTGCCATTCACATCACAAACTTGCATTTATTCTTCCATCGGTTAAGCTTCGGAACCTGCAGGTTATAAGGAGCCAACCAGAGGCACATTTCATTTTCTCAAAGGATAATAAAGTGGCTCCGTTTACTTAAAAACTAGCGCCGTACATACATGCCGACACAATCAACCATGTTGGAAAATGAACAAAATGACCAATTTTGCTGACACCACTGTCCCAACAATGCTGCTTTTTTGAGTCCTGCCACACGACATGGAATCTGGAGGTCCAATTCCCCTACTTTTGCAGGTCATCTATCAAGCACGCATAACTAGCGCACTGAGTGTCTATAAGAGAGAGAGAGAGAGAGAGTGTGTGTGTGTGTGAGAGTAAGGGAGATGAGTTGGTTGTTCTTTGAACCAGCCAAAAAGTTCATTTTGGTTCACTGTAGACAGGACAGCTGTT
Source organism: Kandelia obovata (assembly GCA_021464305.1). Classification (NCBI taxonomy): domain Eukaryota; kingdom Viridiplantae; phylum Streptophyta; class Magnoliopsida; order Malpighiales; family Rhizophoraceae; genus Kandelia; species Kandelia obovata. The sequence goes on from CM038474.1 coordinate 5,615,565, forward strand.
GTAATTCCCATTGGCTTTTCACTTTTCGGGCATCATAACCTCCCCATTTTACGTGCTTCACGTTCAAGATTTAGCACAATATGTGGGTCATGCCATAATAAAGAAAACAAAGAACCAAACAATTATATTATTCATCATTGTGGAGGTAACAGGCAATAGTCCTAGTTTCACACAGCTAAAATCTAGGTGTGTTGCATGACTTCTCTCTCTTGCTAGTTACGGATGGTCAAAACAAGAAGAAAATATAAGAAAAGAAGCAAAGTTGGTAGAAAACAGCAACAAAATGAAACATAAACAAAAGGCAATCACAGAAGTGCGAGAGAAAACACATTTTGGCTCCCATATTAATGTGCTTTCTACGCAAGATTCAACTTATTGCCAAGTACCTTGACCCGGTAAGAGCATGCATTGTTGGATTTATCTATATAGTGTGGGGGGTGTGGAGTGATTCCTATATACATAGAAATTTGATTTCACAAGTTCTACAATTCTTATTAAAACTTTTAGCCTATTGGGTAAGTTGTTTATCGTGGGTTCTCTTAAAGCCAATAAAATTGGACAAAGGATTAAAGTTGTCATGCATATTGGCTAACATCTGTAAGTTCTCAGTTCAATTTTTAGGCATTTGCTTCCGTTTTATTCCAAAGGGAGGCAAAAGTTGAATGGCAGATGGAGGTGAAATTTAGAGAACTAATGTGGGTGGAGGAAAGCAAAAGAATGGATGAAAGAATGATAATGTTAAACCATGTCAGTATGGATCAGAAGCAAACAACGCCATTTATTGATCTGGTTGGAATAGTTCGAGGAGAAGCATAGACAGCCAAAAAATTCATTTGAATGTTTTTTCAAGTTTTAGCACGACTATTCCGTGCGCATCATCATTCTCTTTTGGTTCTTGTACCTGCTTGCTTGCTTTTACAAGCATTATAACCTTGTAAAGTTCTCCAACTTCCTATGCTCTTTTCTACCCTTTGAACACGCGCGCGCGCGCGCACATATGTTAAATATTATATATATAAAAAATTCAATTTATTATAAAAATATTATTTTTTTAGATAAATAAATTTTTATTAATAAAATTGTTTAATAAAACATAAATAAAAATTATTTATTGTAATATATTTATATAAATATATATATTATTTTGTGATAAGTCCAAAGAATTTTATTTTATTTTTTAATATTTAACATTAGTTACATAAAAAAAAAAAAAAAAAGAGAAACATAAAAGCTTGCGAAAGAAATTGAGGGGGGGTGTGTTGGAGGAACGAAAATGACACATCAAACCATAGTGGACAATGATCCACAAAAAGGACATATCGCTAATTTCCCCATTCCCCATTGTAGTGAATTTTGCTTTTACAGCGGATCAAAGCTGAAACAAAATCTCAGTGGTTTTCTTTTCTTTTTTTTTTTCTTTTTCTTTTTTAATTAAAATAAAGAAGGATTCTGAACTCTTTGCAGTATGTTCTCCCTAACTTCCGCTTTTCAATAAGGCATGGAGGGTCGCGTGGTTGCTGGTAGTAGCACTCTTGTGCCTTTTAAGTTAGAAGGTGAAATAAGGGAGATGGACGTCGATTTATCTTACTCGACTCTAAGAAGATTCAAGTTTAGCAGACCCATTTTGTGTCTTGCATAACTGATTTATTTAATTTTATCTATTCCAAGAGGGTCACATTAGAAAAAGTCCTAACAATTTTGGTAAGCCTACAGTAAGCATAGGGATCCGTCTAGCGTCAATAGATGGCAGTAGATGCTGGAGTCAACTTCAATGAACAATAATATTCCAACAGTTGATGATGGACCTGAAACTTGGTTCCACAAAAATTGTGTGTAGGCTAGGCAATTGAGTAAACCAGACTTGACCATTGCTGATTGCTATATCATCAGCATAATTGTGATTTGCTACTTTCCACTAATGTTCAACAGTAATTGGCTTTCTCATTAATGGCCACAAACATCGTCCCATATGAGACCAGAGCACGGAGATAGTAGTATAGTTTGGTGCCATGAGACAATAATTCGATATCAGTTGATCTAGAATGGTACTACTAGCTAGCTAGGAGAGTTTAGGACATAAGAAGTGGCTTTCCGTTGCTAGTACCTCTCTTGCATGCAATGGCAGCGCTCTGCCACTGTTAATGTAATTTTTTAATGGGGTGAGAGCTCGAACGCCCGCCTTCCAGCCGCCCACAAAGGTCGATTCCCGCCCCCCCCCCCCTAAAAAAAACTCTCCCTCTCTCTCTCTCTCTCTCTCTCTCTGCGAAGGCATTTGGTCTTAACAACTTGCTTTTCTTTTTCCCGAAACAAAGCACATTAAATAAGGCTTCCATAAATTGCTCATTACCACTTGTCTCTTAGTCTCTTTGGGCTAAGCATTTTTAATGATCTGATTCTCACGCTTTGCCAGACTGTTTTACCTACAAAATAAACAAACAAATAAATGTCTGATTTATTTGGTTCCATCCGTTTAACATAGCTTGAAATGCAACAAAGTAAGAATCAAAAACATAAATGCAGAATAAAAGAGCAATGGAGATGCAGGGGATCGAACCCTGTACCTCTCGCATGCAAAGCGAGCGCTCTACCATTTGAGCTACATCCCCACTTATGCTGAAAGGATTCCCATGATTTAATTCTAATTATAATAAATCTCAGGTCAATGTGTTAACTCTAGAACTGCCGAATGTGTTCCACTTATATTTGAGCGCAGGAAATTGTTGCATAACCTTACTGATGTAAAATTCAATCGTGACATGTATATGTTTAAAATAAAGAGGGGGGGGGAGGGGGGAAAATCATTCATGACACCATGGCCAACAACTTATTTTGCTTGTCTCCCTCGCCCCTCCCCCGCAACGCCCCAAAAAAAAAAAAAAAAAACAAAACAAAAAACAAAAGAGCATTCACGTTATAACTCAAAAAGCTTGCCAGTCATTTTCCCTCAATTCATTTATGGGCAAATCATTTCAAATCATCTAACTGCCATGCTTTACCACTCACGTTAATGTGACTCTGGACAGAACAAACGTACAGTCCCCTTAACCCAAACTCCCCAAGCATGAAGGAGGCCCAACAGCTCTGTGGCCTAAAAGTGAGCTTTAAAAATAGTAGAAGTAGAGATTGCTCAAGGAAAAGGCAAGTCCAAGTTCAATAGACGGAATCTTGATCAGCTGGGAAGTCGATTTCACAGCCTTTGTAAGATCCAAGTGGCAACAGCTAGTGGGTTTGATGACAAATTGTCCTCTACCTTTGTCTCCCATTCTCTCCTTCTCCCTGTCTCAGTCTCCTCTACGCAGGCCCACCTTATACTCCCGTTTATACAAAACAAAATTAAAGGTAAAGCGAAATGACTCTCTCTCGAGTTCCGATTGTCTCCGTCTTTATTTATACCATCTGCTAAACGCCTCCCCCCCCCCAAAAAAAAAAAGATTCTTCCTCACAAGTCAAAGTCGACATTTCTAGACTCCGTTTTTTTTTTTTCTTTTTTGTTGGATGGCATATACTGCATGATGGAGCTTCGACTTGGGCTCGGTCTTCCGAGCAATGGCAGCGCCATGAAGGGGTTGGACTTAAACAGCTATGAAGTTTGCGAGACTAAGCAGGTGGTGGGCTCTGGTATCAACAGGGATGTGCTTCAACTAGGTCAATGTCCATTTCCATTGTTGGACAGTTATGAAAATACTAGTGGCAATAGCCATGGAAAGCCTTGTTGTGTGGATGCCTTCGGGAATACCAGGGAAGTGCCTCGGACTCTGCCTCTTTTGATTTGGGACATGCAGCCAAACGAGGAAAAAGATGACCCTACTAGAGACGTAACAAAGATCAACTCTTTTGTTCTTAACAAGTACTCTCTCTCTCTCTCATGTGCAACCTTCTCTCATTCATTAATTTCTTGTACGTTCTTGGTGCAATTTGTTATCGAGTATCGACTGCTACAAGGATACCAAAAAAAAAAAAAAACAGATATATATATATATATATATATATATATATATATCTTTGTTTAATATTGCCAAGACGCTAAAACTGATGATAATTTTGGTGCAATTGGTCAACAGAGTTGAAGGAGAAGACACTGGGATAGTGGGGTGGCCCCCGATTAAGCTTCGTCGAGAAAAAATTTCCCACCACCACTGTGAAATTAACCGAACCAAGGTCCAGAGGAAGGTGGAAAATGGCTGTGTGGATTGTCAAGGAAGACTTTCAAATTCTAAGTACGTCAAGGTCAATGTTGAGGGAGCTGTAATAGGAAGGAAAATCGACCTAAGCATCTACTATTCCCTTCAGACGCTCAACCTTGCCTTGCTTGCCATGTTTGGAATATGTAAGTGGCCCAGTGCTTTCGAATAAAACGGCCTCAATGTGTCACTAAAAGTCGTAATTGGGTCCAATGACCGAGTCCCTTAATTGCATGCTTCTGGCTTCGCTCTGTCTTTTGTACAGCTCAGAAGAGATCTAGCAGATATAAACTGACTTATCAAGATATGGAAGGTGAATGGCTAATGGCTGATTCTGTTTCTTGGAGGTATGTTGACAAACTTCTTTTGGTTTTGTTACTTTGAAGGGAGTTGGTTAAATGAATGGTTTCAAATCTTATGGAACATGAATATTGCAGACGTTTCATTGGGTCGGTCCAGCGCCTCAAATTGGTGATGACTGAAGAGTAACAGCTGGTCCCTGGGGGTTTCAAACTTTCACATTCAGTTGCTGTACTTCTAGGCCCACTGCTCCTCCTACGACTACTACTGCTACGACTACTACTACTATTATATAGAATATGGACTACATGGGTCAATGGCCGTGTGGGTGGGTGACCTTGTAGATGCAATTTTGAGCCATTGACTGCGTGTAATCTGCAAATTCGTGTAGATCTCATGAAATGAAATAACCTTACTGAAAGGACTCTGGTTTTCTCTTCCTCCTCCTACTTTCGTTCTCCACAAATATTGGTAGCACTGGTGCTCTTTTTTTTTTTTTTATATATATATTTATTATTATTATTTATTTTATTAATTATCCGGTGAAAAAAATAGTAAGAAAGTAGGACTGTCACAGTTATACTATAAAAAATTGCATCGCAAATAAACTGCAAGGCAATTTAAACCATTAGATAAAAATTGCCGACTATTTTGACACTTTATAAGACCCCACCAACCTTTTAACTTACCAAACGCATTTTTTGTTAACACTAACAATTAATTGTCCACGTTGCTATCCTTGAATGCAATAATAATTAATTGGTAATGTATTTTTATCGTCGGTAGTTTTAAATATAAAGTAAAATTTATATAATATTAAATTTAAAATTTATTAATTCTGATATCAAACTTGAAGAATGAAGAAGGTTTCTTAAGTTCAATGAATATTTCACAAGAAGTTAAAGTGAAATATATTTATTTTTATATTGTTAAATAAGATAAAATAAATTCTCCGTCTTTATTTACCAAAAATACGCTGCAGACGGAGAGCGGAATAATCGCAACTCCCACGTGGCACAACACAATGGTCGTTAATTACTATGCTCCGAGCCATGCTAGGGAGTGGCATAGACTAGGCAGTGGCGTTAAGAATATTAAGCCACGGCATCTTCCGTTAATGTAACCGTCGCCTGTAGCCTCAAAGTCGCACTGATTTTTGGATTTCAGATTGGACCTGCCCGTACAGTACCATCGCCCCTCTTTTCGAGTATTCGCAAAGGTTAGTGCCACGTGGAGCAGTTAAAAGTCAAGATAATCCTGGGTCACGTGGGATTGTTCTACTTTTTGCCAACTTGCTCTTTGACGGCAGAAAAGCAAAAATCTGGGTCTCCTTCGCTTTCTTCTGACGGTCCCGGTTGCGTCTCCCCCGCCCCTCTCTCCTCTCGTCCCGCTTAATATAAGACAGAGAAGTTTAAACGTAACCTAATTGACCAGCGCCTTTGGTTTTTCCGGCCAATCAACAATGATGGAGGGCATCTAATTGCGGCGGCGCGTGATTCATAGACGCAACTTTGTAACTTCCCGGCCTCCGCGCTTTCAATGAGGTACTCGTTTTATTGTCGTCTGGTTTTTTCGTGAATTTTCGACCTTTAAATTTCTTTCATTTTTTTCCTTCTCTCTATTTCCCCCCTATGAGCCTGCAGCTTCTCTCCTCATTACATTTTTCTTTAACCGATATTGCTCTGTGTTTTTTTTTTTTTTTTGGTTGTTGTTCCTATGTGAAATTTGAGCTAAATAACTTAGAAGAACGAAGGTTTATATATGTAGAGATAAAAAGAAAAGAAGAAAAAAAATTTGTAGAATGATCTCTGCGAAAACAGCAAGGAATTCGTTAATCCTTAATAATAATTTAATTTTTGTTACTTTTCAGATTGTACACAAACTTAATTATTTGTGTGCCTTAAATCTGGGGATTTTGCTCCGTTGATATTCTGCAGATTTGGTTGAATTAGTGTTCCCCTCACCAGTTTGAATTTTTGTTTTTTTTTTTTTAATAAAAAATTATTATTTGAAGTGGGAATACGGAGAAATGAATTTTGTTCATGGGTTCATTATAGTAGATGTGTTATACAATATTGTTTGGTTCCTTGACGATGTTTAACTGCTGCACCAGTAGCATTTACATTCGAGTTTTTTGCTTCTCTATTTTCACCTTTTTATTTATTTCTCCTATTAAAACAGTTTTTAGTACAATATGACACGTTATTGGGATCATGTCTTCTGATCGCACTAGCTTCACTTCTTTGTTCTTTGTTCAGAATCATGGCTGCCCGATCTCACCGCTCAAATTTCAGAAGAGCGCCTCGGAAATTTCTTTCCGTCATACTTCTGATACTTGTGCCCATTTGTGTGATTGGAATCTTCATTCATTTCCAGAAAATCACTTATTTATTACGTCCACTTTGGGACAAACCCCCTCCTCCATTTAAGCACATTATCCCACACTACTATGCAGAGAATGTGTCAATGGAACATCTTTGCCATCTCCATGGCTGGTCTGTTCGTTCTGAACCTCGTCGTGTCTTTGATGGCATCATCTTCAGCAATGAAATAGACATCCTTGAGATCAGGTGGCATGAGCTTTATCCCTACATCACTAAATTTGTTATACTTGAGTCCAACACCACTTTCACAGGCATCCCTAAGCCTCTTGTCTTTGCTTCAAACTGGCATCGTTTTGCCTTTGCTGAGGAGAAAATTGTCCATAGTGTCTTCCCTGGCCGAATTGCTACACCTGGGTTGCAAGAAGATCCTTTTGTACAAGAGGCACAACAACGGGGAGCAATGAATAGATTGATCCGCAGTGCAGGAATTTCTAGTGGTGACTTAATCATTGTGTCAGACACAGATGAAATCCCAAAGCCACACACCATTAAGCTGCTCCAGTGGTGTGATGGTATCCCACCTGTGATGCACCTTCAAATGAAGCATTACATGTATTCATTTGAGTTTCCGGTTGATTACTACATCTGGCAGCCCAGTATCCATGTTTTTAGCCATTGGTTTGGGTACCGACATTCACGCCAAACTGATGTTCTCTTTTCTGATGCTGGCTGGCATTGTAGTTTTTGCTTTCGACAGCTTAAAGAGTATGCATTTAAGATGACTGCTTATAGCCATGCAGACAGAGTTAGGAGGACGGAGTTTCTAGATTATTCAAGGATTCAAAAAGTGATTTGCGAGGGTGATGATCTTTTTGATATGCTTCCTGAGGAGTACACATTTAAGGACTTGATTAAAAAGTTGGGATCAATACCTCGTTCATCTTCTGCAGTTCATCTTCCTGCATATTTGATTGAGAATGCAGATAAATTTAGGTTTCTACTTCCTGGGGGCTGTTTAAGAACAGAAGAATAGAATGAAGATTTTTGGTGACCCAAAAGTAAGTAACATATATATATAAATATTTGATAATTCTAAACCAGTAGGCCCTCTTTTGCTATGTTAGGCCCTTAAATGCCTAATTTTTACAAAGGGCGTCGAGATATGTCAGTGTCACCTTTGAGTACATAGCTGACCTCAACCCCAAAACAATAAACCCCCAGCCCCTGTGAGGAGAAGAAAAAATAGAAGAAAGACTTTGAATAATTTGTAATTCCCGTAGGATGGTTACAGCATTTTTATGGATTTGGTGAGTAGTGGTTTGTTTTGGGAACTTTTTGGGGGCCAACTTTTGTGGTCATGCCCAAAGTTCTTGCAGGAAAACTTGTTTGTTCACATGCCCTACTATCAGCTCAGCGGCTTGAAAGTTGTAAAAGGTACAAAATGAAACAAATAATTCGTTGTTAGATTTTTATCTTGAAGGAGATTTAGTCTTCCTTTTTTCGGTAATTTTGTCGATTTTTCCCTTCTAGTTATCATCCCAGAAAGATCCCAGAAGAATTAACAAGAGGAGGCTGGCAGCCCATTGCCCATTTCACTGTTTCAGTAGGCTTCAGCACTGTCCACGCTTGGCAGTTGCTCTCATTAATTCTCTCTAATAACTCTAACGCATCGCCCAAAAACCCACCTCTTGGAAAATCTCTTTGTTCCTTTCACATCTTTGGATGGTTTACATAGTTAACTGAGGTAAGAATGGCATGTGTACATGGTTTCTCTGTTGGTAGCTCAAAAAATCTCAAGGAAGAGAAACGGTTGTTTTGCTAATTGTGAAGGAGGTTTAATTCTGTTTCTCGATAACGTAGACCCTAATAGCTATCATCTTAGCAGTCTCAAGATCCCAGACCAGCTTACAAGAGTGGGCGAGCATCCTCGCAAATCAGGGTTTGCCTTTATTAAATGTCATTCCCAAGAGATTTGGGGCCCAGACATAGTCTTGGATAATGGTTTTTTTTTTTTCTGTAAGCTCTAAGCTAGCAAATCAGGGTTGGCCTTGGCAGTCTGGACCGTTAAACTGAATCCAATTAGATCGTATTATTACCATTAGATTCCAGTCGCCAACTCGCCCGGATTGAAAATTTGTAAGTTGGTTACAGTTTCAGATTCACAAATTATGTTGATTGACTTTATCTATCAAAGAATATTTTTGGTAGTGTACCAATTAAGCAACCAAAGAAAACAATAATCGGAAAAGTCCTTGATCTCTCAATTTAGCCTTTATGGTCCCAATATTCATTTGTGCCTCTTTTTGGTAGATAGTTGCCACCGTGTAGAAAAAGCGCTAAAATGTGTGTGAAAGTTGACTCAAAAGAGGCAGGACTTCTGTCCAAAAAGACACATTACGGTCTGCTCCCTTCTCCTTAATCCGTCTAAAGCATTAAAAGTAAGAGAATTGCGTACCCATAAAGCAATAAATATTTGAAGTTTTTGATGAAAGAAACGTAAAACTTATATTCGAAGGTTCATTAGTAAACTCTCGATTTTCTTTTAAACCGAAAAAGAAAATTTGCATAATTCGCAGTTAATTTGCATAATTCGCAGTTAGTGCCACAAACGCAAATTGACGCACCCAACGGAAACTCCCCTGATAGTAATTTTACTTTTGTTTTTGGTGCTAATAGTGACATTTGTGACAGTGAGCTGTTTTTTTTTTTTTTTTTTTTAGCGATTCCCATTGCTGCATTTTTTTCTCTTGCAGGAAATTTCTTGGACAAACAGCACACCGATCGGAATCACGAGAATCCTTTTCTCATCTGGCTTAATTGTGTTCCAGTAGACCAATAACATTTCAAACTTGCCCTAGAGAAAGTTTTGTGCGCATAAACAAAACAGGCTTCGACTTGAATTTAATTGGGTGTTTTTTTTTTCTTTTAATTTTTTTTTCTTCAGTAAATTTATTGATAGAAGACATTTCTCCCCTTTCTCAATTTTCATAATCTTCAATTTTCTCCCTCATCATCTGAACTGATATCTCATGTATAGACTTCCGATCTTCTTAATTACTAAGGTGTCTTTTGTATGAAATTTTAGTGATTTTAAGAGACTAAAATTCGTGTGACTAAAAAAAATATTTTAAATTAAAGAGTAAATTCTATTGAACAAAGATTAAGGTAACAATGTTGTATTGAATTACCAAGAAATAATATATTAAAGAAATGAGTATATTAGAGATGATAACACGTAGATGAATTTGTAATAATTGAATTAGAAACGAAGATAATCACATCAAAGCGTAAATAGCACTAATTGAGTGTGAGATGAGGAAGTGACATTTGCATTAGTTTGCTTTTGTCCAACGTATGTTTATTGTGCTAATTAAAAGGAAAGAGAAAATTCAAACAAGTGCAAAAAATTAAAAATAAAAGAAAAGACAATTTAAGCTTATATGAGAATATTTGATTAAAAGTATATTAAACTATCTATACGTCACACCCAATTGCTCTTAGAATTGAATTACTATTTTTTTTTTAATACTTTTCATTTTGTACTTCTTCTTTTTTTTTTTAATGAAAGGATCATCATGCCATAGATCATCATAATGTGATCTTAATAGATTAATTTTAGCAAATTTTAGAACTCGAATGACAAAATAATAAGATATATGAATATATTAAAAATTTTAAAAGATTAAAAATTCAAAATTTTTTATGTTTTAATAGATTAATTTTAGTATTTTAAATTTTAAGGGTTTGATCACTGACTGTTAAAAAATAAACTTGACTGGATTATTTTAGAGGTATTTAAAACTCAAATGATTAAAAAAAAAAAAAAGAGAGAGTATAAGATTACATTAAAAAAAACTTAAAAAAAAAAGAAAGGTGGGGGGTAAAATGATCTTAATCCTGATTTGGAAACGTTTAACTTTATGTTGTCCGTCGTCACGCGGAATTCACTCGTGAATTTATTATTATTATTATTTTCAAACGATAAAATCGATGTTAGATTGCTGCTTATCGTCTAGCCGTACTTCAAAAAAGCACGATATTTATGGGACCCCAATTTCATTTCGTGACTATCCTGTCCACGATTTCACACTTTATCCATTAAAGAGACGTCTCTCACTCTCACGGCCTCTATATTTTTATAATAATATTTTAAAAAATAAAAAAAATAATGATTAATAAATATAGGGTAAATCACTGACCAGTTGCTCGAGTACGTACTTACGTTGTACTCGCCAGTCGCGACTCCCGACCCGTGTTTACTTGCGTCTGGATTCCAAAGAGAACTCTCGACGAGGGGGCCCGCTTTGTAACAACGCGGCAAACTTTACAGTGATGCTTTAAGTAAATATAACAAAACAAATATCATGTTAAATAATTCAGCCCATCTACATGTATATGATTAAAATAAAAAAAAATAAAAATTAAAGCACATTATTTTTATTATTAAAATTTTGACAAAAATTTAAGATTAATATTACTTTATATTTTTAATATAAATGAATTATTTAATAAAATATATTTGTTTATAATATTATTTTTTAAAATTTAAAATTTTTGTCATGTGAAAAAAATTCGTATGTTCTAACCAAATATTTATTTTAATAAAGCAAGTTAATAAAACAAAGGAAAATAAAAGGGGGAATATAGGCACAGTGTCGCTGGTTTTGGTTGAAGGTCATTTTTACTTAGAATTGGATCTGATGTTTTTTTTTTTTTAATTTTTTTATGAATGATAAGGGTCTGCTATACGAACTAGCCACACTTGGTGTTTCTATTTGAGGACAACCAAAGACAAAACCAGCTAGCAATTGCCCATCCCAGCGATCTGTTTTCAGAGAGGAGGGTTAGGTACACTGCATTCATTTCTAATAAACTGGACAGAAGGGAAAATAAAAAGAAAAATGTCAAATAGAAGCAGAGGCTCACAGTGGCTCGTTGTATTCGAGTGGCTAGGATGTTTATTTATTTAGGGAAAGTCTTGAATTTGAGATTTAATTTTTATTATATATATATATATATATATATATATATATATGAGTGGTTAATTACTCCTCTTGCCATTTAATTTGCTCCTTTTATAATTTGAGTTGGAGTTCAGTTTGCTGTCTCATACAAGGATGCCATTTTTTTTTAATAGGACTGTGAAATAATATTTTTATTTTCTAAATTTCAAACAATTTTTCCAAAAAAAAAAAAAAAGAAAAGAAAAAGGAACGACATAAAATATCTGTGTCCTTGGAATTTCTCTCCATCTTCGCAAGCAAAAGCGACAATTTCTCGGTTCGCGTGAGCCGAGGTTATGAAGAGCGCAACCTCTCTATTTTTTCTTTGTTTTATTTCTTTTATGTTTATCGAGTCAAAACAATTAATTACAAACGCTTTGCTTGCCATCTGCCAACCACTTAATTATTTGCCAGATGCGTCTGAGTCTCGTATTTTATTTACAAGTGTTTTACTTAATATATACTTACTATATAATATAATTCTTTATCAATAATAACAGAGATATAAAATTTAAATTATGTATTATTAATATAACTTTATCCTCACTTAGAAAAATTTAAACGAGAAAAGCAAGGGGAAAGAAAAAAAAAAAAACAAGGTTCTCATCTAAATATAACGTTTAATGTTATTTATTGTAGATTGTTTGTCTCCATGTTTAGGATAAACACACAAAATTGATGTTTTGTCTGATTTTAAGATTTGTTACGATTAATTGCGATGAGGAATGAATTATACAGAGAATATTAATTTAAAACCAAAAGGTATAGGCAAGTGCAATGAAAATTATAACATACGTTGTCAACCAACAATAAAGAATGCATTATCAAAGAGATGGATCTCAATGCTTTGGAGCTATATTTAGAGATTTATTTAAGTTATTTTTATAATCAAGAGTTCTGTGTGTTTGGATATTAGTGGAAGTTAATTAAAAAGATAATTATGTATGTACTTAAATCAAATATTTTCAAAGATTTTAGTATTATTTTGCACATTCAATTTTCTTAGTCAATATAAAATAATTTTCAGGGGATAATGGACTTATTAAATTCAAAATTTCCAAAAAGAAAGGCTGTAAAAAAGAAGAATTTTTTTGAAGGGACATGAATAAATATTTTAATTCTAATACATAACAACTTTCAGGAGTCAATAAATATAAAACATATGAAAAAAAATAGCAAAGTAATATTTTTTTTTATTTTTAATTACTAAATTTAACACGTTTCATATTGTTGTTAGATGTCCTAATAAGTATTATTAACTAGATATACTTTAAATAATTTCATAAACATAATTACTTTATATATATATATATATATATTGTTTATAACTGAAATACAGACAGTAATTAATTAATAATTATGTTCATGCATGGAAAGTCCCGCAAATTCAGCCGGTTTGCAAGTCCAAATCCCAGCGTATTAATAACGCCTATAAGCCTGTACTTATTATAGAGGCTCCAGCTATCGCATCACTCGTATAAGTCCGGTCACTTATCAAACGTACTTATCAAATGAATCCATCTCAAATCTCGTCTCGCGCACGGGTATTTAATCTGTCTGATACCTGCCTGTCTTTGCACTTGCGAATCCCTAATGCTTTCCTCTTCTCATCCCTCTCTATAAATACTTCATCAGATATCGGATGGAAAGAATAGAGAGTTAAGAGGGAGAAAGAGAGAGAAACGAATAAACAGACAATCAACAGCACAAGAGGACTAATAGAGAGAGAGAGAGAGAGAGAGTGGATGAAAGAGGGGACTTAGATGAAAAAGGAGGAGTGCTGAAACGGCCTCGTCATCTCCGATCTGTGACGCAGGTCTTCTCATTCTCTTGTAAGTGTGTTTTGTCCGTTTAATTTGCGCAGTGCTGTTATGGTACGGTCTCTGTTTTTCCTTCGTTTTGGTCTGGTTTAAGGTTTCCTTCGTTTTGGTTTGGTTTAAGGTTAGTGACGTGTTTGTCTTTGTAAAATATCGAGGGATTTTTTTTTTGAGTTTATTGCTGGAGTATTTGGTCTTTGAGGGTTTAGATCTCTCCAGAGCCTTACTTTTATTGATTCTTTTCTTTTCTTTTCTTTTTTCTTCTTTTTTTTTTTGGTTGTTGCAGATATTGATAATAAATTGACGGATGTCTTCGCTTAGCAGAGAGCTCGTGTTTCTAATACTTCAATTTCTCGATGAGGAGAAATTCAAGGAGACCGTTCATAAGTATGCTTATTTTGCTAATTTCATTTCTCTTTTTTTGGCTTGGTCTGATCACATTAAATGAATCCTGCTAGAATTTAGTATTAAGGTTTTATTATTATTATTATTATTATTATTATTATTATTATTATTATTATTATTATTATTATTATTATTATTATTATTATTATTATTTTCCTACTTTGTTTTTTTTGGTGTTGGCTTTCAATTATGGATATGGAGATTGGAGCAAGAGTCAGGGTTTTATTTCAACATGAGGTATTTTGAGGATATGGTGACAAATGGGGAGTGGGACGAGGTAGAGAAGTATCTTTCAGGGTTCACTAAGGTCGATGATAACCGATACTCCATGAAGATTTTCTTCGAGATTCGCAAGCAGAAGTATCTCGAGGCTTTGGACAAGTAGGTGTCTCCATGGCTCATTTTAATTTGACTTTGCAAGGAAACATCGCATTTCAATGTATTTTGTACTGTGAAGGATATGCATTTTGTGGTGCGATGTGGTTATGAATTGCCATGAATTTACTTGAAAATGAAAATATGGATCATAGGCGGGATCGTGCTAAAGCAGTGGAAATATTAATGAAGGACTTGAAAGTGTTCGCTGCATTTAACGAAGATCTTTTTAAAGAAATTACACAATTATTGACGCTGGAAAACTTCAGGTATATTCTTTTTTCCCACTATATTCAGTATATTCAGTTTGTAGTTACCCTTAATTTTTCCAAGTTTGAGTTGTGTTCATGGTTTATTAGTTTAATGCCAATTTATGGGACTTATGGATTTCAATCAATATCTCAGAGAGAATGAACAGCTATCTAAGTATGGAGACACCAAGTCTGCTAGGGCTATAATGCTTGTGGAGCTCAAAAAGTTGATAGAGGCTAACCCTCTCTTCCGTGATAAGCTTCAGTTTCCTACATTGAAAAATTCAAGATTGAGGACACTAATTAATCAGAGGTCCTTTCGAGATTCTTTGTCTTTTGTGTGTATCTATGATTGTTGAGTTGATGATCTCAATTTCAGTTCTTCTACTTTACTTACAATTCTCAGTTTTGGATTGCAGCTTGAATTGGCAGCATCAACTTTGCAAGAATCCAAGACCCAATCCTGATATAAAGACACTATTCGTGGACCATAGTTGTGGACAGCCAAATGGGGCTAGAGCTCCATCTCCTGTGACCAATCCTTTAATGGGTCCTGTCCCCAAGGCAGGGGGTTTTCCACCACTGAGTGCTCATGGTGTAAGTGAGATGCAAAGGAGCTGTTTGTTTTTGTTTGGCCACGATGTTTTGAATTGTGCATTTAATGTTACTTAAACTCTGTTGTGCATGTTTGCAGCCATTTCAGCCAACACCTGCTGCTCTTTCTACATCTCTAGCTGGATGGATGGCAAATCAACCTCCTGTCCCTCACCCTTCAGCTTCTGCTGGACCCATGGGTTTGACTCCACCTAACAATGCAGGTATACATATCTAAGTCCTTTGATCCTCTAACCTTTTTGCAATAATGAAGAATAATGTCTTCAATGTTATATTTCATGTTTCCATAGAAACAAAAAATGAAAAACAATTGGTTAAGAATTTTATTTGTCAACAGAGGAAATAACAACTAGGCTAAGAAAAGGTGTTTGTGATCCTGTTAGTGTCATTCACTTGTATGATAAATTGATGCTAGAAGAACTGGGAATGTTTTAGTGATTTGAATTTTGATGAAATGACCATTACTTAGCTTGGGGGATCATAATTTATTATTTTTGTAATATATGTATTTGATGCTAGAAGAACAGGGAGTGCTTTAGTGATTTGAATTTTGCTGAAATGACCATTATTTAGCTTGGTGGCACATAATTTATTATTTTGTAATATCTGTATTTTGTATTCTCTTTATCTTCTGCCTTTTTGATTCTAATGTTCTTGGCTTTTTATTCTTGGTTGCCACAGCATTAAAGCGTCCAAGGACTCCTCCTACTAATAACCCTGCCATGGATTATCAAACAGCAGACTCTGAACTTGTTCTGAAGAGGCCGAGACCATTTGGAATCTCAGATGAGGTGTAAACAGTAACTCCATGGTGTCTTTTATTTGTCTGTGATGGGGTGTTCTTTTTGTTTTTTCCATGCAAAGTGTCACTGCGCAAGGCTTGAGGTCTTTGTTTCATGATGTGATATTGTTTCTGTGAAGTTTTGCTAATATGATGATGTTTTTTTTCAGAATATTTTAAGATTTACAGTGCTTAAATTTGTAGAAGTTCCTCTGTCTTTAGAGGTGGGATTGCCTTTTTCTCATTTGATCAATGGAGGCAGAAATTTGTGCCATTCAAGTTTGGGTCCCATAGAATTGAGTATCCTGTGTGTACTCCATTCTTATGAATCTTCCACTGGATTGTGGTCTTGTTTAATTGCTTAGGATTTACTGATCTTTACGTGTGCAGATATTTAAAATTGTGGGTTCTACTAATTCCTCTCTATTACTTGTCATAACATCAGGTAAATAATCTGCCAGTAAATATTTTGCCTGTTGCATACACCGGCCAGAGCCATGCACAGGGTTCCTACTCTTCTGATGACTTGCCAAAGACACTTGTTATGACTTTGAATCAAGGTTCAGCTGTCAAGAGTATGGATTTCCATCCCGCACAACAAATTCTCTTACTAGGTGAGATCTTGTGCACATTAGTAGCAATGTTTCTGCAGCAACTCTTAGATCTGTCATCTACATAAGTGCACACACAGTGTTATGCATTCGTGTATGAAATCAGTGAATTTTTCTGGTTGATTACTTTTGCTTTTTTCCCAGTGGGAACAAATATGGGCGATGTCATGGTATGGGATTTAGGTAGCAGGGAAAGGATTACTTTGAAGAATTTTAAGGTTTGGGACCTTGGTGTTTGTTCAATGGCTTTGCAGGTTTGTAAAAATTCCTAAATCATTTGAGAAAAAATATGGAGCATCATCAGTTGCTTCTTGGACTTGTCATGTTGTTAGCCTAAGTTCTAGTCTGACTTTATGATTTTTGTATAGGCATCAATGGCTAATGATTACACAGCAGCAGTCAACCGTGTAATGTGGAGTCCTGATGGAACTCTTTTTGGTAAGTCTAATTGCTTTCATACACAAATATGGGCCTTTCCCTACATGTAAAATTCTTTCTTCCTGTTTCAGGCATTGCGTACTCTAAGCACATTGTTCATGTATACTCCTACCATGGTGGGGACGATATCAGAAACCACCTTGAGGTTTGTGCCACTGATTACTGTTAATGTCACTGCTTTTGTGCTACTGATGAGAGATATTTATCTTCAGTTGAAGAATATAATTTGATCTTACATCTAATGTGATTGTGTCTGGAGACAATTTTTCTGTGTAATTTTTTTTTCTTCTTTCCAGATTGAGGCTCATGCCGGGAGTGTAAATGATCTTGCATTTTCTTACCCAAGCAAGCAACTTTGTGTTGTCACTTGTGGCGAGGACAGGGTTATTAAGGTTTGTTTCATTATATGCTAAGTTGATAGATGTGCATGAATGTGGTGGCATTTATAATAGCTCAACATTCTGCAGGTGTGGGATGCAGTTACAGGTACAAGGCAGTTCACGTTTGAAGGTCATGAAGCACCTGTATATTCTGTGTGCCCACATCATAAAGAAAACATTCAGGTAATTGATTTTACGCTTAACTGAACCCCAGGCCCCAACTCCTGTAGCTCTTGAAAATTTCTGTTTCTTCTCCCAATTTTATCTTCTATCCTATTTTCTTGTAATGAACAAAATAAAATCCACAATGAAAATAAATTGTCAATTTTAAAATACAGATAACAATTGGTTTTATTCAATGAAATGGAATTGTATGGACTTTTTTTTTTTTTAACTGCTAGAGATTTGTATGGTCAAAAAAAAAAAAAAAAACAGAGAGCACTGCATTTTAAAATATTTCTTCAGGTTTGCAATTTAGTACAAAACATTTTGATTTATGTTACGAGTTTTTGATTGGAATTGCCTATACTTTTGGGTTGGAACATGTAGTGTTTAGTTTAATATTCATGCTGCAGAATTTGCTGGTAGTATTCCTTATAAACAATTTCTTTCACTTGGTTGCATGTAGTGTATGTCATTGCAGTAGATATATCTTGTTATTTAGTTGCCTCAGATATTAGTCTTTGTATAATTCACAGATGTTCATATAACTTTTTTTTTTCTTTTGATAGTACAGATGTAACATTTCTATGATAAAAGGTGTTTACATAATTTACCATGACTTCTTGCTGGCAGTAGCTATAGCTAGTTGTTTCTTTTCCCAAAGGAAAAAGTTAAGCTAATGTTTTCTCCCTTTTTCATTGCTTGATATTTGCCTTTTGTTTTTTTTTTTTTTTTGGTATTCTTCTTCCCATCACACAAGTTATTGCATTTTACTTTTGTTGTTTTGGAATATGATTTAGTTTTGGTAGTTCATATTCAGTATCCCAATGATTGTTTGACTACTTAACCATTGTTTTTAAGAGCTTCCCCATTTCCTTCTCTCAAACATTTTTGTTTATTTGTCTCTCCCTTTTCACATGTTCCCAGTTTATCTTTTCAACGGCAACTGATGGGAAGATAAAGGCCTGGTTGTATGATAACTTGGGTTCAAGAGTTGACTATGATGCACCAGGTCATTCATCTACCACCATGGCATACAGTGCTGATGGAACAAGGTCTACATGTTTCATGCTCAGCTATTTTTATATTTTCATCTTGGTGACAATGGAGAGTGATATATGCCATTCTGTTGTATCTTGACAAAATGTAGTATAATCATTGAACTTGTAGGTTATTTTCATGTGGGACAAATAAAGAAGGAGAATCATACTTGGTGGAATGGAATGAAAGTGAAGGGGCTGTGAAGCGCGCTTATAATGGTCTAGGAAAGCGGTCTGTGGGAGTTGTTCAATTTAATACCACTAAGAATAGGTTCTTGGCTGTTGGTGATGAGTTCATGGTAAAATTCTGGGAAATGGACAATGCCAACCTATTGACAAGTATTGATGCAGATGGTGGATTGCCGGTAATTTTGTTTCTTTGTTCTACCCAGTCATATAAACCCAGTGCAGATCCATTATTTAATAATTCCATTCCACAAATCTGTAGGCTTCTCCATCTATTAGGTTTAACAAGGAAGGAATACTGCTAGCTGTTTCCACAAATGACAACAGTGTTAAAGTTTTAGCAAATTCAGATGGGATTAGGCTGCTAAGGACCGTTGAGAATCGTCCTTTTGATGCATCTAGATCTACTTCTGCTGCTGTTGTGAAGGTAAAAACCTTTTAAATGTGGACCACTCCCTTTGTATGTTAATAGTGGTGATAATGCTGTTTAAAGGTATCTTATACACTTCTGATTGTTTGCAGGCCCCTGCTATAGGAAATTTCACATCTGCCAATGCAACTGTTGGAACCACAATTGCAGATCGAGCAGCTACTGTGGCACCCATTGTTGGAATCGTAAGTGGCAACATGTCTGCCCTGCTAATCCATGTGCTAAATGGTTACTCTATAGTGTGAACATGTTCTACAAGGAATTGAATATTTATGTCTCAATATGAAAGATGTTCCTACACGTGAATTGTTCGCTATTTTACCTTTTATTTTGAATTATGCAGAACAGTGATAGTCGAAGCTTAGCTGATGTGAAACCAAGAATTGCTGATGAATCTGTGGAAAAATCTAGGATTTGGAAATTGACAGAAATTAATGAACCATCACAGTGCCACTCTCTGAGGCTACCGGATAGTTTGACAGCCATGAGGGTATGTTTCTACTCTTTGCATAGTAGACATTATGCCATTATTAGCATTGCATATAATATGGATGCCCGAAAAATCATTGAATTCTTTTTGTTTGTATTCAGTTTTTACTGTGTTGGAGAAGCCAGTGGGTCTATTACTTGATGTAAACCTAGCCAAATAATGTGTGGCATATGAACTTTTTGTCCCCCATTTTGTCATTGATAACCATCACTGAATTTCATGTACAATGTTCATTTGTTTGCTGTTGATGGTTGTTTCAGGTTTCTCGATTGATTTATACTAATTCAGGACTTGCTATATTGGCATTAGCATCTAATGCAGTACACAAACTTTGGAAATGGCAGAGGAATGATCGCTATCCAACTGGGAAGGTAAATGTTCCTTGTTCAAGCTTAGTTTTTGCCGTCCTGCTATGGTTTTCCCTTCACAAAGTATTCAGTTTCTTAGCATACCTCCATTTTGTTTTCCTATTTTCTAAATTTTTAAACAAATCTTGTAGGCAACTGCTGGTATATTACCACAATTATGGCAACCTTCTAGTGGAATATTGATGACTAATGATATAAGCGATGCAAACCCCGAAGATGCTGTTCCATGCTTTGCACTCTCAAAGAATGATTCTTATGTTATGTCGGCTTCAGGGGGGAAAATTTCTCTTTTCAATATGATGACATTTAAGGTGATTAGTTCTTGCTCAATTTGTGTCCTTGAACTTGCTTTACGTGTTTCCTCGGTGGCTTTTTATATTTTTATTCCAAAGCCTCTAGTACCAGATCATATGTTTCTGCAGACACTGACAATGGACTCAGCAGCTCATCTCTCTTGCAGCTAAATAACTATTTGTAACATTTCTGTAGGCATGAAACTGCATTCAGGAAATTTCTTAGATCCAAAATGCTTTTAGTAGCATGCTGAAAGGTTTACCATCCATATTTTCATTATCACTACTAAAGTAACATGCTTTTGGTAGATTATTCTGGTTGGCCTTTTTTTTTGGATGGTATGGTTTGCTATTTTTCGATGGTCAAAGATTCTCTCTTGGTTGTTGAACATTTTCTTCTGTCCTCATCAGGCTTATTTCATAAATTGCAGACAATGACAACATTCATGCCTCCACCACCAGCAGCAACGTTTCTGGCATTCCACCCTCAGGACAATAATATTATTGCTATTGGCATGCAGGACTCCTCTATCCAAATCTATAATGTTCGAGTTGATGAGGTAATGCTCAATCAAGTGAATCTTGATCTTTTGTGGAAATGAGGAAAACCAGACAGTTGATGCTTTTAACACTCAATATTCTAGGTCAAAACAAAGTTGAACGGTCATCAGAAACGAATAACAGGCCTTGCCTTCTCCCATATTTTAAATGTTCTTGTATCCTCTGGCGCTGACTCTCAGGTAAGACATTTCTGCATTGATGTCTTATCATAAACAAGTAACCTTTAAAGTAAATAAATGGAGAAAAGTTTGGAGGAAGTTCCTGTGTTTTTAAGGTCTCCACTCCCTCTGTTCTATAGATTGTTGCTGAACTTTTTAGGTTGCATTCTTCTTGAGATCATTCATCTTGTGATACAGACTACAACCTTTATCTGGAGAATGATCTGGGATATGATATTGTTTTTTTTTTTTTTTTTGTGTCACACTTGGAGTTAAATAGCTTGTATCAAATCCTCTCCCAATACTTTGTTGGCCTCCCTTCTAGTGAATAGTGTTCTTTTATCCATCCCAGTTAATGTGACATATAAATGATGCTTGTTTAAACATAAAATATTTCCTCTTAGCTTGAATGTTGTTTTCTCCAAATGGACAGTTATGTGTTTGGAGTATAGATGGATGGGAGAAGCAGGCTAGCAAATTTTTGCAAGTCCCAGCTGGGCGACCCACATCTCCTTTATCAGATACCCGTGTTCAATTTCACACGGACCAGGTACATTTGCTGGCAGTTCATGAAACACAGATAGCAATATATGAGGCACCAAAGATGGAATGCCTGAAGCAGGTGCGTCAGTTGACATGTTCTAAAAAGAATTCTATATTTATATTTACTCTCACACACAGACAGAAAATAGTTCATTATTCATTGCTGTTTTCATCTGTTGGGAAGTGCATGACATTGTTCCTGTGGATTTAACATTGTGTTTTGCATGGACATAATAGGAGCATATGCCAGCTTTTGTCTGGAGGATACTTTTGTGATCCTACTCTGTATCCCTTCTCTGGGATTTTATTTCTACTGATGAATGCTGAACTTTTTATTTTGAAATTGTAAATGTCTTGAACAGTGGTTCCCTCGAGAAGCAACTGGTCCGATCACACATGCTACATATTCCTGCAATAGCCAGTCAATCTATGTTAGCTTTGAAGATGGCAGTGTTGGCGTGCTCACTGCTTCAACACTTAGGTTAAGATGTAGAATAAATCATACTGCATACCTACCTCCCAATCCGAGGTAGCATCCATTTTTACTTGTTATTTTATGTTCTTTTTATTCCTTTTAATTATTTTATTTTATTGTTCCACGATATTTGCCACGCTTAACTCTGATTACTTTTATCAGCTTAAGGGTATACCCTCTCGTCATTGCTGCACATCCATCTGCGCCCAATCAGTTCGCGCTAGGACTAACAGATGGTGGAGTCTATGTGCTTGAGCCTTTGGAATCAGAAGGAAAGTGGGGCACTTTCCCTCCACTTGAAAATGGTCCTGGCCCTAGCAGTGCTTCTGCTGCAGGTGGTTCAGAACAAGCTCCAAGGTGACTACACCATGTGCATGGCTTTTACCAAAGACATTGAGCGTACCCATCTCTCCATGTGATCCCACTTCCTGGGCCCACCACAAAGTGAATTTCAGGGGGAAGCTGCGGAAATTAGGGGTTATAGGCTTTAGTTTTATTCAACTAAACCCGATAGGAGTTCTGTCAAGTGGCAGCATAATTAGTTTGCAACCAAAGGCAATGCTTGTTATTGTTTCCCTTCCATGTAGTAAGACTGAATAAGCATATGATTGATTTGCTGTAAATTAAAATATATGAGGAATAGAAGAAGGTCTGACAGTAGGATATAGAAGTGACTCCTTTGAAGAAATTTGTAAGTTGTGACAGAGAGAGCGCCCCAGCTTTTCTATATCTTTCAACTTCGTTGTGCAGTTGTAATTGTTTACCATTGTTTCTCAAGTCTAGGTAGTGTCGCTTGCATTGCATCGTGGTTTTTCATATATATATTTTTATTTTTATTTACATATTTTTGGATTGTCTTCGACCTTTTCTCAGTTTATTGACTTTGACAAGAGTTTAGAGCTTTTTCTAGAATTCGACTTGTCTTAAGGTGTGCGCTTGTTCAAATTTTATCTTATCGTAACACTCTCGGCGTAATTTCTCTAATGAGCGGGGGGCAGTGGGCACACAAGTGAAAACAACGGCAACCAGCCGTTGCAGCAAGTCTTTTATCCTAAAAAAGAAACAAATCTATTAGCGGACTGTACGCTTCAAGCCCTCAACTCACGGGTCCCTTGCAGAGTGAAAAAAGAAAGGGCATAGTCATATTGCTGGGCTTTGCAATTGGGCCCAATTAATTCAGCCCATTTTGAGCACGAATCTTATAACTTCCCCAACTTAGCTATGCTGGCACAAAAATGGCCTTTATTACACCTAGGCCCAACAGCACTCGGCCCATTCGGTTAAATCAGTCCGGACACAGTTTCTGCCTTCAACGCGCCTAGTAGAAGAGGAAGGGCAATCCAAAAAAATAAAAAATAAAAAGGTCAATCTAAAATGTCGTCCAGCACGATCCGTAAAGCGATCGGCATTGTGAAAGACCAGACCAGCATAAGAAGCTTAGCGAAAGTGGCCGGAAACGTAGCGCTGGAGCTTGAGGTTTTGGTAGTCAAAGCCACCAGCCACGACATGGACCCGGACTATGAGAATGTACTTTAGAGAGATCATAAGCCTGGCTTCTTCTTCTTCTTCGTCGCCTTCCAGAGGTTACGTCCGTGTTTGTGTGGCCACTTTGTCCAGAAGGCTGAGAAGGACCCACGATTGGATGGTGGCCCTCACGCTTGTCCACGGCCTTCTGGTCGATGGCCACCCTTTGGTTCGCGGAAGAGTTGGGGTTCTCTGCCAGAAGAGGGATGCGGGTTTTGAATATGTCGGATTTTAGAGCCGAGGCTCAGTCCTATTCTTGGGATGATGCCGGCTTTGTGAGGCTGTATGCTATGTATTTGGAAGAGAAAGTTGAATCCGAGGCTTGTGAGAGGATATTTAACGTCGTTGATGATGATGATGAAAGAAAATTTGATAGAGGGCCGAGAGGATAGCGATGATTTTGGTTATGGGATGCCTAGGAGATCGAGGTGTATTGACGATTTGAATGATTATCTATCCGGGAAAGAGCAAAGGAAAGAGGCGGCCACGCCTATTAAGGAAATGAAGACGCAGAGAATTTTTAAGAAGTTGAATCAATTGTTGAGAATTCTTGATAGAGTTTTGGCCAGTAAGCCGACTGGGTTGACTAAGAGTAGTAGGTTGGTGCTCGTGGCATTTTACACCGTGGTGAAGGAGAGTTTTGGGATGTACTCTGAAATGCAGGAGGCATTGAGGGTGTTGTTGGAGAGGTATACGGAAATGGAGCACATCCTGATTGTGTCATGGGTTTTGATATTGATGTTAGTGCAGCGAAGATCGTTGATTTCTATGGTTGGTGTAAGGATGTTGGGATTGCAAGATCATCTGAATTGCCAAAAGTGGAGAGAAT
This sequence comes from Kandelia obovata, assembly GCA_021464305.1. Lineage (NCBI taxonomy): Eukaryota > Viridiplantae > Streptophyta > Magnoliopsida > Malpighiales > Rhizophoraceae > Kandelia > Kandelia obovata. Next base: position 5,640,105 of record CM038474.1, read on the forward strand.
TTATAAGGTGTTGGGGACGCTGGAAAGGTTTTTGAAGGAAATGTCTGGTAGGTCACGAAGGAATCCAGATGAGCTTAGCCGGCAAGGGAAAGTTCCAGTGAAGGAGAATCTGGAACCGAATATGAATGAAATCAAGGCTCTTCCCCCGCCAGAGAATTTGGAACCTGCACCTCCAACACCTTCTCAGCCACAAACGTAAGCCACAGCCTCCCCAGGTGACAAAGGATTTGGTGAATTTGAAGGATGATGGATTTTCAGCCGATGGGCAGGGGGGAAAAAAAATTGGCACTGGCTTTGTTCTCTGCAAAGGCACCAACAAATAGAAATGGTGCATGGGAAGCATTCCCATTAAATGGAAAACCTGAAGTGACTTCTGCATGGCAGACACCTGCTGCTGAGAGTGATAATGCAGGTTGGGAACTGGCATTAGTGGAATCGACTAGTAATCTGTCGAAGTAGACAACTACATTAGGGGATGGTTCTGATCCACTGCTATTGAATGGAATGTCTGATCAGGGGGCAGTTAGGCAACATGTGAGCACCACTCAACTGAGTAGGGGCAGTGCAAGCAGCTGTGTCATTACCTGGCGCAGGCAAGAGCACAATCCCAGTGTTGGCATTGCCTGATCCAGATGGGACGGTCCAGCCAGTTGGGAGCCAGTATCCATTTGCTGCGTCCCTTGCTGTTCCACCTCCTTTGTATGTGCAGATAGCGGAAATGGAGAGGAAGCAGCAGTTTCTGGTGCAAGAGCAGCAGCTCTGGCAACAATATGGAAGAGATGGGATGCAAGGCCGACTGGTTTTGGCCAAGATTGGTGGTGCTTCTGTGTATTATGGCCCTAGTCCTCAAACTCAAACCATGATGATGCCTTGTGTGGAATGCCACCAGTCGCCGGCGCAGGGCATTCAGGAGGATACTACCAAACACCTTACTGATACAGTGGCGTGTTCTGTTGACATGCCACTTCTCTCCCAATTGTGGACATTACTCGCAGTACCCAATTTACTTTTTCTAACGCTGTTCTCCGCATCACTTGCGCTATAATGCCAATGGGAGTGAGAGACGTTGAACCAGTAATAATACTATGGGGTGTCAAATTTTGTTTCGGGAATTGAAGTTCGAGTTTTTACACATCGTTACTTACTTCCTTCGTTAAAAGGGGTGAAGTTTGTGTGAACAGAAAGGGTAAAAAACTTGGTTTGCTTGCTTTTTGATTTGACTTTCAAGCACAAGTGTATATTTAGCTCAAATTTCAATGTAAATGTAGTTAGTTATACATATTAATCTATTCTTACATCGGAGCTAGAAGACAGAAGCCGTAGATAAACAGTTATGGGCATGATGAACCCCTCCCCCCTTTCCATCCCTTCAATTCTCATCTGGTCTATTAACAAATAGTTTGGCAGAAATTTCTGTCAGCTTGAAAATGGAATCACCCTTTTGTTATTGAAACTTTTATGTATGTTGGGAACTCGAATCCCACTCTCTCCCAGCCCAACGGCGAGCGGGTGAATAATCCATTGGGTCTATTGTTATAATAATATTGTCATCGTGAAGAGAAAATCCAGGAGATCCTGAATCGAGCGCCCACTCCGCCACTCCCTATGCGACATGTCGAACGTCATCGTCCTCGACAACGGCGGCAGCCTTATAAAAGCCGGCCACGGCGGAGAACGTGACCCAGCCACCGTTGTCCCCAACTGTCTTTACCGTCCTCTTTCCTCCAAGAAATTCCTCCACCCTTCTCCCACCAGCGCCTCCACAGACGACCTTACCTCCGCCGCCGTCCGCCGCCCCATCGACCGCGGATACCTAATAAACCCGGATCTCCAGCGGGATATCTGGAGCCACCTTTTCAGCTCTCTCCTCCGCATCACTCCCTCCAACTCCTCCCTCCTTTTAACGGAGCCGCTTTTCGCACTGCCCTCAATCCAACGCGCCACTGACGAGTTGGTCTTCGAGGATTTCGGGTTCAAGTCGCTCTTTATCGCCGACCCGGCGAGGCTGGTCCATCTGTACGAGGCTAGCCGGCGGCCGTACGGGCTGGTGTCGAAGGCCCAATGCAGCCTGGTGGTGGACTGCGGATTTTCGTTCACGCACGCGGCGCCGGTGTTCCAGAACTTCTCGCTGAATTATGGGGTCAAGAGGATTGATTTAGGAGGCAAAGCTCTGACTAATTACTTGAAGGAGTTGGTTTCTTATCGCTCTGTAAATGTCATGGACGAGAGCTTTATTATGGACGATGTCAAAGAGAAGCTTTGCTTCGTTTCTCTTGATGTCGCCGGCGATTTGAAGATTGCCAGGTTTTTATAGATTCTTTCTAAGGATTAATTGTTAACAATTGACTGAAATAATCGGTTTTCTTTCTCGGAAAGTGATAGCTTTAACATCCAATAACAAAATAGTTTTGTTAGTTAGATTTATGGATGTCTGTTTAGCCGTCCTGTCTTGGTTAACGGAACTGTTGTTCCCTGGGGCTCAATTAAGGTTTTAAACGTGTTTAGGAGACGAGGAAAGGATAATCCCTTGAGATGCACGTATGTCCTTCCTGATGGGGTCACACACACCAAGGGTTTTGTCAAAGACCCAGAAGAAGCAAAGAGATACCTCAATCCGACTAATGGAGCCACTGCCCCACCATCATTGTTTGAACCAGTGAAGAGTATGGATCAGTCGGATTACACCGAGAAACTTGACGGGAGAAAGCGAGTTGATTTAACAAAAAACGTAAGATTCGTTTTCTTTGACTTTGAGGAATAATTTTGCCCTGCCCAATTCTAATGGTTTCAAGATTGTATCCTCTGTGCAGGAGTTTGACTTGACGAATGAACGTTTCCTTGTTCCTGAGATGATTTTCCACCCTGCAGATTTGGGTATGTATACCATGTTCTGTTATTTTGAATATGGGATAATGTTTTACCATTCTAGAAGCAATTCAACACTCATCTACTGCTGCTTGATTCTTGTGAACATGGATTTGAGCTTTTCAACTAGTTTGTAAATTACAAACTTTATCTAATGAAAGAAAAGAAGAAATGCTCTTTATGCCTGCACAGTCTTCTTGAAAATCAAAGTGGTAACAAGGTCCTGTCTGCAGGTATGAACCAGGCTGGACTAGCTGAGTGTATTGTTCGAGCTGTCAATTCCTGCCACCCTCTTCTTCACCCAGTACTTTATGAGAGGTGTTTTTAACATAATATTTGCATAACTAACCACCTTCAATCTCTCTTCCTCCGGTCTCCTCGTCCCTCCCCCCTAAAAAAAGTCTCTCTCCCCAATGGCAACTGATGTCTGTTTAATTTTTGAGCTTGTGCAGCATTATATTAACTGGTGGAAGCACACTTTTTCCTCGATTTGCTAAAAGACTGTAAGACTATGTTCCTTTCTCAACGGCTTCTTAAATGGCAAGCTTAATTTTGAGTTTCTGAGGTGCCTTTTGAATTTTTGTTTATGTATGTGGATACATTGCAGTGAGATGGAGCTCCGACCTCTTGTGCCAGATGACTATCAAGTGAAGATAACTACACAAGAAGAGTAAACACTTCAACCTTGGTAAATTTTAATTTGTCTCTAAAATCCCTGTGTCTTGTTTGATAAAATATTCTGATGTGCAGTCCAATACTTGGTGTGTGGCGAGGTGGATCCCTTCTGGCTTCTAGTCCTGATTTTGAAGCAATGTGTGTCACCAAATCTGAATATGAGGAGCTTGGATCTGCTCGATGTCGTAAGAGATTCCTTCATTGAAAGTTGAAGGTATTTCTTGTCATCATATCGTCAGTGGCATATCAATTTTGTCCTTTTTTTTTTTTGATGAATGTGGCATATATTCTGATATAGGGCTCTGACATCACCATTTTCTACCACTTTTATGACAATGAAACAGAACATGAGGGACTATCCGGCTCTCCATTCACTTGGTGCTTTTCTTCTTGGTGATGATTTGAAGAAAAGTGGAAACCTTGTTATGCTCAAAAGGTGGGAAGAATAATTTTTGGTTTGCATTTGATGGCAGAAACCTGATTGAGTGCATTATGCTCTTGAGAATAGTATATCGGTTGTTACCGTCTAGCCTTGTGATGCTCATTAAAAGGGCTCCCTGTGTGAAAGACTTACCATCTTTCTGGTTGGAAGATGACATTTAAAGATAGCCAATACACCCGAGTGCCAGATAATTGAACTGTTGAAGAAACTGCACTTTGCTGGTGACCTCCCTGCAAGCAGATCTGCATACATATTGATCGGCCCAACAGATGTCGACTCAAGATTTGAATTGCATGATAAATAGGAAATCTTTATTTATCGTTGCTTTCTTGATCTTTCAACTGGCCATGCAAATTGCTTTGTTACTTTGGTAGTAAGCACTATCCTTTTATTTTTGGTCATGGATAGAGTGCAATACTGTCAAGAAAAATGTGAACAGCATGTATGGAAAATTTGAGAACTTAACTGGAATGAGTTTCTGTTGTAGCTTGTTGAGCTGTCTGTTCATGCGATGGCTTTGTAGGCCTGTGGCACGTGTACATTTACTAAGATTGAGAAATATGGTTTGTCAACAGTCATAATGATAATTGCAGTTATCTAAACTAACTGTTGTGTTTTGTTTGTTTGATTTTGATGTAATCTCGTTCTTGCATGATTTGCATATTTATAGATTTGTGTTAAACCTCCTTGTTGCTAGTAGCAAAATACGATCTATGTTAGGAAATGTGGGTGACCTGATTATTGTGTTTGTTTTCAACAAAGCTTTGAAGTTCAGCTATGAACATTTATTAAAACATATGACCAAATGTCTCGCTGTTGTTGTTGGAAGTATTTTGTCACGTCTGTGCTTATATCCTATTGAAGTCCATGTTTAAACCAAGGTCTAAAGAAGAACACCAGAAGTGACGGTGTGATCTTGAGGCAATTGGGTCTTTCGCATTTTGGGCCCATTGGCCCCTTTGGGATGGCCCTTTTTTTATGTTTTTTTTTTTTTTTTAAACGAGTGCTTCGTTTGCAAGCCACTGGATTACAGAGCTTTGGGCCTCTAGAAAATCCAACCCCTAATTTCAATTTTGGAAATGAAAAAAGGGAAAAGAAAGTGCCCCCACAAACACGAATGGAGAGAATGATATTCGCAAAGCTGTTGTCTCATATACTGACAAAAATATGTCTTATCTTTTTAATCTATTACAAATTTACAAATGAATAACTCTGTACATTCATATAAAATTTAGTACTCTCCTGCGTATCGTCAAAATTTTGATACTTTAAAAAGCTACAACAAAGCTTTTTTACCCCGTCATTTCCTCTATAACAAACAACTTCATTCCCATGGTTGCTCTAATTAAAACTACATCTTCTAAACCTCGGTAGAAAGTCCAGTACAACAATATAGAGGAAAATGTATATAGGGGGAGCATTATCTCCCACAAGCTCTTTAACTGATGCAGCATCCATCTCTAGTCTACTTGAAAGATTGTTGAGTGAATTAGTCGGAAAATGGCTGGGAGTCCATGCACAGGTGCACCAATTTTCTTTGGTACTGCTCGAAATATTCACCAACTGCCACAACATCTTCATTCTCTGGGCTTAATCCAGGCAAGTTAAGGGGGGTATTCTTCATCGATGAACCTGCTTCATCATCTAAATTTCCTATATTTGCAATGATTTCTGAATGGATCTCACGGCAAGCAAGTATGAACATGGCAGCTGTATCAGGTTGTTGTGCCTCACGAAGGGTTGCCAGGGCTTCTTGCAATGCACCAGCAGCAACATACAGAATGAGAGCCCTAATATGGGCCAGATAAAAAGCTCAAGATAAGAACAGGTCATGTTTTTTTTTTTAAAGAAAGCAAACTGCAAGTGGATAACGGTGGTACCTCCATATGTTGTGCTCAGCATGAAAGACATGATCAGCCCACCTTATTAACACCCTGTTGAAACACATGCACAGCTCAAGAAAATTGGCCATATACCCATAAATGTTGACCACTGATTGTTGATATGAAACACTTGAATCAAATTGAGAGCACAATGGAAAAGAGCCAAAAAAAAAAAAAAGTTCAAAACATAAAATGTGGCTTTTGGCAGAGTCAGTTGGCAGAAAATTACAGCTGATTCAATCCAGGATGGGTCACAATGGAAAATAAGTATGCGATAATAACCAAAATGATAGGCAGAAGTTTCAAATTCAGAATAGCAGCATGGTAATGATATTGGAAACACATTACTTGCAAGTAGTAACAGCAGTCTTAAAAGTTCCACAAAAGTTTTAAAACTTTAAAGAAACCAGAACCTCGCATAATCAGATCCCTTTAAATGTGTAGCTGCTAATGTTGCTGCATCCATCCATCGTCCAGCATCTTGCAGCTTGCACAAATGGATATACAGACAAGTTCAGAGAAAACTTGAGAATCCTTGTGAATTTTCCACGCATTATGTACTAACAATTAGCTTAAAACAATGGAGGGAAAAAGCTTTGTCTGACAGCCTATCCAGGACAAAATGTAGACTTCAATTAGCGTACAGAAAGCCCATCCTTTGTCATAAGAACAATTAATACACCATCTTGGCAATTGGCTTACCATTGTCCCCTTTTCATCCTACTTAGATTGAATAATACAATAACAGCTTTTAAGTGGCACATAATCATTCCACTATATATGCGTAACTCATACAATTTTTAATACAAAATTACTTTAGAAAGACCTTTATGAAATTACTTGAGTAAAACACTGAAGTAACCATAAATAAGATGAGCACAAGAAAAGTCCACAATGTGCCACAAAGGTTAAGAGATCCCCAAACAGCTGTAATGAAACTAACTGAAAGCACTGTTTTCAAAAGCAAAGATGATGTACCAAGGGAAATTTGGTTAGAACCCAACCTGAGAACAAGCTTCTTGATACCTTCCGACAGCACATAAAAGATGAGTGCCAAAAAGTGATCTGTCAGTCCTGACCATATTAGCTGCAACAACCTAGCCAATAACAACAAATATTAGTGTGCATTATAACATCGAGTGTTTCTGTCCAATCACCAATATGATATGCTGATGTTGAGGCATAAACTAATGTTTACCTTAACTGCAAGCTCAAGGAGGGACCTTGACACAGCAGATGATAGAGCAACTGCACGTAGAGCATTTGCATAGAAGTATGAGCTCTCTGGAGAGGTGGAAAGCAACAGACTAACTGCTGCTTCTAAGTTCCCAACAGATACAAGCCTGGGCAATGAGAACATGGAGACATTAGCCATAAGTCTAGCAAAAACACAGAAGCATGCCGGGTAAGGCTCCATGCAATTTTGCAGGAAATTAAACAGTTGCAAGAGCATAAGAGCTTTAACAGAAGCATGGCAAGATTACAATTTACAAAAAGACTATATTAAGCAGTTGCAGGGTGCTCCTTGGGCAGGAAAATGGCAGACTTTTCTGCTGATTTCTAATATTATACCTTTTGTACCACATTCAGAGACAGTTTACATATCATGTTTTATGGGACACATTAATTGAGTAGTTCATGGCTTAGAACGTGAAATAATATTGTAGGCTTAATGGTTCCACAGGGACCAAAGATATTTCGTGAGAAAATGCCCAGCACATACTACTATAGCATACTTTATGAGCTTAGCCCTCATTTTGCAAGCATACAACCATTAACTTATCTACTCTGACACAGCGCTTCAGATAGGGCCAAAGCTTTCAGAAACTTCATCAAAGCGAGTTATAAGACAATTTCACATATGAAGACCTACTGAACAGAGTCAAAACAACCACACTGGGACACCATGAGACCAGAATTTACTGTAATGTTGTGATTGTACTTTGTAAGCTCTGAATTCGTGTCCTGCCTCTTTGATTCATAAAAGTACCATAATAGAGTTTAAAAAAAAAATCAGACTTCTGATCGATCATATAGTAACAAACTATATAACCAAGGATTATCATCCAATTACAGCTTATGTGTTGTCAAAGGGTATGGGTATCCAAACATGACTGATCTTGGAATGTAAATGTCATATTCCCAGTATTACTGTAACAAACAGCAAGTTTTTGACACATGACTGAGAATTGCATGACTTAGTCATTTAATATGTCACTAAATATTAAAAATGAGGTCATTCAGTAAAGTTTTGAGTCCATTGGTCAAGGTTAAGTTCCCATCCTCCATATAGAAGAGATAGCATCCAAGTTATATGTCAGATTCGAGCAATTACATACAAAAATGCAACAAGAATAAAGAACTCACTCATGCACACGGTTCTGAATGGCTTCTTCTCCTTCCAATTTTTCATGCCAAGGGATGCGCTCATTAGCAACCTGCCATAACTCTTCTTGCTGGAAAGCCATAGACCTGAGTTGACCTTCACTCTGTCGCACAAACAACCTCAGTTACATGAGACAATACAACATTCATTAAGGTCAGGTAAAAATAACAGTAAATTTTGTAAACATAAGAAAGATGGAGTAAGAACATTGTAGGCATAATCAAGTTGAAATGTAAAAAGAATTGACAGACCAGTGAATGCCTCTTCTCAGATCCAGGTACTGATTTCCCCTTTGATGAGATTCTATTCAGCATAGCCATGTCATCAGGCTCTGGGATTGATGCTGAAGAAGGTGCCTTAGGTGGAGACCTATTCACTAACTTACTAATCAGATGGGTCAGAGCACAAGGCAACTGCATCCAGAACAGTGCTTCTGACGTTTCCCCAAAAATTGCAGCTGCAAATGCAAACTTCGCAGACCAACCTTTATTGACAACAGTAGCATATAATCTTGCTCTCTCATCATCAAGAATACAACCTTGGGAAAAAACAACATGCAAGTAAAGAAACAATTTTTCATATGTTCAGAAGTTAGAGCCAGTGGAGGAAAAAAAAAAAAAAAAACCAACCTTCTTTTCTGTATGGCTCTAACACTTTAAGGAGCATCTCTGGTACAACAGAATCACCAGTAGGTGGTAAATCAATCATGTAACTGCGAAGATCCCCAGTGGATGAAGCAGTTCCAGGAATGGAGTGCGGCCTCTTATCAATCATCATACTGCACGTGTTAAACCAAGAAGGTTTCACACCCAACTGCAAGATCATCCGCAATGCCTGTAGCAGAAGATGACAGCAGGATTAGTTCACACCTCTTCCAGTGAAATAGCATCTAATCCTTGAGCAAGGAAGAAATGTCTTTTCCACCTCTCAATGTCCACTCTCTTTCAACTCAATAAGCAGAGGAGATGAAACTCCATAGCAACACAAGGGCCAAAATAATACTTTGTCCTCCTTCCTCAATTAAGGAAGAAAGAACCTGAGGAGGGAGTTGGGAGCGTATGTAATTCAGCTCTGGCAGAAATTTTCACTTGTATCTCACTATTTCCATCAACAAATAAGTCATTCATTCTTATTTTCATGTCTTAAAAGGCAATTAACCAGTCTTGTTGCACGTGCATGATTTTGAGCACACAAATAAAGTTGATCCAATTAATACATAATCATTTAGCTTACCAAGAAAACAAAATGTTAGTTTAGTCAAATAAGCTAAAAAGAAAATGAAATGGCAGGATAATAATTACCAAAGCATGCGGTGTAGGAAGCAGCATGGGAGAACATATAGGCATAGGCCGAAATCTCAACTTAATAGCTCGAGGCTGCATCCCATTACCCAGTTTCTTGTCACTGCTGCATGACAGGGAAGGTGTACTAAAGCATGAACAGAAGCAATATTCAATCATATAAAAAGTCTAAAGACTACCAAGTGGAATGCCGTAAGAGGCAAATAAGCAAGTGTGCATGATGAAATGTTACATAGAAAGCCTTGACGGTGTGGAACAATGGCAAAAGATCATTCAGGCAAACAGTTCACATGAAGTCAACTATGAAACCATTTTACAAAGTGCCAAATTGAGTCACTTTCTGAAAAACAAACGCCACCATATTGCCAAGGACTGAAGATGAAATTTTTCTATTCATGCTCACCCATGAGGGACCCAGAATGTGCCTGTATTCTAGGATTATAAGTTTAGTAAAATATAATAACAGTTTCCCTTAACAGCCTTCTATTTGAGTATAAAAATAAGAGCATTATAAGGTTTTAAAAAGGGGCTTGTCCAACTCATTCAGAATAAGACATACATGTTAACCTCAACAAGGCGGAAGCTGCTATCCGCCCCAGCAATGCATAACACCAGTGGGTCATTTTTATCTGTTCGCAAAGGCAACCAATCGAGTTCCAATACAAGGGTTCCTGGAAACTGTGGTTGCAACAAGGAATTGGCTAATGGGTCTTGTGAATCCTGCAGATAGAGAACAGATAAAGAATTAGGAACAGCTAAAATCGATACTATAAAGTAATGGATGATAAATAAACACATCCCAAGGCATAACAGTCAGAAAAAAAGGACAAGTGTTAAGTTTTGAGGGCCCTCCACCAGTGTCCAGGTTTTAAACCCATACCACTGGGACCCTCCAATGCCCAACCCTTCCCACCCTCCCTCCCTCCCTCCCAACCCCACAAAATAACAAAGCTTACAAGATCAAACACAGAAAATGTATTGTCATAAAAAAGCACAGCAATTCGCCCTCGGTTACGGTCTCCAGAAACAATGGGTGAGAATTTGATTCTCCGGATTCCTTCTCGGTGAGTGTTAAATGACGAAGAATGTCCAGTAGTTACATCCCACCACCGTATGTTTCCTGATCTGTCCCCCATGACCTGAGGAATACAGAAACTTGCTGCCTCTTACAACAGAAAATATTGAAGAACCAAGAATGTGATTTGTATGCCCAATAAAATGAAACTATTAAAAAACCAAGACACATACAACATGGGGCAAGCGGTAGGCCATTGCTGTAATAAGCCCATCAAATGAAACAAATGAAGAAGAAGGCCATTTCGGTCTACAAACAAATAAAAGTACTTCATCAGATAAAACAGACAAGATTCATTGTATTGTACAATAATGTAGCACAAACATTATAGTTAAGTCCAACTAATTTTTATTGCAGGACAGCTTGAGTATTAATGGACTCTTCAAAAAGAAAATCAACAAAGCAATTAATATCATTTCATTCTTGTTGCTTGTCCAGGAAAATTGAGACATTGCATGGACTCATGGAAAGATCCTGGACAACGACATGAGATCTCAAGACCTGGTCATACAATAGTTGGAAACTGAGAGGCAAAATGGCAAGATGAATCAAGGGATATCTCAACATGTGCAAAAATGAAGGCCAGACCTTAAATCTCTAGTAAAGTCATTGACATTACATGCTTTACTCAATGGGAAATTTCTCTTTTCAACTTCTATGGTTTTAACTTCATTGCAGATGTGGGGTTAGGAACATATCTGAAATTGAACTAAAGAATGACTGACAATTATTTATTTACTTGGACCAACCCAGGAGCGATCTATCTAAATCATTACCAACCGCACGAAACAGTTGCACAAGGAAAAGATAATTGGAGTTCTAATACCAAAATTATGTTGCACCAATACAAACATAAGGCTTCAAGTCATCAGAGATGCAATTCCAACACTTTAGGAGCTACACTTATAAGTTTGTTTGGTTTGGGGAAGGGCGCAGGAAGAGAGAACTGGGGAGCCTTTTTACTTTCATAATTGTGGCATAATGCCCACTCATTGACCACAAATTCTTGTTCTGGCCATCCCAATGCACATGACTTCATGCATTTTGATTTCTTTTCTTCTTTCCACAGAAGAATCCATGTATGTGAAGGGGCCTGAAATTCATTACCAAGCCACACTGCTTGCTGACTCAAATGGGCTAGCATAATACAAGCCCCAATTCCCTGCCCCCCACCCCCCTCTTTCCTTCAAGGAAAAGAAAAAATGCCCCCTTTAATTGAGCTCCACCCACCCCCTTAAAGACGAACAAAAAATCTTCAGACCATCAAACATACTGGTTCTACACATATGCTGGTCATGAGCTAAATATAAAGTACCACAGGATTAAGCAACTTCAGGTAATGCATATAACTGATATGCACGGAACTATTTCAAGTCAACGACATACCTGAAGTCACGGATCCTCCTCCCATTAACCTCAAAAACTCCAAGCGCACCATTTACTAGTGCAAAAGCAAAACTTTCTGAAGTTTCATCTTGAGATGCATCCAAACTTGCTGTTGCTGCACAAAAAAGCTACTTTTCATGTCCAAAGGTTTTGATACCCGAAAAATAGACAAGAAACAAATATTTCATTTTAGTTATTTATCTGCAGGATACTTCAAAGCATCAAATAGAAAATCTCACTAGATTCTGATGATAATGCCTTTGGTGTGGCTGACCCATCAGCTCCTAGAGGCATACCATCCTTTGATGACCATGAAAATTGCTTAGAAGGACCATTTTGAACCATCCTCGGAACCGTTGGAAGAGTCCATTCCAATACCGTGAATGGAAGAGCTAATGATCTAAGCTACATTAAGGTAAAGCAGATTAATTAACTTAACAAAAGAATAAATAGGTTTTCCTAACAAATGCAGCAAAAGAACAAAGTAAATAAATGTACATTGGCAGAAAGTACATATGAAAATATTCCACCATAAAGGAAACATATAATTGAACATAATGAAGAAAAATAAGAAAGGACACACATATAGAATGATACTTCTTCAACCCTATCAGTAGATAAAATAAACAAGGACTTCACAAAAATGTAAGGACAAAATCATACCACATGACTCTATATCAATTCATGACATAGATCAATGAATTACATAAAGCAAGCCATCATATGGACATAATTTCTTCCAAAGAAAAGCAACTAATGAATGAAAACAACTGAGAAAAGCATCAACAGATTACAGGTCAAAAGAAGATGTTAGCCAACCAACCATAATGGGAGTTTTTGTCATAGCCCAAACCTCCACCGGTGCATCACGGAACAACATAAGCAGATACCTGATATTTCAAAACATGAACATAAGCTACTAAAGAAAGAATATAACATGACACATTAATCTACACACAAGGAAGTAACACCTGAGGCAACAACAAAAATAAAATAAATACAATGAGAGAACAAGCTTGCAATTATGTAATTGATGTGTTTAACAGCTAAGATCAAAACCAGATTTTAGGACAACCTTCCAGATGAAGAAGCCCTTAAAGCTCTAATGGGTGCACGCTCTGGCTTTTGTAAAACCCGAAATGGTCTATTGAGGCCACTTCTAACACAGGTCACAACAAGCCTATTAATGTATCCTCCAGTTTTTTCATTCACCTGAGTCCAAACACAAGGGGAAAGGGTGACAAAGGAAAAGGGAAGAGAAAGGAAAAGAGATCAAAATTACTCATGTAATTAAACCAATGATAACTTTCAAACAGAGATCATATACCTGATTGTAAGAAAATGAAACGAGCCTAGAATTTCCCAGCCACCGTAATCCCCTAACCATTCCATTATGCACAGAAAAACTTGCCGTAACAGCATTGGCAGAAACATCAACAATGTCAATTGTCCCACTTTGAGTTCCCAAAGCAACCAGTGGAACAGCTACAGCAGGAAAATTTCCCCCACCTTCATGACATATCTTTTCAATTGTCAACAATCCAAATATAGATTACTGAGTCATGCTAAATCACAGGTATTAGATGAAAGCCCAAAATTCAACATAGTAAGCAAAAATGGTGTCAAGGAGGAACTAACGGGCCAAAGTAGCAGTTAAAGAAGGGGAAGGTACAGCCAGCATGGTAACTGTTGAAGATAGAAGCTGCAGCTGTCCAACTAAGCTGATCTGCGTCAGTAATTTGGCTTGTGAGCATGAGTGGATAACCCAAAGAAATTATGCACAGGATGCATGGATTGGTCATTGATCACAAAGCCAAACCAAAAGACACAATTTACTAGCACCTAAATGTGTTAGTGACAGTGTGAAGAAAGTGGATAACTGTTTCTCCAACTTTCAAATTCACCCTTGTTAAAAATATAGCTTTATGGCCTTCAGACACTGACTAAAAGCTATGGAACAAACAGAAAAAATAACAAGAGGGAATATTTGGCCACAGACCTTAAACGAGACATGTTTCTGACTCAAAATAGATAATGGGCGGCTTTTATTGCCACTAGAATGCTCTTGTTGCTTGGATGATTCCAAGGCAGATCCATCCGTTGAAGTCCCAGTTTCCCCAATGGCCCCTACAAACAGGGCTTCTTGTTTATCGGAAACCACAGATGCATCTGTAGTGTCCTTTTGAGTGTCTCCCATCCCTTCAGCGGTCAAAAGCCAGTTCCATATTTTACCATCATCAGAAATGGAGATCATGTGTGTCTTAGAAAGAAGAAGAGTATCATCGCAGAAATCAAAAGGATTATCACAATCCACATTGGCTGAAGGAGAATTAGGTGTCTCAGAATACAACTTGGCAACATTTTGGAGAGTGGATTCTGATTGGCAGATGGTGACAGCTAGAATTGAAGGAGAAGGGACAGATGTGCCAATTGAGGGCATTAACTCCTCCATTGCACACATGAAATGCACCTGCTCTCCTCTGTTATTAAATATGTAGATGAGTACTCCCTCAAGGCCAGGATAAAGAGAGAATGAAATACAGCCGTCATTATGACCAACATCAGAATAACAGCAACAAAATCAATCTAAGGTACAGGCAGGTTACATCTGTGCCAATAAAAGTTCCAAGATATTGGACGATACCATGGCATTTCTAATTCTGGCCACAGAATTAAAAATGCATGCCTATAAAAAACAGGTAATGCTTCATTACTAATAATTTCAAAACCTATAATCATTATTAAATTACTTAAGCCTAATTCGAGCACTGAAAATAAAAGGCATGCAATATTTAACATGTCTACAAAGTTCATCATCATTGGTTGTGAAAAAGTATAACTTCGGTGGGCTTCTATATTTTCCTTAAACTTTCATAAGTTTTACCCCACTAATCTGTTACCAATTCCTGATAACCAGACCTGGCATAACCAGTGTGCCATAGCGAAGAATGGTTGAGAGACACATAATTGCCCAGTACCCTTCATATCAGAATATCCTGTTGCCTCCAAGCCAAACTTGCAATAAATCAACACACTTTATCTTAACCAAAAAAAGGCTCCCACACTGTGAAGCCCTTGAGAAGGGTCAAATGTACACAGTTATACCCTTGTTTCCGCAAAGAGGCTATTTCCATGATTCAAACTTATGACCTCCATGTCCC
Source organism: Kandelia obovata (assembly GCA_021464305.1). NCBI lineage: Eukaryota > Viridiplantae > Streptophyta > Magnoliopsida > Malpighiales > Rhizophoraceae > Kandelia > Kandelia obovata. The sequence continues at coordinate 5,655,279 of CM038474.1, forward strand.
TTCTCAGTTGATCTTAAACAATTATAGAAAAAATTGGAAGATCTCCGTATTGTAAATTTCATGTAGATCCTATCTGAAATGATACTTTAGCCCGTTATGTGAGATGAGACAAATAACCAGCAGCAACACCTTCTAATTGTTTTCCCAAATCACCTAAAACAGTCACTTCTTTGATCATCACCCCAGTCACACATAGTTCCTCTCATCAACCAAGCGTGGTTGACAGGACATCCAGAAAACACCGAAGCCATTTATCTGTACAATGATGTTAACATTCTCATTGCTTACAGATTTTCCCCTTCCACTCAACAACAACACCACAAAACTTAGTTTGCACGTTAAACATATGAAGTTGCTCCAATTTGTTCACAACCTGACCTCAGCAAAAGCACCACCAGTCTCTCTAAAAACCACTAATCTAGTTCAGATTTCAAATGGGATCATATTAATCTAATCTGTTCCCTTTTAGTCATGCCATCAGATACAAGAAATCATTCCAAAAAAGAACAAGAGGTCATGGATGCAAAAGAGAAGTCGCTTACTCTTTCCGCCGCCAAATGCTGAGCCTCCCATCTAAGTGAGCACAGTACAGCAACTCGTTATTTGGATCCGGCAAGATATCCAGAAACTTCCCGCACCCTCTCGGCAATGCCGCGCTATAAAGCGCCGTCTCGTACTGCAAATCGAACACCACCAACTCTCTGGGGAACGTCACAAACAATATGTGCCTCCATTGCGGCGAGAACGTGAATTTCGCACTGTAGAGGGGGAACGCGGCAGAAGCCGGCGAAGAAGAAGCGGATCCACCAGCTGCATCCCTCTCAAGTTTCACTAATTCAGCACAGTCAGTGGGAATCTTTAGTTCTTTCAATGCGATATCATTCTCCGTTTCTCCAAGCACCTTGACGGACAACAAAAAGCCTTTGAGACTGATCACGCAAAAATGGCGGGAATCGAAGGGATCGCGTCGTATACATGACAAAAACTCTGGCGAAGCGTCGTACTTGAAAAAACAGCGTGAGGAAGAGGCGGCAGAGGCGGCGGTGGTAAAAAGAGAGAGAGTGGAAGGTCCGGAGATAGCAGCGAGAACAAAAGAGTCGGAACGGGAGGCGATCCAGCAGAGGTCCTGTACGCCGGACTTAGGGTTAGGGTCAGGGTCGAGCCAGAGGACAACGGATTTAAGGTGTATGTCAAGAACGGCGATGCGGCCGTGGCGGTCGGCAGCGGCAAGGAAGAGGTGGGAGGAGGAGGGCTCGGTGGAGAGGAGGTCGCGGCGGAGGGTGAGAGGGGTCCAGCGGACGGCGGTGACAAAAGGGGAGAGAGAAGGTGCAGAGGAGAGAGAAGGAGGGGAAGGGAAAGGAAAGGCGCAGATAAGCTGGAGAGAGCGGGAGTCGATGACGGAAACGGAGGATCCGGAGGGAAAGGCGAGGAGGCCGGAGCTGGACAGATCGACGGAGCCGAAGTTGTTCCTGGAGAGAGGGCCCGGAAGCATGCTGTTCCAGGCGGAGTCCGCCGTGCTTTGCTGTGGCATTGGCCAACCGGCAAGTATGCTCCGATCTTCTCACCCCCTCCTCTCACAACAATCACAATAATAATTATTATAATAAATTTGAACGTTATGCGTTGGTGTCTCACCGTCTTGTGAGGACAGATATTAAGAGATCTAAACAGATCTCAAAATTCAATTTGAGCGTTACAAATACACAAATCTCGTAGATGCGAAATACACATATACATACATACATATATATATATATATATATATATATATATACAAGTGGATGTCTTCTACTAATGTAATCCTAAATTCAATTTATAAAAATGTAGAACGTCCCATAAAAATCTGGCCTAATTTTGTTGGGTAACATATTGATTACCTTGATAGATCTTGCCTAAGCAGGAACCTTTTAAATTATAGTGCACGCTGGCTGGCCTACTGGATATAGCAAGTTAGTAACCAAGTTTTGTATCGCTAGATTGTAGCCCAGCCCATCGTTGGCCTTTCGCTTTCGTTTTTCATTTTACAAAAATAAAAGGCTAGGCCGGTCATGTCGTTAAAACTGTCTTTAATGACCTACAAAATGGGCTTAGCCCATCTAGAATAACATATCCAAAAGAAAGAAATTAAAATATATGAAAAAAAAAAGGAAGCTTTTTGCCACTTTATGCAAGCAATAAAGGAAATATATATATATATTTGTATTCCAGTTAGCTAGCATTAAATGTCAGTTTTAACCTCAACTCAACTCAACTGTTTTAAGGTCCCATGCTGAACAATTAATAGACGAAGGGTCCCCAACATTTCAGAACCATAACATCATAATCAGTTGATCATAAAGATGGCGGGCAGTGGACACCAATTCCATATATACCCCACTTTTACCACCAGAGCCCACCCACTCCTATTACAGGACCAGAGCAGTTGAAAAATATGCATTGCGTTGCGTTCCAGTTTCCAAGAATTAGAAAGTGATGGCAAAAGATGAATGGAGGAGGAGGAGGAGGAATGAGAAATTCTGCTTCCAAGCGGAGACGAACCTCACAGTGCACAGGACCTCTGTGTTCTTCTCAGGAGATGGCTTCATCGTCTATGATCTCAGCGGGTAAGTGATGTCCCATCCCAAAGATAAGCTGCTTCTCATGGACTTTCTCCGAAAGGTCAGCAGTGAGACTTTTCCTTCCTTTTTCTTTTTTTTTTCTTCCCATTCGCATCGACGGGTTTCAACTTTTGGCATACAAAACTGGAAGTTATATATTGGACCAAGGATTAATGTTGGGCCCCCCATAGTCTGTCTGGTAGTAGAGTTAATGAGCTCTAACAGGGGCTTCAATTGAATGGCTTGATTAAATTATTGTATCAGCAAGGTAACTAAAGAGGAACAAAAAAAAAAAAAAGAAAAAAGAGGAAGGATAACATTTGGACGCGCTGACTGGTAGCTAAAGATACAAGACGATGATCATGATGAAGAAAACGGACGATAAGGCAGTGGCCGCGGACTGGCAAATCGTGGATTGGTTGCTGGCTCAGTCACTACGTCTGCGTCAAAGGAATCATTCAAAGTAAAAGAGATTAAAGCCATTGCAAGACATTTTGAGGATTTTTGTGTCAATTAACTCCCATGAAGGCACTGGACCGTTTAATAATAATTGAATCTAAATAAAAATAAATAAATTTCTTTATGTTTCTCGACATTATCGCCCGTTATTACTAGGCTAAGTCTATGCGTCAAGTCCTCTTATTTTTCTTATTCAATTCTTTGAGGTTTTCTATGTGTTAAGATCGTATGCTTTATAAGGGGCAATTGCATGCATTAAAAAAAAAAATAAAAAGATTGAACTGTAAAATAAAATAAAAAAAATGTTGCGGACGGTAAAAATACTAAAATTTCTTCATTATATTTAGTATATATAAATAAAAGTTTTAATATCACTAACTTTAGTTGTAAAATATGCCAAAATAAGGGCCAAAAAGTAGTATTCTTCCCATGGGGATATGCTTTGCATTGTATCTATCGGTCTCTCCAAACTCAATCTGGAGAAAGGGTCTATTTGGTAAGCATAGGTTTTATATTTATCATGAGAGTAGCTCTCTTCTCAACTAAAAATATTCTTGATAACTCAGAAATAACTTTTTGAGGACATGATAAGAGCAATCTACTTTGTTGATTGTGTTGCCTTTGGCGAACACTTTTTCCCCCTTCCGACCATGAGCAAGTCTTTTCGAACATAGAATTAGCAATGCATCGGTTGATAAATTCAGATAGTTTATGAAATTGAGATGGACCGTCATGTCTGACTAGTCCTTCCTCTATTAATTGTCTCCAACTGAACATGCACAAGTCCACCGTTCATGCCTCATTAATTTGACAAACCTAATTAGAGAAGAAGCATATGGACCGATCCAATGAAAAATGAGATGGGAACCTGGGAATTAATTTTCAAATGGTGAAGTCGTCAGCACTCTGCTCAGACAAAAAAGAAGAGAAAAAGAAAAAGGAAAAAGCAACTAAAACAAGCAGAAAATATTTTATATATATAAAAAAAAAATCTTTATTGTTTATCGTCAGTACTCAAACAATAAGGTTAGAAAAATGGACAAGAATGTGGCGGAGATGCCGGCGACACCGAGAGATGAAGCAGAGCTTCCCGGTGGAGGAGGGGCTGAAACGCCGGAGGTAGTAGATGATGGAGGAGTGGGGGAGGTGCCTGGCGGGGTAGTAGTGGCGCTGCCAGTGACATTGATTGCTAGCTTTTGGCCACCAGAGCAATGCTGAGGAAACTCGCAAATAAAGAAATGCTCGCCAGGGGTAGTAAGAGTGATTCTCGTTGGTGGGCTGCTATTTAAAGAGATGGGAGAAGTGGTGTTGCACGACTCATAAGCTTCCTTTGTCACCTCTGCCACATTATGTCTTCCATTGACATAGTTGAAAACTGAAGAGCCATCAAAAGAACGTCTAAAATTAGGAAAACCATAATGGTTAATTGCAATTAAAGGATCCCATGATTAACATTATTTAATCATTAATTTGGTTCCTATGTACCAAGGGCGTCTCCGACAGCGAAAGTCTTGCCGGCGGCCCAAGTTTGGTAAGCAGCAGCACCATTGCTTGGAATGACCCAACCCACGGAATCTAATACTGTGTAGGTCACTGATGACCTTGATGGTGCAGGCGATGGGGCAGAAACAGGCGTAGGAGTTGTTGGTTGAGGAGCCGAAGGAGAAGAAGAAGGAGATGGCCGAGGAGCCGGAGAAGAAGAAGAAGAAGAAGGCTGTGGAGCCGGAGGAGAAGAAGAAGGAGATGGTTGAGAAGCCGGAGTAGAAGAAGTTGCAGCGCTTACATTAACCATCAACTTTTGACCAGCGGCACAGTGGCCGGTGAAATTGCACATAAAATAATGCTCCCCGGTAGCCGTAAGGGTGATTCTTGCCGGGCTGGTGTCCAACAACTGAATAGGATTGGTTGCGGTGCAGGCATCATAATTTGCCTTTGTGACTTTGGCCACATCATGAACATGATTGGCAAAATTGAACACTGCACCGTATGAAGAAGGCAAAAAGATTAATTGAAAGTATCTACCGTTTCGATTTGTTACGAATGTAGAGGAGTGTCGTCGTTATTACCAAGGATGTGGCCAACACTGAATGTTTGGCTGGCTGCCCACGAGGTGTAATAAGAAGCAGAAGAAGGAATGGTCCAGCCTAGAGATTCACCGACCACATGGTCTGTCTGTGCTGCCGAGCTCTGAATCAAGGCGGCTATGGCAATTGCTGCAAGAATTCTCACGTTCATTTTTCTTTCCATTGATATGTGTCCTACAAGGTCAGATACCCTCCCCCCCTTCTCTTCTGCTCTGTTTCCGTTAAGTGAGCAGACAACTCTTTCTTTACTTGATCTGTTATCAACTCAACTATATCATACATTTCCGTTATCCTCTGTTTTATAGACAAACGTAAATGATTTGGTTTGAAAATGTCTATCAATTTAGGGCCGTTGGATGGAGTGCACCGATCTCATGTTTGGGCCATCTGATCAAGCCTAGGGTCGTTGGTTCATCGAAGGCGGCCTTGAATAATAATGGGACATTGACGCGTGAGAGCTCACCAAACCTTGTGCCTTTAAGCGTTCGGACATTTACTAGTCAGAAGCATTTTGTTCGCCATTGAGCTCCTGAGGAAAGAAATCCATCTTTGTGAGTGAAAAAAAAAAAAAAATCGATTAAATAAAGGCAAATAGTCGTCGAGATAATGTTGAAACATTGTTGCAGCATGGAATTCATTCATCGGAGAAAATGAACAGGGAGGACATGTTAACATTGAGACTTTTAATGTAAAAGGGATCTATTGTGGAATTTAATACATGTTTTGATGGAATTGAGCTCATGACAAGGCAAATTTAAGGCCAGGAGCAACATCTTCAATGTGTCCCATAGTCCTTGAGAAAGTCACTGACTCCACTATGCTGCCTTTGAATATTCGTCTCCTAATTTATTGTCATTTCCTTTTGGAATTCTGGCCACGTAATGTGCTTATTATCTGGGGATTGTCCGGGGAATCATCTTAGTGTTGCCATTAACAATTTTTTAGCTGACATATACTAATGTGTATCTGTTTGGGAGTGAGGCCTTGAGGCTTGAATCCCAAATGAATTCCCAAATCAAGTGAAATGCCGTTGCCATTTATCAAACAACTCTTGCCTTCAGACATTAGCTGCAGTGTTCATTTCATGGATGCAACCTTGCTCACCTTTTTCATTTATATGTACTTCTTTGTCTCGTGCATTATTTCTGATATTTTCCTCCAATTTTCAGCACCGAAGAGTTTCTCCCAAGCAGGACAAGTACTATCGCGTTAATAATAAGCTCAACATATATAAATTGCAATAATCGTACTTTCTCATGCTATATATTTAATGGAATCCATGACCTAATAGTTCCTTATTAAGACAATGACTGGACCGACTCTGACTTCATTCTTACTTGGGCCAAGGCCGAAGGGGGTACAATAACATCGGCGAGTCCAGATATATCATTTTTCAAAACAAAAAAGAAACGGAAAATTTTTTCTTTCTAATTGGATCTACGCCGCATTAGTTTGTATCCATAGTCAAAGTTTCTGGCTTGTCTATTGAGACATATAACGGAGGCGTTGGACGAGAAACCTTTTATCTCCAGTAGGGAACTCAAGACTCGGAAACTTTCCTCCAAAACTCTGTACAGTAGCAATATTATTATTAATCAGGAAAATGTTAGAAGCCAAGGTCAGAGCACGCCTAACAAAAGCGTTGAAGAAGGGCAACTTATTATATCTTGTGGATGGAGATATGGCTACGCAGGCTTTGTGCGTGCAAATTGACGTCCTGTCCTGTCCTATCGTTGCATAGCATATACATTATCACGTCCACAAAATTTCCTGTTAGTTTTAGTTTTTAGAGAACTTTGTGCGCTTTTAATTAAATTTGTTATATGAATTTTGGGTACAACTAATGCACTCACAATATCATTCTCACATGGAACAGGCACTAGCATAAAAATCGTAGTTTTCGTATAGGTTTATAAAAATACATAGATATTAGTTGACAAGGGTTGAAAATTACGCTTCTGGATGTCAAAATTGAAATTTTTCTAATATTTAGATCGCGTGAGTCTCGTGTACTCCAAACTTCATTGTATATATTGGCTGACGAAATGAATTATAAAGTCTACAGTAAACATAATCCACAAAGTATCACACGCCAATAGCAATGGACATGAAAATCAAACTAAAGGTAACAACGAGACTACTGGCTAGCTGAACTAGGAGGTGGGGGCGGTGGAGACGTGGAGGTGGTGGGAGAAGGCAGTGACCCTGGTTATGAGGGGATGGAAGAGGAGGTGCCGCTTACAATAATGGCCAATTTTCGGCCCTTCGAGCCCATTGTCTAACAATTCTTAGTTCTTACGGATGCATGAGGCGGGGGAGACATGATAGATAATGGTTGTAACTGAATTTGACTCAGTGCCTTTATGCCGTAGGAAAGGCGGGAGTGGGGCATATGATAGATGGTTGGAAATGGAAATGGAAATGGTTGCATCCTCCATCAGACTCAATGTTTTTGGGCCATAAGAAGGGCAATAATCCAAAATTTATGACGCATTGTCTTCTTTTTGTTTTGAATTCGGTGGCAGAGGTGCCAAGACTTTATGGCCTAATAAATCCTCTTACAATAAGCTAATCACTTGTGCACATGTTGCAAGTTAATCTCGGCTCAACAATTGTAGGCATGACCCCAAACACAAATTACACTTTGAATAAAACATCCAAATCCATCAGTTGGACCACCTAAACGGCCTGCGCAGGGTCTAGAGATCATATAACCATTCTTCCTCTTTCATTTTCTTAATTAAAATGAGGATAGGAGAAGACAGAAATGTTCATTTCTCAATACCAGCACTATTGGATAGAGTCTTATATACCGTGCAGGTGAAGTCAAAAGGCCTAAAACCTGCACAAATCCATGCACAGCTGCAATTCCCAAATGCCTTAAATGACTTGCCTTGGAATGCAAAAGACCTGCGAGTGTTCACCAGGCCTTCAGAGGTTTCCCAGAGTATTAGGAAAACAAGCCCGGATAACTAAAATAATCAGTCATATCTGATTAAGAACTTTATGCAAGTAGGAGAAAAAATGTTGTATTTTTCTTACTCTGGCATGTAACAGGAATGTTATTGAACTTACAACTGTGGACCTCCAAATGCCAGTTTTCCACATACACATAATGATGACTACTCAATATCATTCTCTTAAAAGTAGCAGTAAGGCCAAAGCAGAGATTGTTAGTCTCACGAAATGGGACCTTAACAAACCTTGAGCTTGAGCTTGCACATCCTGTACCAATGCATGCAAACAAACAAAACAATTAGGATTTACAAACATAAGCAGTAAATTCTGTTAACAATCAGGGGAAAATGATAAGTAATTCTACTCCAAAAAGATGCAGCACATTTCAAGAAATGCATTATGATTAAAGGCATTGATTGCCAGCTTGTGCTGGTAATACCTATAAGATAGAGAGTTGAGTCATAGGATAAGACATAGATCAGGTGACAGAATCAACCATAGCGAAACTGAAGAGTTTGAACCACAAATTTCCTATTTTTGGTACATATATAAAGTAAAAGAAGCTTTGGATGAACAAGTATACTCTCCAAAAGAAGATTAATGAGGTGAGAAACATCCTCATACAATATAAACAGGGGAAGAGTAATTAGGAGTGTAAGGGTTGGTAATCAAACCATCTCACATTCTCTCATCAAAATTATTCCTTCACTGGCCTATAAATGTGATAGATGTGTGGGAGAAGAGTTAAATGTCATTTTTTGTATGGGTCAGTTAATAACTTCAAGAGAACTAGCTTTGATTTTCCATTTGAAAGTGGGAAATAAGTGTAACTTTAACTATGAACAATCAAGTTGTATCAGGCTATTTAAATCGAAAATAGTGATCGGAAGATTTTATAGATAGAGGAATCGTTTATCAGACAGTTCTAAAGAGTACATCTGCATCCTTGTAATTCATCCTACTAAGTTACTTCATTAGGGAACTGCACAGATTTGTTCTCCTTCATTGGCTGCATCGTATTCAAGGTAATGCAAATTTCATGAAGAATTCATGTAGCTTTGTATTGACTCCTCAATTTAGTTCCATAAAAAATAATTTCACTGGCTAAAACATTTATGCCTACAAGTTCATGGAATGGCATCCCAAAGACCAAAAATATACAAGAAACAAGGATTGTGTATTATTTGAGAGAAGAGATTAATGAGCTATCCAAAAGCAAGACCATTTAAAATGGCACATCACATCGGTATAAGGAATCAAGTACCTTTAAAAGCAACGGATTAGAAGACGAAGATTCAAGTCCACGAAACCCAATATCATAAGAAATGGTCCCATCCGCCTTGAAGAGTCCATAATTCCTTTCAGAAGTTGCCCCAGGTTTCATATCTTCATTAAATACTGCAAAAATATATGCCTTCACCACATTCTTTGGCCTGAGAGGAGTACCTTTCATCTTTGCAAGCCTTTTACGCAGATTATAGTTGTATGTTCTTGCATTATCAGTTGTTGCTGCAGCTTCATTACTATCTCCATGTGAAGCCCAGCCTGTCTCTGTAACTATGACTTCCATCTTTCTATATCCAGCATCTTCTAATGCAGCATAGGCCGCATCAATCTGGGCATCAAGCATGTTATCATAGTGAAGGTCAGCTTTTGAATCGTAAATCCCTTCAGTGTCCTCAAAAAGAGCATAATTAATATCAATATTCTCTGGATCACTTGTGTAGGCCAGAAACGGGTAAGCATTTAAGCAGAAAGGAGAACCAATTTGTGAAAAAAACTCCAAGAGGGGCTTCATGTATCCAGCAACATTCTCCCTAAACACACATGAAGAGGGAGGGTAGGAATTTGCAAAAACAGCTTGTGAATTTGCTGTTGTAATCTGAACTACGTCAGCCAAATTAAGCTTATTTAAAGCATTGTAAATATTTTTAACTGCACCTAAAAGTGCTCCCCAGAGCTCATAATTATCTCCTCCTAAAACTTCATTTCCCACTGCAATCCCACAAATACTAGTCTTAGGAAGGAATGCCTGCACATTTTCTTTAACCCAAGTCATGGCAAGACTTGCATTGGCACTCATGTCTTTCAAGTATCCATTTGGAAGTCCAACAACAAGTTGCAATCCAGTACCACTAAATGCATTGAGGACGCTATGGTCAGCATCATATATCCGAACATTCCTTATTTTTGCAGCCCTGAGGAGCATCGCAACTTCATCAGGTGATGGGATGTTATCTGCAATTCTTCCATAATTTATTCCGTAGGTTCCAGTGAATGCTTGCACTGTCAGGGGCGCTGAATGGAAAGGGAAAAATAATTCCATCAACCACTCTATCATTTATTTCTAACCTAGACGATAAATATTAACAAAGGACCCAAATATAATATTCTTTGGTCAATCAATTCTGAAATTGAGTTACCATTGTCTCCAGGCAAAGCAAAAAAGAAACGAACAAACACAATGAAAGAATTCAAGCAGAAAAAGAGACACAACTATGAGGGGAAGGAAAACAAGAAACTGAAATTTCCAGTCTTGCAGTCAAGTACAGTCAAAAACACAATCAGATTATCAAAAAAAATAAAAGAGACCCTAGAGGATTCCTAATAAAGACAATTGCTAGAAAAGGCAGACGCGAAAGAGACAATGATCCAAGTTCCATCCGTTCAAGAAACTCTGGAATCTACTCTACCCCAAGTAAGAGAGCAACATAGAGAATCCAATACAAAGCCCGCAAATCAATTCAGTGAATAAAATTTTCAGGCACAAACAAGAAAGAGAAGTAAGAGAAAGTACCAAGCCGATCAAAGAAGAGCAATAGCAGAAACAGTAGCCAATGGTAACTTTTGATTGCCTTATCAAAAGAAGAATCGACAGTGATTGATTCTTCCATGTAACTGAAAAAATTCTCCTTCTTGTTCTTATTCTTCTTCTTCCTCTGCTGGCATGCCATACCCATCAGACACGGAAAAGATTCCTTCTTTGCCTTTCTACACCAACTTAAGAGTGATAAAAAAGATCACAACTTTTCCTTTTTCTCTCCTCAATTAGTCCATTTTCTTTTCTTTCTCCCTCTCCCTCTCCCTCCCTCCCTCTCTCTCTCTCTCTCTCTACATATACACAGACACCATGAAACCAAGTCTAATTCTTCCTATTTAGAATCGCCATCTTTAGGACCATGATTTCTTTCTTCTGGGTCTTCTTGTTTTGGCGGTCGTGAGACTTTTCGACTCAATTGAGAGCTTTTCGCTTTTTTTTTTTTTTTTCTTTTTCGTAAGTGGAAATTTCTTTTCTTTTTAATTTTTGTAAATACATTAACAATTAATTGTTTTGTTATTGTATTTTTTAAAATATTAATAAAATTTTTTTTATAACAGACAGATAAAATATAATTTAAATTATCAGTTATAAACATTCAAGTTGAAAAAAAATAAAAATTATGATCATTAATAATTTAGTACTCGTTTCGTTTACTCTTTGACTAATATTTTATACCCACGCGCCCTTAAGCCTGAAGAAACACAACGCGCTATGATTTGGGACCGGAAAGTAAGCCGATTATTTCCAGTAGCGTTGTGTCAAAATAAATTTTATTAATTCCTCCGGCTTACTAACTTAAAATTAAAACTAACACAAATTTAAATCTTCGTTTTTTTTTTTTTTATGTTTGGTGTAGATTCCGTGTGTATTTTGCAATATACTATTATACAGTGAGAAAATAAAATTTATGCTATGCATTTTCTAGAAAAATCTATTTTCTCTTCAGTGTAGATCGATCTATCTTCCGAATAGAAAAAAGGGTAAAAAAAAAAAAAGAAACTCTAACTACAAAGTTTATTTATTTCAAAATTTTTGAAATTTACATTCTTTAAATTTAAGAAATTACCAAGTGATTCGTGGAAAAGTGTCCAAAGTCAAAATACACGTGGGATTGACCGTGTTCACTGTATCAGTTTCTGAGCTCTCTCATCCTAACTCCAACCAACCAACGCCCAATAACTAACAAATACCAGAAAAATAAAAAATAAAAAATACCCGGAATGAAAAAAATTTAAGTCGCAATTACTTAAACAATATACTTATCCGTGTGTGTGTCCATTGGAAGTTGGCTTGAAAAGTGGGAGTTTCAAATTGACAAGGATATGCATTATTTCCATTAAAGAATCCAAATAAAAAATTAGTTCTATTTAAAGTTTATCCATATAAGAAGAAGGTAGATAAATGAAGAATAGGCCAGTCGGATGCAGCTAAAGACATTTGTTACCCTCTGAGAAAGTAAGTGCCCCCCCCTGTAAAGCAATTGATTATGGTGTTGTTCTATGTTGTCGAGCACGCAAAAGATACCTTAGAGTGCAAGGTTCCTGGTTAGCTTTTTAACTAACATTTTTATATCTTTTGGGCGTAATTATAAGTGTAAACAATCAATAACAGGTTCATTTATCATCAATAATGGTCCCATTAAGCTGTAGTCTCTAGCAGGCAATGGGGAAAACGCGCTTTAGGCTAATGAAGCTGAAAATTATTCATAATTTACCCCAAACAAAAGTTGCATCTTTTGCGTAACATAAAGAATGACAATGACAGTGTGTGCGCGGAGGTCAACAGTGAAGACCCTTTTTCTGATTTGATAGTGGTTCCTATGAAGGTAAGTGGTGACTCTGTATTTGCTGAAGAATCAAAGGGAATATGCCATGGTGTCATAACTATGTTGCGTATCCATGACCAGCCGATGAACCTTTAGAGCTGGCTCGTGGAAATGGTGCTTGGACGTTGAGGTAACTTAAGAAAAGGATGATGCAAAGAAAGTGGTAAATGGTGAGCCTTTTTTCGGCTTTTGTCTGGGCGACTACCGTGATCCAGCAGGGATTCCAGTATTACGTCTACATATCGGTTGTCCACTCCGTAAAGTTATAGTGGATTCTCTTTTTGGAGGACTCTGGCAACTGGGTGGAAACTAAAACGAGTGACTATTGCTTGGACTCAAGAGATAAAGTCCACTTGGTGGACCACGAAATGAAGTTCAGACATCCGATTTAATCTCGTTTGGTCAGAACAGGTTGCTAATTTCAGATGCTTACGATCATCATCCATTGGCTATTTTACCTGATTTTCTCTGAGATGACATGATACCTCCGGATTGCACTAGACAATTCAGCTGATAACAATGGGAGTGGAACATAAGCAGAATTGCAAGTGTAAAAATATTATGTATTATGCTCTCGTCTAACAAAAGAACAGTATTCAACTTCAGTTGAATGTTTTTATTGGGATCAACAGATGACATAAAATACCCCTAAGCAATTGAAAACTGACCGGATCAGAGAGCAGGTGTCATTGATGTTAGCTAACCATCAATGACACTCAAAAGATCCTTAAATCCTTCACCGCGTTCACTCATAGTTTGAGCACTCCCTGTAGCTGGAGTTCAACAGGCTAATTTGCCTGTGTATGACTTACAGTTAGTTTCCTCACTCTTCTTGAGCTCCAGTTTCGAGCGACAATATCACCAAATATTGCAGATCTTAAAGTCATTATCCTTCAGAGACTTGAACTCTATTGACCCCAAGGCTGTCAGTTTAATTCGAATATACCTAAGATTCAGCAACACGATTGCATTCGTATAACATCGTTTAACTTAAAGTACAGAAAAACATCCATCATGGCCGGTAAGTTTTGTCAGTTCATGTTCAATTTTTAATCACATCACTGAGACCTGGAACTTGAGAAATATTTATTAAATATATTTCTCTAATTGCGAATTATTCTGTATTACATAATCGCAGTCTTATTACACCTTCAGTATTTTATATTGTCAGGCTACAATCACCACTGCAAGCTACAATTTCTGCAATAAGTGCTGCTACATCATACGCTAAGCTTGTAACTATGTAGAGCAAGTCTGCACGAAGAATCAGACAGCCATCTATTACAACATCAAAGCTAAAGTCATTAATAAGACTAAAGAGCCTAAAAAGGTCAGAAAGAGACCATAGAGAAGATGCCAGAATCAAACTGCTCTATTTGCTGCACTAACTCAAGGGTTAACATTCCTTGGATCATTGCCACTACTTCCATTCTCAACCACTTCCCCTTCCACTTTCTCATTTGGCTCGCCAGTGCCTGTTTGATCAGGTTTATTATCATTGTCATTCAATGCTTCTTTATCCTTTATCACCCCTTCAGTCTCAGAAACACATCTGTCATGTTTCTCTTTGTCCTGCACTTCCACTTCTTTCTCGTTTTCCTCATCACAGGCCGTATCAACTTTTTTGATTTCTCCAGAATTATGCTCTTTGGCACTCTCGTCACGTGATTGCTCATCTTTTACCAGGATCATCTCTCCCTCCACCTTTTCTTTTTCCTCTTTAGTTTCTTTAGCAACTGAATCTTGATCTTCATCTCTATTCTCATCCTTGGTTTCTTTCGCATCCTTTTCCCCTTTTGCATCGCCCTTTTCAGCTACCTGCATGTGAATTTCTTTCATCTCCTGAGTTCCTTCTGTAGAAGCTCCTTTGTCGCCCTTTCTAGAAGCTGATGATTTCCTGCTTCGTTTCTTTCTGGGTTCACTTTGTGGCAGCAGAATTGCCTTTGTCTTCTCACTGATCCTTGCGGACCGCCTTGGAGTCTCACCAGTACCCCAATCAAACTCAGATGCTGCTGGACTGCCAGTGTGTGCTTTGAGATACTGTTCCAACTGTCTTCTGTTGGTGATTTCCTCCCCTGTTGGGGCAATGAATATTATCTCACTCCTCTTAGGCGTCCCACTTGCCTTGGGCATGAGCTGCACTCCAACATTGACTGTCAAGTTACATTTACTAACAAAGAGCACCAATGCGAAGAAATTGAATAGGAAAACAGGCTGTCAACCTTTTAAGTTGGAAATGATTGTTAATGACTGGTTTAAAGAAAAACACAAACAGAGTCTTAAGAAATTATAATCAGCAAAGTTTATTTAGATGGTCATGCTAACACAGACTGTCGTGTTTAGGGCAAAGCCCAATGCCCATGCACTTTTAAGTCGAGAAATTGTTGTATGAAATAGCAATTAAAGAAACAATATTGCATGGACATACCAGGTGATGTAGACCAGTAGACAGACGACTGGTAGACCTACTTAACCTGCTGTTAAGCTAATTTGCCTCATCACTCAAGATCCAAAATATTCAGTTGTCCAATTGTCTCTTAATTTCAAAATTGAAGATTTTGCAGACAAATTTGCTATTGTTTCCTAGTTTTCAGGAATAAGGCACGGTTGAAACATTGAATTATAAAAGCCTTGAATTAGGTACAACAACAGAAGCAGCCTACCCCGCATCAACTAATCTTCCTCGTACAACAAAAGAAATCAAGCAAATCACCAAAAAGACAATGTTTTTTTTTTTATTAATATTGTTTATTTTTTGCCAAAAGAATGCCAACACAAATTCTCAGCAGGCTAAATGGACTTAATTGGGGATCCCCAAATACAAATTCCTACTAATTTTGTCTTCTACAATTTCCTGTTTGAGCAGTTCCATTCCTTCCCAAATTAAAGATCATATTTCCCATCTAAAATAACTCAAAAACTTAGCTGCATTCCAAACAAAAAAATAAAACACCCAAAAGAGAACATTTTTAAATTAAAACAAAAAAGAAAAGAGACAGAAGACAAATCTGAACAACAGTAATACTTCTTTTAAGAAACCCTAACCGAACTCCAAGGTAAGAGAAAAAGTCGCAAAACTCGAAAAATTCGCGATAATATATATATATATATATAAGAGAGAGAGAGAGAGAGAGAGAGAGAGAGAGAGAGAGAGAGAGAGAGAGGAGAGGGGGGCTTCGTAAATTAAAAAGTCTGGCGGGCGCCTCAAAACCCCCGGCAGGCACGCGAATTCCAACTGAAAGATACAAAATTAGAGCAAAACAAAGGAATACCCACAAAGCCCAAGCAGCCAAATTCCTTCGAAAATTACTTCAAGCACAAAAGCCCACAAATAAGCACAAAAATTAAACAAAACTAAAATAAATAAATAATTATTTAATATATATATATATAGAGAGAGAGAGAGAGAGAGAGAGAGAGAGAGAGAGACCTTCTTCTGCCAGCCAGGAGGAGCAGGAAGGTCGACAGAGAAACCCTCATCCTTTGTGCCTGTCTCCGCTGAGCTCGCCATATCCGCCTCGCCCCACCGCTTCCAAACAACACCACCACCTAAAACTACATCAATTCTGTACACATCTATCTACACACTACCTTTTTAATTATTTATTTGTTTAAACAGAAGCCAAGAATTGCCCAAACCCCCCAGAAGGAAAAACAAAGAATACTCGAGTTTTTATTTTATCCGTTTTATTTATTTATCTCTCTGTGTTCCTCGAAGCACAGAATCTAAATCCAAGTCACGGTGTCCCGCCAGGATGACATCTGTCCCTGTATGCTCTGGCCAACGGCGCGGATCCCCCCCCCCCAACAACGGCTCCTCGTTTGTGTCGGTGACGTCCCTCGTATCTTCCTGTCATGTTGTTATCCGCTTTTATTATTATTACAGAAAAGTATTAATAACCTTTGGCTTCTGTCCCCTCCCCCCTTTTTTATTATTGAAGGGCTTTTATTATCATATTAAATTGCTCTTAAGGATTTTCATTGGAATATGCTTCCTTCCTGCCATAACCGTTGTAAGTTGGAATCTCACTCTGCATAAATAAATTTCGAGCTTGATATTGAAATCCCAAAATCAGCCTCAAATTCAAGGCAGCCATCGTGGGTAGGGTACCCCTATCTAGACTAGAAGCCAAGGTTGGTTTCTCAACGACTACACAAGGTCCATTGAGCTTGGGAGTTCCCTTACATTGCAGAAGGCCTCGATCCCAAGAATTGGGCCTTTTGTACTCACGCACTTAAACATCCAATCAGTGGAGCCATCGGCGTCCAACTATATTACGACCGATCCTTTTCGGAACAAGATAGCCTTGAGTGCAATGGTTTTCAAATCTATATATGTTAGCTTTTGCGGGCTGATGGATCTGAAAAAAATAAAATCTAAACCAAGTTCAGCCCATTAGCAGTGGACCCATGATGTGATGGGCATAAACTCTTTGGGTCAGCTTCACCCAAACTCTTTGTATTTTATGGACAGGTCTAGCTAGCGGAGTGTGCCCATATTCGCGGTGAACATTAGTCAAAACAAGCTTGGCCCAGGAATTGAGTTTTTACACACGTTTCTAGTTCCGCTGAAATTACACGTCCAGTGTAAGGCAGCCTCTAAGCACACCGGTAGTTTGTTCTTTTCCCCCATTAAAATGCCTAATTAGTCTTAATGCTACATTTTCTTCTGTTCAGGTCCCAATCTCAAAAACGGGAATTGCAACTCTGCAGCCCCTTTGTAGTTTTGTACAGAACAAGCTAATACATGTCCTATTTTTATAACTACAAAGACAAGGCATGGCGAGACATCGACTATGAGGTCTCATTATTATGTATTACACAATAGACATGAAAAGGGGCCCCAGGATATAAACACGGCATTGTTCAGTCCCTTATCAAGTTCGCTAATCCTAACATAATGTTCTCCTTCAATTGCCCTTCTTCTCCAGTTTCCTTGTATTGAAAGGGATTTGCTTCATCTTATATGCTTGTTTCCCATTTATTGCGCAAGTTTTCAACTACTACCAGACTGCAATATCTTCCTTTTGCAGTTGTTATATAATGCAAATCATAATAATTTCTCTCCCTTCTTTCCATTCTATTATATATATCCTAAAAAGCGAAGAACATTGTGGGGTCAACTCATTTCAACTACAGTAAGTTTTGGACCAAAGCTTCCTAGTTAAAAGCTCAAAATTTTAGCCACTGCATTTGAAAATATGGTTTCTGGTGTTACATGGCTGGCCTTACGGCCATGCATTATCAATTTAGATCTAATTGCATTTCTGACTTTAGACGCCTTTTTTTGGGGGTAAGCAACTTTCGACACTAAAATTATAAAATACAATCTTAACCTGGCGACAAAGCGGAGAAATCACGGTCTGTGTAGAGTATATAATGGAGTAAGGACAGAATATATATCAGGAATATATATCACGATTATGTATATATTGCGAATCGATTCCCAAGTACATCCGTTTAAAATTTTCACATCATATTTATAAGAAAGAAAGAAAGAAAGAAAGAAAGAAAAAGAAAAATCATCTCATGATGTGCTGCATGTAATATATTGGGAAAAAGAATGTAATGTACTAAAAATTTTCAAGAAACTTTAATCATTATGTTTCATTTCATTGGCCAGTTACATTCTTGGTTCTAGTCAACACGCCATATGCGTAACTCAAACAATCCAAGAATAGAGTAGCTCATTTTTTGTATGCTAAGAGAGTTGATTCATGATGTTTTGGCATATCCTATTTTTCCTTTTGTTTTGTTTTTTTTTTTTTTTTGTTCCTTTTCCCTTGAATCATGTTGGATGCCATCACTTCTGCAATTGTATACTCGAAGACTTTTTTTTTTTTGGGAGAAGGTGTACTAACAGACTTTTATGAATAACTTTTAAGGAGAAAAATCTTAGATAAATTCGGTTCACTAACATGATCAAAGTTAAGGTCAAAATTTCATGGCATCCCAAGGGGGATTTATACAAATTTATTTCTATTGGCTCGATGACCATGCTGTTGGCATAATCATTCATTTTATTTCTATATATTATATGGTAATTGAAGAGAACATCCAAAGATATTAATACATTTCTTTTGCCCCACAAAGACAGTTGCACATGTACAAACACCCATGATGATCCATGCATTTATGACTGCATAACGGTAAATAGTACTACGTGAATTGATAAATGTGAAAAAAAAAAAATTAAAATAATTAAACAATTCGCCCCCCTCGTCCGGTGTGGTGAAGCATGAGGTGAGGTCGCATTCACTTCACATTGATAGCTACAAAACCTCATCTTTGGGTTTCTGCACAGAGAGCCTTGTAAGGTTAAATGGTGCCAAAAGTAAAGCTCCATCCTCTTTCCCACCCAAAACGGTGACCCATTTCGTTTTTCTTACTATTTTCCACTTTTACAGTCCCAGCCCCAGCATTTTTTTTGTCTTCGGGCACCTCTCATTCAACCCACTTTTTCTTTTTTTTTTTTTCCAAATTCTTTTATATTAATTCTAGAGAATAATTAATTAATTTGACCTTAAGGAGCCGAGACATAAAAATAAAATAATCAATCAATTAATTTTTAAAATTTTATTTTATTTTCTTAAAGTACTATTGCTAAAAAAATCTTTCGTTCCACTTGTCTCCCTAACGTTAGTCTTCTTAATCCTATTTGGCTATAGCGTACAGCTTTTCAGTCTCTTTACCACTTTAAAGACTTCTCTCTTTCTACAATCTAACAAATGAATTCTTCTGTAATACTACTATACGTCGGGGATGAGGTGGGGGCCACACAGTTTTATTGTGGTGATACAATATATGCCTGCTTCAAAGCCAAGGCTTGCGTTGTTGTGGTCTGTGTACGAGAGAGAGAGAGAGAGAGAGAGAGAGAGACAGTAAAAGCTTTTCCTTTCTCCTTTGGATATATTTTCCTTTCTCCTTCTCTTGACCCTTGGCCTTTCGCCTTGTTCTCTCAGTCCTTCTCTTGCTCTCCATCTCGTTGTTGGGATCAAGGAAACTAGAAAATTAAGCTTTGGTTGCTAATTTTCCTGAAATTGAGTAGAGAAATATGTCGAGCTACATCGATGTTGTGCCCGAACAGATCTGCTACATCCCTTGCAACTTTTGCAATATTGTTCTTGCGGTATCTCGTCTCTTTATTTAATGGCTCTCTCTCTATTTCTGGCTTCTTTCTTCTTCTGTTTGCTTTTCCTTCTCATTTATTTCTAAATCTATGACAAGAAATGAAACGTTTTAGGTTCTGATTAAAAAGCAAAGGCTGCGGGCTTATGTGGATAAGGCCTTCCAGTGTTATTTTTTAAACTGATGTGATATCTGCCATAGTATTTTTCTTTCTTAGGGCTCTTTGTTTTTGTTACAGTCAGGTCTCCATCGTTGGACATTTCTTTTTCCTTCTTTTGCAGTCAAAGAAAAGTCAGACCCTGAAGGTCCTCTAGTGCTGCTCTTCGGAACCCCGGAGAGAGAGAGAGAGAGGGTCATCAGTCATCTCATTTTTTAATCATGTGAGTCAGTTTAGCGTAAATTGACGAGGACAACTCCTTCTTCCTCTATATATAGATTTTCTTTCTACAGCCTATCTATGTCCTTCTTTCCTCTTCCTTAAAGCACTGCTCCACAAAAGCGTCCTGTACAAAACCAGCCAAGTTTCTATGGCCGATGCCTTCGTCTCATGGAAAAAAAAAACAAAGTCAAGAAACCCCAGGTCCCAATTCAGGTCGGACCAGCTGTTTCTCCAAATAACCAACCCAGCAAGATTGAGAAAGCTAGTAGTCGCTCCTGATTACTAAATCCTGATTTCGTTGCAGTCGATTTTGGTACTCATTAAGCAGCCCTCTACTACATAATAAGCATTTCAACTAACAAAATATTCGTGGGTTTTTTTTTCAGTTGTGCAATCAATTCCTCATGATCTTCCTTCTTCTTGCTATGGTCGTTCAGTGACTACAATTTTTTTATGTTTTTGTTTCAAGGGTTTTTTTTTCTTATTGATAATATTCATCCAAGAAGTAAGATTCCTGAGTTTAGCATTTGTTGAAGTCAATGGAGACATGATAAATGGCAATCTGCAGGTAAGCGTTCCATGCAGCAGCTTGTTTGACATTGTGACCGTCCGATGCGGGCGCTGCACCAATCTATGGTCGGTAAACATGGCAGCTTCCTTCCAGTCACTTTCATGTCCAGATGTTCAGGTGATTCTGCTACGCACCTGAACATATAGAAAGCTTATTTTGGGGGGGGGGGGTGTTTGATGCTACGCCCACATAGCCTCTAAAATCTAGGGTTTCCGGGGTCCTTTGATTCTTTCGAGAAAATCATCAGAGACCTTCAGCGATGCCTATTTTATAGTAGGGGCATCCAGTCTATCAAAGCATTTTACTCACTTCTGTGTTGGGTATTTACTGTACCTAAATCCCAGCAGCCGCCATGAGCCCCAAAAACCATTTTTTTTTAAGCTTTTTGTGGGTAGCATATACCTGATTTTGGCGGCCACAAACAGTGTAGGAATTGGGCCTATTTGCCTCAACTAGGGTTTCTTTTTGTTTTTTTAAATATTTTGAACCACTTTTCTGACTGAACCTGCCTTTGATTTGATAGATGTCTATTCGTTATTAGGATTCTTATGAATTTACGACTTCTTTTCGTCCGCTGCTGCCTACATACTTGTCACCAGGTCTAGATCCTTTGGAAAGCCTTCGTTTCATTCAAACGCCTGTCAGTCTGGGATTTTTAATTTTTCCTTGTGATCATGTGACACAATGCAGACCTAACTGATCCAGTCACTTCAATGCTTGCTGGTTCTCTCTCTCTCTCTCTCTCTCTCTCTCTCCCACACACTCGCACACAATTGTAAGGGGGTCAAGATGAGATTTTCAAGTAGTAGCTAATGGCACCAAATGGGGAAGTTTGTGGTATTATTTTTGTACATAACCCACCATATTTTTTTTAAAAAAAAGAAACAAAAGAAACCCATCAGTTGTATTTTTCTTCTACTCTGTAAATAGTCGCTTATCTTTTTTGTTTTTCTTTTAATTTTCTTCTTCTGCACACATTATTTAGGCACCCAACGCATGCAACCCGTCTGATTACAGAATTGACTTGGGTTCCTCTTCCAAACGCAACAACAAGATCCCAATGCGGCCGCCAATCACTAATATCAACCAGGAAAGGGTCGTTAATCGACGTGAGTTCGCCCACATATCCCCACCCTTTCTTTGATTGGCTTTTTTTTTCTCCTCCTTCATCTATCCTCTTTTTTTCTCTTTGATTTTTTTTCCCAGCAGTATCCATTTTTTTGTCTTTACACTTATAAACTACTTTTCTTAATATATATATATATGTATGTATATGAATACGTGTACTGTGTTGTTCTTTTCCATTTTCAGCTCCCGAGAAGAGGCAGCGAGTACCTTCGGCGTATAATCAGTTCATAAAGTACCTTCTCTAACCATTCTTTCATAAAAATTTTCTTATCTTCACCTTCACTTGACGACACTTTCTTTCCTTTTTACATTCCTATCGTTTTGTAAAACAAAAAACGTGATACTTAGGGAGGAGATTCAAAGGATCAAGGCCAATAACCCTGATATCAGCCATAGAGAAGCATTTAGCACTGCTGCCAAAAATGTAAGTAAACCAAAACAAAAACTTTGATCATTTTAACTCCAAGGGTATCATACAATCAAAAATATTTGAGGGTGTTGATGAGATTTGGAAACGTTATTGACCAGTGGGCGCACTTCCCTCATATTCATTTTGGGTTGATGTTGGAAAGCAGCAACAACAAAGTTAAGCTGGATAATATGCGTAAGTATTTAATTTGCTTAAATATAGAACGTAGGCTCTTGTGAAAAGATATTAGAATTACATTTGGAAATTGCACCCTCTCGCCTCTCCGGCTTTCCTGACAGTTTTCTTTTCTTAATTCTTATTTTACACTCCAAATTTTCCTGGCCTAGAAATTGTTAAGCAAAAGCTTCGTTTGCACATTGCAATTCGTGCCGCTTGGGCTCCTACCATTTCCGTTTTATTTTTCGGTTTCTGGTACTAATAACTAATAGCTCGTTTCCTTATACATACACACAAGTTCTTGAACTTGACTTTTTGCGCAGGCCTCTGAGAAGCGTCTGATGTCAAGGGCTGCTACACTGAACAAATGATTGTGTCGAATATTTTCAAGGCCAGCTCTGGCTCCTTGCCCTTGGAGTAAACAAAGATTTCTTCGAGTGCTGATTTTAAAGACATGAATCTACCTAGTTGTATGCTTCTTCTATCATGTATTATTCACAAGCTATTCACCCCCCATGTGTTATATCAAGTTATGAATCCCCTCCACTTTCCAAGTAAGATAAAACCAATATTTTATTTTCACAACGATGCTTGACCCATCGAGTTCAATTCCTCCTTATATTTTACATTAACTATGGCATGAAATCCTTTATTTTCCTGTTGAGGGGAAAATTTAGAGGGAGGGGAGTTTTTTTTTTTGGGTTGGGGGGGGGGGGGGGCGTGAAAAGGACACAAGCTTAATCGAGCATCTTTCTTGGAGTCTCTAGGGTACGAGAATTTCGTCTCAACTTCGGAAAAGTCAACATAGTGGTCATCTATTTCAAAGTTGGCGTTGATGTGGCAGTAGATGTAGAAAATGGCTGCTCGTGTCACGTAGGCTTTCATACACACACAAAAATTCGCACAAGCGACAGCAATATTGCTATCCAGAGGGGGCAGAAAAACAACGTTTCTGATAAAATGATTGATGGATATAGCGTATGATTCTTATGGGATCAGGCTCACCTTTGTTCACATCACTTGCATCATAAATATCGTAGTAATTTTAAAATCAAAGATAACCCTTTGGACCTTTTCAATGGATAATAAATGGCCCTTTCTGTTAAGAAAATAATATTAATAAAATAAAATCAAAGGTGAGATCTAATTATGAAATAGTCGGAAGAGTTACTTATTTTTATTTTCATCTATTTTCATAAATTACACCTATCTCGAACATTAATTTTCACTCTAAATAATCTAGATTCGTGAATATGGTAGACTATGTTAAGTGTAATATAGTATGATAATAATAAAATAATTTTGAAGGAAAAAACAAGTGAGAAGGAAGAGAAGATGCCTACGATGATTGCTTAATTTGAATACAAGATCCTTAAGAGCTCTTGTATTTTATTGGCAT
Organism: Kandelia obovata; assembly: GCA_021464305.1. NCBI lineage: Eukaryota > Viridiplantae > Streptophyta > Magnoliopsida > Malpighiales > Rhizophoraceae > Kandelia > Kandelia obovata. The sequence continues at coordinate 5,679,214 of CM038474.1, forward strand.
GGAAATGCGGGCGCAACTTTCAAGAGGCCTGAGGAATGAACGTAGAACTCCAATTCTAGGACCTCAATCTTAACTCATTTTTCATCATAAGACTAATCTCTTGCAGCTCTTTTTTACGCTATAGTAGTTATGAGGATGCATAAATTAATTTTGCGTGAATGTCTTTGTTCCGATCATAAAAGGACTGGCAGGAGAACCAAATATGATCACACGAAGAACATAAATGCTACAAGCATGTTTGTGTACTAAATTCTCCGCAACCCCTTTGATCAGTAGAAAAACAACTCAACCTGTCACTAGGTGAATCTTGAAAACATTTGTAATGCATGCATGTACTACATGCAATTATATTGTGGTGAAAAAAAAAAAAAAAGTTACCTAGAATGGGGCATCTTTAAAAGGAAAAGGTAGTACTTGCTAAACTTATCCACTGTTTTAGTGAGAACAATAAATTTATCGTCTTTAATTACACATTTTTTTATTTTAATTAAATTCCACTTAATTTTTTTAGTTTCTCTCATATATAATATTAAATTAACTTAATTTATCTTTTAAACACGTCAAATTAAAAAAATTTTGTCATTCACTTTTTAGGTAAGTATTCATGTGAATAATTACCAATATAGTTTTTTCTCCTTTTTGTTGGGTTTTCAATTGAAACGTCAGGAGAAAAGCTCTTTCAAGAATAGATATCTAAGAAAAGACCACGTCTGTCTACCACTTACAATATAATTCATGATCGAGTTGATTGCCCATTTTAAAAGGAACGTGGTGGACCACCGTAAATTTGGACCCCAGCAGTAGTTGGCATTCAATCCCCACAATCCAGAGAATCCCCAACAAAAGCACTAAAGAAATAGCATTACGCTTTTTCCAGTTCAATTAACCTTTCATTTCGTTGAGCTCTTGACGACTACAGTGCCATTCATGGTCAAATTTTTCTGTTACATTCTCAGGATTCCCTCCCGGCAAAATGACAAGAATTTCTAAATTTTGGTGCTTGTCATGGTTCGTGAAAATTGTTTTGCAAGCTAAAGACCGCACGGTTGCCTTTAAGCAGACTAATAAAGTTATAACATGTCTGTCTGATTAAAGCTAACACGCCGTGGACGAGGGTATCCATAAACCATGTTTGATTAGTTTGTTGATATTGGTGGATTATTTCTCAACCCCATAATTTTTTACGTTTAATTGGGAGAATGTTACACTAATAATGATCGAATGTCCTCGGGATCTGAGCGTGGATCGTCTTTTCCTAGCAGAACACAAGCTGGCAAATGTCTTGTTTAAAAAAGAAACGAGAATAGTGCAGAGACTTGGTGGTGTGGTGGTGGTGGTGGTGGTGGTGACTCTAGGATGCCAAGATATAGCAGCAGCCTTATTGATCTGAAACCTGCAAACCCATTCTGACATTTAGAATCTGAAACGTCAACTTCATTTCCTGTCTTGGCATTCATTTCATTTCCCATGTCATTTCACCTCCTCTTCCTTTCTCACGCACAACACCCCTAGCCCCCCTTCCCTTCGACGTCCCTTCTATTATTACTCTCATCTTTGGAGTCTAGGCCTTTGCTCCCTTTTTTTTGTTTTTTTCCCTCCCCTCCTCCCTCGGAATGTTGGTTTCCTTTGCTAGATTTCTTAGGGCTGTTTAGGTGGACCAGTAGCAATTGATTCAATTCCTATTGGAGCCCATATTACGTATTTATCTTTCCTGATAATTCTATGATTTTAAAAAGAAATCGGATATGATAACTTTTTCATGGTAAATTCAGTGACATCATCGTACAATCATGTGTATAATGCACGTGGTAAAATGTCAAACTTACTGTAGATGATTTTTTAGTTGCACCATGCAGTAGAAGGAATTATGTCATATTTTTGTAAAGTAATTTGCCTCATATAACTAAAACATGTGTAATGTCGCCACATTATGTTTGTATTGATATTATTCTAGAGAACACCTAAAAAGATCAAGGGAGAGAGAGAGAGACCATGCAATTCAATGAGCTTTAGCATATGGGGTCTACACGCACAGGGTGACCATCAAGCTAAGCTGAAAAGGGATAAGTTTCTTGCAACCAAAATGCGGACAACATGTGATTCCAATGGCATCATGTTCTACCTTGAAATCTGCTCTGACATAAATTCTTCAATGTGTGATTACAATACGTGCCACGCACAGCTACAATCATCCCGCTGATCCAAGATAAACTACAGCAGGGCCAGCATTGCCCCACCCCTCTGCCCTCCCAATCAAGGTCCTCTGCAAGTGTGGTACAGCAAATGGCTCCTATCGCTGTGGGCTCAATGGGCTGGGCATGGGACATCGCTGAGGCTTCCAAAACAGTTCAGCACAAGCCACGACAAAGACCCAACAACGTGAGACCAACTCTTTAGCTTCGTGCTACCCTTTAAGGGCCCGAGCAGGGGTGACTTCAACTTGAGCATGAAGTGATTCTTGTCGTTCTACTGAGCTTTCTCCTCTCCATCAGCCATGATTAACACTTATAGTCGCTTGGTCTATAAGAGATCCTGGATTGAAACAGTTATATTGAAAACCAACGGACAATTTTCAGCTCACTGCGACGAACAAATCTTAGCAAAGTTCTGTTTCAAGTATAATTCTCCTACCCTCTTCCTTCTCAATAATACAAATCAATGATTCTGTCTAGAGATTCCAAATGATTAAGTAATTATCAAACAGCCTAAAGGTGACTCTGCTTCGTCAATAATAAATAACATCTTTGCTTTCAGAATTAAAAGATATCCTTCTCGACTTATTTTTTTTTCACACTTCAACATTTTTCTTCCTTGTCTTTTCTGGTCTAATTGCCTATTATGTCTTTCCAAATTGTGATGTCATGCAACATAGATTTGTGTCCAGGCCTTGACAACAATCTTTTTGCATATGTTTCACCTCATGTAGAAAGGTTCAATATTTGATGAATGAAATGGATATGAATTGAGCCAATCAACTTCTAATAATGTGCATGGTGGATCAATCTCAAGATAAATGCCACTTTGAAGCGGCAGGTTGACCATGATGAATTATTGTAATCACGGTCGGCTGGACCAGAGGGGCTGAAGTTTCCCAAATAGCTCTGCTCAAATCACAGTCGAATATTTTTTGTCTTGGATTTTGAAGGTTCGACAAATAGCTCTATTCAGATAGATCTTCCTGCTTTTGTTCAGCGGGCTGGCTTCCCTGAGCATCCCAGGGAAAATCCACTCTTTCCCATGTCTCCCATAGTCAATGGCATAAACCCCGGGGGAGCAAAATTGAACAGTAAATTTTTCTACCCAGCCAAGCCAGATTCACTGATTCACTCAGAGAAGCAGTCCATGAGACAAGATTCCCTGCCATGAATCAGCATTTTGTTTCGGCTTCTGACCTGATTTCATCCATCTGAGCTAAATTTAAGAACTGATTAAGCCCAACAAAGAATGCCAAAAGAAGCCAAGCATCATTATATATATATATAAAGATAGCCTCTTTGTTAATAATTTAGGGACTCTGGATTCCAAGAAAAGAGTAGCGGCAAGATGCAAGCAATTGACCAGACAATTTGAGCGGTACCAATCGCAGACCCTAATCAGCGAGCGTTTAGAGAGAGAGCGAAGGAGAACTTGACTTGAGGTTCCAACTGACCGTGATCAACCTGGGGAGGAAGGGCAGCGGGGAGCGCAGGCATCGACTGTCATCGATTAGGAGAAGAAGAAAGGGAAGACAAACGTTGGCGGCTATAAGTTGAGAGTCTGCAAAGTTGGTCCTTGTTTTTCGCTTCTTGCAGTCTGCAGATTCTGCGTCAGCAAAGGCATTGATATGCAGGCCCAACAAAGGCATTGATAGGTGTCATCAAGATTGAGGCTTAAGAAGGAAGCCTATAAAGAGAGAGAGTTTCGAGAAGGCCAAGGCCCAAAACGACCATTTAATCAAAAGGCAGGCCTATGGGAAAGAAGACTAGGTGCTCAAATGGAACTAGACTGAACTCAACGCCTACTTGCTAGAACTCTCGTGCGTGTACGTATGTATGTAGCATACCAACTACGACAGGAACATTTTGTCTGCAAGTGTTTGTGTGGATGTCAATTCCTCTTCCTTTTTCAAGACGTTCCGAGACTGGAGAAGAGAAAACATAAACCATGTCGTGTTACAGAGCCGATATTAGTTTGCATTAATTTCCGAACAGCTTTTCAAGACATTACTTTTTCCTTGTTTTTCCTTTCGAATTCTAGTATTATCAATCAAGCCTTTGCCATTCGAATTGCCCGCAATAAGGTGGTGGCACAGTGATGGGTTGATGATATTTCACTTCTCATTTTGTCAACTAAACGCATGGGAAAAAGTTACATCATAAAAAAAAAAAAAAGCAGCAAAAGTTGAAAAAGAAAGGTGAAACTGAAAAGAAAAGTAAAGAACAATGGCAGCTGATGCCTGATGGATAGCTTTGTCAACCTCCCTAGTCCTGGAGGGTTAGATCAGCCTCTGCAGCGAACATTTGTTGACATTGCCAAGTACGGAATCAAGTTCCTGCGTGCTAATCAATAGAGCCCCCTCTTATTTACACGACTTCTTTCATTTCACAGCACTTGTCTTGATACGATAGTTTTGGCTCTAGCAAGCCCTTTTAACGTACCAAGAGAATAATATCCAGACTGGACAATTTAAAGTCTCTTTTAGGTCTTCTTTCGTAGTTCAAGATTAGAAGAGATCTCATTAACTCCTCCCCTCCCCTCCCTATCCTTGAAGTTGTGGTCGATTTATTGTACTCGTTTAAATATGAGATTCTTTCCTCTGTAATGAGAAGTGATTTTTGCAACTTTGTGAAAAAGATCTGAGGAGGGTATTGAAACTCTGGAAAAGACCAGTGACATGACTTCAATTGATCCAATAATTGTGAGAATTCATCAGGGTTATAGACAATATGCTAATGGCCAATAAGCCTGGCAACCAGTCAGCGCCAGCAAGATTGCCAATTGGTGTTATAGCATCAAATGGCATTTCTAACACTGCCCATCCATTGTTGTCCCCACACTGCACAAATTTTCATCATGCGTTAGCTCAGTTGATTCCATAACCAACCAATCAATCAAATCCAAGAGCAATAAATACAGCTATCAGCTACCCCTACTGACTAATGTTAGCCACTGAAAACGATCATTCTTATGTTGACATTAGCAGGTCATTTGTGCGTAAGCATCTGTGGACACTAGCCCTTGGCCAACCAGAGGTTGTTCTATAAGCTCAGCTTATTTTTATATATATTATGCCTCTCTAATCCACAGGACAATGGACATATCGCAAAGAGTACAATTACAATTGCCGATTCCATGAAACTTATTAAATTCCAAACAGAACTGTCCACAAAATAGATGTCAGAGAGAATGCAGAAAATGGAAGGTGAAAAGGGAACGAGAGATCAACCTCAGCCAAGGGATACCTACAAGATTGCTTATATAATTCATTTTCTGCTTGGTGCTGGAAATTTGCTTCCATGGAATACTTTCATCACAGCGGTTGACTATTTTGGCTATCTCTATCCAACCAAGCACATTGAAAAGGTATTTTCTGTAGCTTACATGAGTTCTTCAGTGCTAGTACTAGTCGTAGTAGTCAGTTCGGGTGGCTGGAGCAAGAAGCTGGGCTACAGAGTGAGAATGAACATGGGATTTTCTATGTTCGTCCTCTCCCTAATGGTGGTTCCAATAATGGACTGGGCATGGAGCAGGAGTTGGTCAGAAGGTAGACCAAAAGAAGCCTACGTTCTAACAGTCGCTTCAATCCTGGTTTGTGGCTTAGCCGATGGGTTGATAGGAGGAAGTCTGATAGGATCAGCAGCAAAGCTCCCAAAACAGTACATGCAGGCTGTCTTTGCTGGAACTGCCTCTTCCGGTACTACATAATGTGACCCTACACTTTCCAGCTTTTTTTCTCATATCTTCCATAATAATCTATTGCGTGTGAGTGTGTGTGTGTGTGCGTGGGTGGGTGGGTGTGAGAGAGATAGAGAGGAGTATTAAGAGTGAAGTTACGAATAATTAAGCAAAATTTCTGAGTATGACAACGCACGCAGTTCTTTGTCTGGATTGGTGAAGATAAAAATGGGTGGAAGTCAAGTAAGGTAGCTTAGGAAGTTTTTCTCTACTATCTGAAAGAACCTGTCTTTTGCTTTGTAGGGCCAGACGTCAGGCTTAATGCCTTGAATTTATGAAAATGCTAAACTTCACTATTTACATGGGTTGTTTTTTGGCAATCCTCTATGACAAGATTGGTTTCAGGCACACCGTTTACCTCCCTTTTTCAAGGAAAAATTGAAAGTTGTCATGTATTAATTTTGGGCCATGCTGTGCGTGCCAAAACTGATTGTCGAGGTTTCTCTGATGAAATCCATTGTCTGGAAGCAGGTGTTATTGTCACCATCCTGAGGATAATAACAAAGGCATCACTGCCACAGACCCCCCAAGGTCTCCGAACAAGCGTTCATTTCTATTTCATGGTGAGTACCATTATTCTGCTATGCTGCACAATCTGTTGCAACTTGTTACACAAATTACCAGTTATGGAACAGCAGTACAGGCTTCTTCCAGATCATTCATTTACTTCCGGGTCGAAATTTTGGATAATCACAAAAAGAATCCAGTGGCCTGCATTTGGGATCCTTATGATCTATGTCGTGACGCTGTCAATTTTCCCAGGATTCATAGCTGAAGATCTGGCATCAGGATTGCTTCGAGATTGGTATCCAGTCTTGCTGATAACAGTATACAACGTTTCAGATTTCATTGGCAAGTCTGTGACTGCAGTTTACGTTCTGAAGAGCGTTAACAAGGCCACATGGGCTTGCATCCTTCGGCTTTTGTTCTATCCACTATTTGCAGCATGTCTCCATGGACCCAAATGGCTGAAAACTGAAGTACCAGTAGTAATTCTGACTTTTATGCTCGGAGCAACTAACGGCTATCTGACGAGTGTCATCATGATCCTTGCTCCAAAGTCCGTACCAGTTTCGGAAGCGGAATTTTCTGCGATTGTAATGGTTGTTTTCCTGGGAATTGGTTTGGCCGGCGGGTCAGTTCTTGGATGGTTTTGGGTCATATGAGCCTTTCTGAACTGCCAAGGCAAAATGGCTTTTAAGACCAAGACTTAGGAACATTGTCTGTCCACTAAAGCATATTATTAGATGAATTTTAGTGCTAGAAAAAGGAGTGATCCATTGAAATTCCTATCCTAGCTTTGTCATCTTTAGCAACCAATCTGAATTTCCAGTCAGCTGATTCCTATTTTAATGTTCTGCTAAAAGAATCATCGTCGGATGACTCTTCCTCGTAGGTGTTCTTACAACCAAAACCGGGCCTAACTTAACAAATATACCTGACATATCTACCGTGAAAGGACAGAGAACCCAGCAACACCCGAGTAAACATTCTGTTGTGAATCTTGATGCTTGAGCTGATAAATGAATCAATTGCTAGACATTTTCAGGCTCTTCTCACGTTGAGTCACCACGCAAACATATTGACCTTTTAGCTAACTGCGGTGTATGCATTCTCTTTGGCGAACAACAAAACAAGCGGATCAATATAAATGAGCGAAGATAAAAAATAAAAATAAAAAACATGGCTAGAGCAACGAGATATTACAAAGAATATGGCGCGCGGCCTAAGACGTGTTTGTGCGGGCAGAGAATGAGAGGGGTTTCTGTGCCGATTAAAAAAATAAAGCTCAACTCAGTCTTATTCTTCTTTAATGCAACTCATCTCAACATGGGAAAAAATTTACAAAGGTGAAAAAAGAAAAGACATAAGGATCTACAAAGGGTCAGCAGTTACAACTAAAACTATGATACAAGATTGAAAGCAAAGAAGTCATCTTTAAGAAGCAGCAGCTAATGGAGGGGGAGGAGGAGAAGCTCCATGAAACAAAGTCGGCGGCAGTGACAATTTGCTCATATCATCTCCTCAGTCCCCATCTTCCTCTTCCTCTTCTTCAGCATCCCAAAGAAACCGGGCATAGGATGCAAGCACGTAACTGAACAATCAAAACAAAATCTCCCGTTTAATACACAGCATCAATATAATTCAGCAGACACCAAAAAAAAAAAAAAAAATTACCAAAACAACAATAAGATGGTTTGATATAAAAACTAACGATAAGAGTGCTTGTTACCAATCATCAGGAGCAATTTTAACAGCTTGATCAAAATAATTTTCAGCACGAGAAGCATCCTTATGGTTCTCCCAAATCAAATCTGCGTACATGGACAGAACATTTCCATCATGGGGGTTTGCTAAAATTGCCCTCCCAAAGTACTGTTCAGCTTTTCCAAAATCCCCTCGCACCTGTTCCAATTCCAAAACAAAACCCTGTTACCCAGATTGGCTCAGATGATATCATATCATTATTCGGGTAGTTATGGGTTTGACAACGAATAGTCTATGAAAAGTGATTTCCAACGAGGAAAGCTTCATAAATTATTTAATGATCTGACTTAATCATTGGAAAGCTAACAAAAGGATCTTCAAGTACAAATAGATTAAATTAAAAAAAATCAATCTTTAGACTATCAAAAGGATAAATAATCATCAAAATTAATTAGCTTGCCCAGACTTGCGGAGCTCAAAAGCAGAATAGATCAAACTATCCCAGAAATTTTTTTTTCAAAAAAAGCAAGAGCCTTTCCATAAATGTATACCTCTTTCAAGAATCTGGCGTAATTGCTAAGAAGAAGTGAATTCCCCGGATTGGCTTCGATCATTTTCTGATAATAAACATCAGTCATGTCATTCCCGCGATTTGGACCCCACAACCCAGAACCCCCGCCTTCTCCACCGTCCGATCCGCCGCCACCACCACCACAGATCTTCCCTCCGCTGCGACCAACTCCACCGCCCACTAAAAGCTTCACCAACCCATCATCACTCTCGCAATCCTCGCTCAACCCAGTAGACCTCCAAACGAGGCCACAGTCCAAGGCCGCCGTCTCCTTCTCCTCCTCCTCCTCCTCCAGAGGAATTCCATTCATCTGTGGCCTCTTCTTGGGAGGTGGCGCCGACACAAAGAGTTGCCTGAGATCGTTCTCAGAGAGCGCTCTCGTCATGCTGTTCAGAGAACCTTCCTGGGAAGAGGAAACAGACGCAGTAGAAAATAACGGACTCGAAGAGGAAGCTGCCAGTGAAATGGGTCGGTAATTGGGGATCCGGGATAAGATTTCGGGTTCCGGCGAAGCCTCTTTGCATTGATGATGGATCCATGACTTCAGTATCGGCGTTGATGTGCTTCGTAGCAGCATTCTTTTTCTTTTTCTTTTCCTTTCTATTTGTTTAATTGAATATCCAAAGGCGACTCTGGCGCAGCCACGATGCAAAGAAGAAGGAGATGGCATGGCGGGGCTTTTATAGGAGCATGGGAGGAGATGGTGAGATCAAATCGTGGCCGTTGATTTGTCGTTGCGAACTGAACGAAGATAGTGCGCGTGGCGTGGGTTTATAGACCTTTGTTTGCTTTCTTAATGCCGTGTTTGGCTGGGCACATCCCCAAAGGCCAAAAGCCCTTCCTGCTCCACGAGAAAATGAAAAGTATCAAGTGTGTTTTGATAATTAGGACACCAACCCGTTAAAGAATTTCTATAACATTGTTTTATCCTATAAGCTTTTCTAACGGACATAAGAAACAAATTTTAAAAATATTAATTTCTCTCTTTTTTTAAAAAAAAATATATAATTAATTTTTCTTTTTATTTTATTATATAAATATACTTTAAAATTAATAAAATTTAATAAAATTTATCTCTTTAATTTCTTCAAGAGAAAATTATCATATTAAATGTAATAATTAAGGTTATATAAAGAATTTATCATTTATTTTTATTTTCTCTTTTTTTTAAAAAAAATTATTGACTTTAAGGTTTAGATAACTCAATTTGATCAATTATCCCTCATTAATTTTTTTTTGGTGGGATTTTGAGATTAATATTGCAAGCTAGATCACATATTATCAACCATAGATATATCCCAAATTTTTGTTTAAAAAAAATGTATATCTAAGGTTTCTCCATTTGTTTACACTTTTTTTCCGTGCAAGTTGCAATCATCATTTGTCACATTAAAACTCTTGGTTTAGATGTAACATGCTCGTGTCATTTGATAATTGAAAAAAAAAATACCATTAAGCTGATATTTCTGTTATATATATATATATATATAATTACCATATCTCCATAAATAATTACTAATATAATGGTGCATTTTATCTTATAAAAGGACCTTTTATTAAGTTTGCCATTTAGCTCAATAATAAACTTAGGATTATAATGGAACTCAATGAAATATAAAACTAGAATTTATTTTTTTTACATTAATGCATAATAAAAATATATTTTGTTATGTTTTATTATAATTTATTAAAATTATTTTAACATTAATTTTTAATATCTGAATTAATATATTAAAAGAGTCCAACATAAAATATCATCATATGATATGAATAAATTATTTTTTAAAAAAATAATAAAATAATAATAACCTGTTTGATGGTATGATTTGTAATTTATGCGTGCTTACAAATAGTTAAAAACTCTAAAATTAGACCTTTCATCCGTTGCGACTTTAAAACCAAACGCGCCCTTGAAAAATTATGGGTCGGCTTCTTCGTAATGGTTGGGATCGGCCTGTCGAATTGAGGGTAGACCCCACTTTACCACTCCACGTGAACTCTGACCAAGTACGACCGTCATTTCATTGCAGCGGCGCAATCTAACGGCCTAGGTTACATATCGGCACGTGACGCCATAGCTTTCTTAGAAAACGACTGGCGTTTTTTCTGGCGACTCCTGTGAAAGTGAATATAGCAAAGATTTTTTTTAGTTTTCTTCCAGGACCGACTAGCCTAAATGCCCGTGGACATTAAGTAATTTTGCCATCAGATTGTTTTTAGGGGTTGCCTATTCACTTTTGTGGGTCCAGCTCCAGTTGTTCGGCACTGCCGCCGGAGCCCGTGGCTCGATTCCATTGGTTAGCCTTTGTGTTATTTCGTCATGGGCTTCACGTCTTTGGGTTCTGCTCTGGTGGACCCACTTGGCAAGAGCTTGATGGGTGTCTGTGTCTTGGTTCATAGTCCTTTTCTCTCTCTCTCTCTCTTTTTTTTCTTTTTTGTTGTTGTTGTCACTAAGTAACGATGCAAGTTGATGGAGAGAGGGGCACTTCTGTAGAGTCGATACTACTATAGCTGTCCATCTAGCTCTCATTTCGGGCCGGCATAAATATCTTATTCGTAATGATATAGATATTTTGTGTGTGCGCGTGTGAGAAAGAGCATTCTTAATATATAAAAGGTCTATCTATATGAACCATATATACCGTTAAGATTTGAGAAAGGATAAATAGTTCCAAATTTTAGTATGTATACAATGGAGAGGGCGCTGCCTATCTTGCGACATCCTTGATGGACTCGGTTCATCTAAGAGTAACTCCATTTTTAAGGGGTATGAGAAGATGAGAGGAGCCTCTCGACTCTTGAAGCGACTCAGCTACTCTAATGTAGTTGGTTTGGTTTATAATACTTCCAAATGTGTCAAATTTAATAGTTAAAATGAATGGTCATTTATTTATTTATTTATTTTATATTTGAAACCTACCACTATACAACACATAAAGATTATCTCATTTTATTTCTTTCTTTCTTCGTTTCTTTAATTGACTCAAATGAATTAGAAATATAAATTAATTAACTTCCATGAATATATATATATATATATATATATATATATCTCTGTGTGTGTGTGTGTGTGTGTGTGTGTGTGTGTGTGTGTGTGTGTGTGTGTGTGTGTGTGTGTGTGTGTGTGTGTGTGTGTGTGTGTGTGTGTGTGTGTGTGTGTGTGTGTGGGTACACAAGACACAAAGACACAAGACGTAAGATGTTGTGGAAGAGCCGTGTCGGAAGGGAAAATTTCGATTGAGACCAACACAGAGAGCTAGTAGGTAGGCAAATGAATTGAGTTGGGTAGAATTCCTTACAGGAGAGAAAAGTCCAGGAGGACTTCTTTCTAAAGAAATAACTCAACTTTATAAAATACATTGCTATCAACATAAAGCAACTGATAGTGCCACGGATTAGAAGAGATTCCATCATCGCAGGCAGCATTTATTATTTCTTCTTCTTTTGTTGAATTTTGTAACCATTGGACTGCTTTTAGAGAGAGAAAGGGGCATGAAATTTGGAGACAAAGTTATGTGAAGGAGATGCATTCAACTTCGGGGTTGAGGGTAGGGGGTGGGGGTGGTGGTGGTGGGCTGTTAATTCTAAGCCTCAGGAAGCATTTTCATGCCTAACACGGACAACCAAAAGATCAAATACAAATTCAGCTCACCCTCTTCTCCGTTTGAAAAATCAATACAATTTCTCTTTGTTTTCGTCTCCTCCTGATATCCTGTAATTAGTATCAGAATAATATGATGTAGGAGTAGGACCCAAGGCAAGCAAGTCTTCTTCTTCTTCTTGTTATCATTTATTCTTTTTTCTCTTTTTTTTCATTTTTAACGCTGGGATAGATACATTATCAAATCTTCGTGCATCAATCAGGATATTTTGTCATTTTCCGGTAATGTCTATTCAATTAATCCTTTCTGTTCCCGCATCAATTTTGCCTGAGCCTACTGGGCCTGAATCTTTTAGCTAGGTCCATATTAATTTATTCATTATTGTCCAAGTTCCAACTTGTTTCCCCCACTCTCTCGTTAAATGAAAACTCATCAGGTTAATTTCCTCGTACATTCAAATAAATTTTGCCATAGCTTGCTTCTTATTATCATTTTCTTAATTATATTAATTACCACAATCTTTATTTTTATGAAATTTAAATCATTCTAATGAATCATTTTACTCCAGCAGCCCACTAACACAAATCATGTTAGAATACATGGAACAGAATGCAGCCTCGCCAATTGCTGACTTGGGCTTAAACAGAACCCACAAAATATGATCCCATCTTTGGAGCTAGGCCCTAAGGCTTCCAGGCTACTTTCTTAATTAGACCATCAGATATACATAGCAAATGACAACAGTGTTGCCATGTTCTCTACAGCTTACAATAACCTGAAAAAATGCATTAGATAATGACAGTAGCATTTACAGCATCTGTCACTGTACCAAAAAAGACAACACTTGTACTAATTAAAACTCGTAACGCACCTCCCTTATCCAAGAAGCTTAGTGCCAAAAATACGATAATGTCTACTTCCCCACTTATTATGCAAATCACGAGGATATGATTTTATGCAACATTGAATCCATGGTGGGTTCCTGGGAGCATCGATTTCATCGCCATCATCATTTGTGGCCACCCCCAGCAATTTGTTTCGCTTCCTTGTTAATTCAAGGACTGAAGGGAAACCGCCAAATAATTTCTCCTACAATAAATGAAACTGATAGAATCAGAGAAAAATTCAACTGTTTCAAAGAGCAAAACAGTTATCAACAGAGGATACCAATGTACACACCTACCAGAGAAAACATTACTTTTAAACCATCTAACAGCAGACAGATGTCATTTACTTAACCAATCACAAGCGAGTTCTTAAAAAGAGCAGTTGACGTATTACATAAAACATACACAGTAGGATTGGTATTCATCGTATAAATGTTAATTAACAAAATAGGTTCCCTTGAGATGCGAGGGTCACCACGCAAAGCAAGCCTCCGGATGAACCAATAAAAAATTGTCTGAATTTGAGGAGGAAAATGCAAGACAGAGAAAGACCTAAGCCAGCATGAATTGTGACTTTAGCATGACCAAATCTAGCATTTAGTTTGGCAAAAAGCAATCAGAATGGGGAAAAACGATAACGTGCAATCAGTTGTGGAATGCAATTAATTGAGGCATTAACTGAATTAAGTCAAACTCAAGCTAAGCATACTTTGAAGGTAAAATAATCAACAAAGATGCCATAATGCAACATACACGGGCATCAATTTGCTAGATATAAGCATGGAATGAAAATGTTTTCAAAGCATATTCTCACCCCATCTTCACCATACACAAAAGCATGAATCCTAGCAGTTGGATCCTCTATAGTCAGTCTAATCCGGTAAGTAGAAAGATGAGAGAAGTCTTGAACTCGACATGGAAATAGAGCCACCACCCGAACTACACACTTGAATTTAGATGATACCTGCAAGGTTTGAAGGTCATCAAGCAAGAAGCTGTATGCAAGGTTTGAAAAGACAGCAATCAGCTGCCAAGTACAATGTATTTAAAGCAGTAACTCATACACAAAGTTCCTAATACAAACATTAATCCATTTAGGCAATTTAACAGTCACTCAGGTCTGCAGGGGACCGTCTCAAAGGCTCCTACCAGCTTTCCCCACAACCTCAAGTCCCTGCTCTCGAAATCATCCAGATGTTTAAACCCACTTCGTCTAAAATGAAATTTCAGTAGATTTTAAATAAAAAATGAAGGTGATGACACAGACAGTCCCTGAGGTCTAGTCTAAATTGCATTTAAGGATAGTCATTCTAAAAACTCAACTATTTGGTCCTCTAGCATCAAATCACGTTGTTTATAGAAAAGGTTATAATTATTTTGTATGACTAGCCTGAACTCACAGGCAGTAAAGTGATAATTCATGTATAATCCATACGTTTGGACTCTTAAAACCATCCTATAATATGCAACCAAATGATAAAGCTTTTTCATGCAGTTCAAAACAAAGGCAACATGGGAGCACACAATTACAACAATGAAAGAACTCATTAAACATGGCTTTCAAGAGAGCAGGCAATAAACTACAAGAACTGTCTTGTTATGAGTCTTGTAAGGGACACAGAGACACATCAATCCTTCTGTAGTTTTTGCTTAAAGAGGTCACTCTCATCACTCAAACTTACATCACCTTGCAGTTGCCAGCCAGAGACTTTCACCACATCATATCAGTAGCCCTCAGAATGAAACAACTAGAAATTTGACAATTTTACTGCCATTTCCACCACTAATTTTATATTTCTTTCAGGAAGCTATCCTCTAGTTCTAGACTAATGCCAGGAAAATAGTATTAAAAGAGGTCAGCAAATAATGATGGAAAAGATATGCTTCCACATCACTATACAACGAGAATAGGCATCTAAAAAATTTGTTGCAGAAAAGGTAGATTTTAAAAAGAAAAAACCAAGGGAATGAAAAAGGTGAATGACAACAGAAAAAATAAATAATAAATAGATTTATCTCCAACAACACAAACAGCCGCAAGGTATCATACAAAATACATTTTTCTTACCTCTGGATATGTGAGAAGATCCATTAAGGTGAGAAATCGCACATGATCAAAATCAACCTCTGAGAAAAGAAATAAATGTCAGTATCACTGGATGAAGCATACAAGTGTAAGAAGATGAAACAACAAGCCCCCATCATTAAAGATCCAAAGGTGTGTAACCTGTGATTCGTTGAGACCAAGGGAGGCACCAGCATGGGATTCGCCCCAATTTCAACAACAAACGCTCATCATAAGCCCTGAAGAAGTACACCAAAAATGCATATCATTCTCCTAAATTCTGAAAACAGGTAAAGGAAATTGAGAGTATGATTAGTAGGAAACATAAAAGCATGGATACCTACTTTTGGCAGGCTAACACAAGACCGTCCTCATTTGGAGTATAACGCAGCTTTGTAAAGGGTCCCAGCATACCGTGCAACATCCCTGCATGCACTTCACATCGTATATTGCGAATCTTTATCCATTTGCCGGGCTTTAGCAACTGATGAACATACTTCTCAATGTCTTTCTTAATAACTACTCGGAGAATTGTTCCAACAGTAGGAAATGTACATAATAAATCCCTTGGCAAAGGAAGAGGTTCCAATTGTAAGGGAAGTGGGTTAATCATTTCATCTTCTTGCCTGTTCAAAGCAAGGGGAAGACAAAAAGGAACTTACAATGACAGTGGCAGTCATTCTTTTCAAATAACCAGACCTTTACATATGCACAACCTCCTATCAACAAAAGTGCTTGCCCCACTTGCCTAGGCACCAAGGTTGGCTGAAGACTCCTAGTGCCACAGTGCTGCTATGCTCTTAGGCAGCATCTCAAGTACCTAGGTGGGTTCTTCAAGAGATGCAGGTGGATCAAGTCAGGTGAGAGGTAAATGCCTTACTTAGCTCTTTTATACTCTTCCTTTTTCCTCATATTTTCCCCAACTGGCGCTAAAAGCAATATAAAAAATGTGGTTGGTATGGTACTTTTTATGTCCTAGTCTTCTGTGTTACACTAATTTAGAACTTTTTTTGCCAATTTTGATATTCAGCCATTAACTTAAACTGTTAACCTTTCCCTAATTAATTGGCAACAACAGCTTGCACCTGTCACATATCATTGCAAGCAGTATAAAAAGATGTAGTTTAAGTATCAGTGTCGAGTCAAAAAAATATTAAAGAAACTTGGAGTTCATATAACCTTGGTCCTCAAAATCCCTTTTCCATTTTGTTTGGAAACTCTGCAAACAAAATACACCATCCTATTAATCCTAGCAATACACACACACATACATTTGATGTCTACAACCCCCACCTTCCCCAACCCTGCCCCCCTCCCAACCAAAAAACAGGAAAAACAAAAATTTGACACTCCAGAGAGACAAAACCAGCATATATAGGCAGCAAAACTATTTCAAGCCACAGCGATAATGTGAAAAGTAAAGATGGATAAGTTGGTGAAGCCAAAACTCAAAAATCACAACAAACATCTAGTTAATGATGGAAAGGAATGGGTAAAACTCCTACTCATGCCACAACTGATTAACCAAATATAAAGTTCAACGCATGTATCAAGTGCCAGTGTAAATGCGAAAAGTGGCCTCTCATGTGACATAACCCTGCCTGTTGCTTGTAATGGGAAAGTAGGAGCAAAAAAATAATGTAATAATCACCATATACGCTTATTGGCAAGTAAATGACTCTTATATCTAAAGTTCCTACTCTTATGAAAAGTATCCTTTGTTTTTTAATTTTATTTTATAATTGCCTTGGCTATTTAATGGAATAACAAAAACAAAATTTGGAAAAGGAAAAACCACAAACTTACATCAACTCACTTTGGCTTAATGCTATTTGGTGCTGCATCAGTTCCATCCCAAACAAGGGCTATCCACTCGTTCTCAGTAGCCTGATAAACATGAAGAATCTGAACATTGCCCCCCCCCAAAAAAAAAAAATCATCAAAATCTGTTGATGGACAGTAAAATAAACTTAAAGATTAAATTAGTATTACAATTCAAAAGAAAATAAACAATTCTATGTAATGTATATCCATTAAAAGGGACCAAATAGGGCTGAGATACCTTGAAGACTAAATCAACTTCTCTGCCTTCCTTGATATCTCTCAAGAGCAAGAAGCTACTTGACCCTACAATGTACACAGAAAAAGGGCTTTCTACTGATTGAAACATGCACTTCAAAAAAGTGCACCTGAACATAGTACAAGTCTAGATATTGGACAATCTTACCCTATAAAAATAAATCTTAAAGCCATAAATAACTGAAAATCACTGACAAACCTTTAAACGGTATCAAAACATGAAAAATTTATATCATTATCAATTTAAAATGTTGGCATGACTAGATATTTTTGTAGATGCATCGAAAGAATAATGAAAAGAAAAACAGCTGCAACTGCTAGTACTTGTGAGTTGCCAACAAATCACCAGCAAATTGTTGGAAAGTTATCTGCTGGTTACCAAACATAGTCCAGACACTGCTCTGCAGCACCACCAAAATATAGTTTCACTTTTCCCATTTTCTCATTTATATCCTTAAGCACATAAAATATTTTGTGATGCATCCAAAATACAAAAAATGATCTCTATATAGAATTCAGGCTCTGTGGAAAGTTTTTCTCCATCTGTTTTACTAAAATTTGATTTTATTAAGAAAAATGACTTGCTAAAGGAAAATGATCACCATAGAATTTGTCTTCTTGGAGAAAATTTTTCAATTTCCCTAAGCAAGTCATGTTCTTTGGAACAAAAAATTGGAGCCTGAATCATAAATCTTCAATAAGAAAATAAGACCTAAGCATTCTGTTGTAATTCACATTTGTCTCATCGCATTTACCCGGAATCTCATGTAATAGGCTTTTAATTTCCACAATTAGCTATATTAATTAAAGTCCTTGGTAAGCAATAACTCAACATTTAGTGGCCTTTAACCTACAAATCGTTGGAGAAAATATGCAAATTACATAAATAAACTTTTCTTACCAGTATGGTGAATTACTGAAAATTACCTTCATCAACTTGGAAGTTCATAAGCCATTTTCTTAGTCCTGCAATAAACTTCAAATCCAAGTGGCTTGGGAGAAACCTCAACGAAACTTGATAAGGAAAAATGTCACTGCTATCGCCATCTTTCCCTCTGTATAAACCAAAAGATGAAGATTTTTTGTTGAAAACAGCAAACACTTCCCCGTTGTGGTGGGTCATCTACATACACATAGACCCCAACATTTAGTATATTTGACTTCCTATGAATTTAGGTGAGAGACACCATAAGCATGAATAAAACTACAACTGTAAATAAAAGGCATCATCATTTGAAAAACTCCTGAGAAAAATTCGTAAGAAATCGGAAAAAAAATTTGGTACTTCACTCACCCCAACAGCAACCTGAAAAAAAACAAGAAGAAGGGCCAATTCACATATATACCCGCAACCACGGCTAATTTATCCCATGTCATAAACTCTTAAAAGAGAAAAACCGCCAACTACATGAAGAGTTTTTTTTTTTTTTTTCATCAAGACCAAAAGTATGCATCATAACACAAACTTCACAAGGCCTTCAGGAAAAATCATTCAGGAAAGAAAATAAGCAAGAAAGTTATATATATAAAAAAAAGATACCCTAACATTACAGAGAACAATTATATCTCCCAGTGCCAAAACATGAGGGAGCAGTTCCACACTTTGTTCAAAAAAATTGACGGCCATTCCAGATTGCGGATGCGATTCATCGATTATTTTCATAGTACGATACCAATCTGCCAAAAAAACAAACAAAAATAAACAGTAAAGTTCTTGATCATCCAAAAGGAAACAAAGGAAAAGAAAGAAAGAAAAAGAAGAATGGGGGAAGCTGGCTCAGAACATACACCTTAACTGAAAGTATCATCAATCTACCACCAAACCACAACCAAATCAGAACTACCAGTAGTGGTTATGGTAGTAGCCGTAAGTCCGGCCTTTGTGTCATCATCGCCAAACACCCTATTTATCTAGAAAAAAAAAAAAAAAAAAAAAGAGAACTTAGAGAGAGAGAGAGAGTACCGGTGCCTCTGGATTTCCTGGGGAGGCCGACCTCCATAACGACAGCGAAGATGCTGACTTTCTCATTGAGGCAACGTAGGGCGCATCTTATCGATAGAAAATTGCGATCGTCTCTGTTCGCCATTTTTCTCTTTTATGCGGTGCAATTCATAGGGTTCCTTTCTGCGGAAGGAAGCTCTGTTTCCATTTGCCCAGTCCCAAAGACTAACTTCCCTCTGCCCTTCTATTTTCAAATTTGGACCTTCCAACCCCAGTTAGGGTTGCTCTCTCAATAGTCCAATCCTAATTATTTCTACTCTCGCAATTAGTCCAATCCTAGCTAGGGCTAGGGCCAACTACATTAGACATCATGATGAACTTAATCGGGCTTCGTGAAGCTTCACAGGCGCGAATTGCTTTTTTACCTGCCCCTTCAATTCTTCTTGAACGGTGACCGACAACATTTTTTGCAATTTTTTTTTTTTTTCAAATAATTTTATGCGCGGATTGTTCTCTTCTTTAATGTATTTTTTGAAATTGTAACCAAATAAAAAAAATTAAATTAATTAATTAAATTAAGGTGAATAATAAATAATAAATTCAAATATATATTATTTTTTTTAAAAAAAATACATATCTGTAGAACTTATTATTTTGTCCACGTTATACCTAGCGTGTAAGGATGTATAACATAAATTCTATTTTTTAAACCTTTTTCTTTATGATATGTGCTGTGATTTATAGTATAAAAATTATTTCTTTGACATTTTTTTGTTCGAAAATTTTTATCTTTTGTGCTTTCTTTTTTTTTTTTTTTTTTTTGTATTATTATTAGATGCTTAGAATTTGTTTACCAACAAGTGAGATCCCCTATAAAAAAAAATAGATATAATTTACCCGCCGTTCAGTTTAAAGTTAAGTTGAAACAGTAAAACAGCACTAGAGAACACATTTGAACTATTACTGAGCCGCCCCTCAATGAAAAAATGAAAGAGGGCTGGCGTATCAGCCGAACTGTTTCAATAGTCACAAAAACGGAATGGAATGATCTTTTTATAAGAGACACACACCAGTAATAGTAACTAAAGGTGAACTGGTTGAAACAACAGACTCCCATGAGACTGAAGCAAAGAAAGCTTTAGTCAACATTCTCCCAAATCAAAGGAATGCTGACAGAAGCTTAAACACCGGGTAATATACATCCAACGAGACATAACACAAGGCCCTTACATGATATAAGACCTGAAGTAGCCCACAGGTTAACATTTTAACTAGCGCTTGGTAGCTGTATTCTCAAGGAACAATGGCCATGAAAGACACCTCCCAGAGATCTCTGGGGGCTAAACAGTTAACAAGCTTTCCGTCTCCAGAAAGCCTGCAAAAAAGGAAAGAGATGACAAAGTAATCTGCCAAAGTCCCCTGGAAAACAACCAAGCCACCAAGTTATTGATAGACGACCCACCTCCGATGGGCCTAAAAACTTCTGCTGAATGCTGCCTACCCAGGCGTTCTGCACCTATACGAACTTAACCATTTTACAATCTATCAAATCAAATTGGAGTGTTGCCAACGTGATTCAAAAAGGATGCATTTGTCCCCCACCCTCTCTTATCAGGAGAGGATGTCACACCTCCACAAGCTCTCCACAAGCAATTCAACTGCGCTGCTGCTGATTGAACTGCAGTTTTGGATATTCAACCCTACTAGAGTCCTTCCCAGTTTCTTTAGACATGGCAAGCTTTTAGTTGATAACCCAGAACAACCAGATAAGGAAAGGACTTGAAGATTGAGCTGCTCTGCACCAGACAGAACAGCTGTGCCAAAATCAGTGACTGCACACTTAGAAACATCAAGATCAGAGAGAAATAGGCAGTTGTTGGCAATTGCTACCAAGCTAGCATCAGTAATCTTCCTGCAACCATCCAGATTCAGGCATTCAAGGGATGCACCATGTAGCCTAGCCAAGGCTGAAACTACTTCATCTGTTAAAGTCAAACAGCCACTGAGATTCACCTTAACAAGCCCGGCCTTGCAACTCTCCAATAGTGGGAGAAGCCCTGCATCTGTAATTCCAAAAAGCTCACTGAGGCAAACATGCTGAAGCTGTGGGCACAATTTACCCACCATAGCCAAGCTAGCACTGCCAAATCCTGGGCAGTTCCTAATGGACAAGGATCTAAGAGAACAGCAAGGAGAAAATGCTGACATTCCCAATGCTATGTCCTTCAGTCCCATGCACTTAACAAGGCCAAGAGCTTTGAACTTTGTTCCACAGTTTGAGATTGCACCTACAATCCCTTCTAGTGTAACCCTGTTACATTCTTCCAATTGCAGACTCTCAAGAGATCCCGCAGCCTCAGCAAAACTGATCAATCCATTGTCTGACACAAAACAGCAATTGCGAAGGCACATCTGCTTCAGGCTTGCACAACCTTTTGCAATAGCCCCAAAACTCACATCTGTTATCCCCCTACATGAAATAATTGTCAAAGAGATCAATTTCTGCAAGCCCTGAGCGTTACCCATCACCCAGAATCCCTTCTCATTCACATGCTGGAGACCACTGAGAACAAGATTGGTAATTGCCTTGCCGTAGTGTCCTATTATAGCAAGAGTGAAATCTGTAATCTTCAAGGCCTGCAGCTTTACCTTTGTTAAGATTGAGCAGGCTGATGATATGAGACTTGATACCCCATGATCTCCAACAAGAGGACAGTCTTTAATAGAGATGGTCTGCAACTTGGGACAGAATTTCCCAATAGCTTGCAAACCCTCATTACCAATCTTGGAACAAGATTCAATGCTTAAAGCAGTTAAATTAGGGCAGTTCTCAGCAATTGCCATCAAACCCTTATTGGAAATTGAAGGACAATGGCAGAGGTCAAGCTTTTCTAAAAAAGTGCACTCTCTGGCCACCTCAGTTAAACCTTCGTCGCCAAGGAGAGGAACATTCCATAAAGACAGCACCTTGAGAGAAGGGCATCCATGGGCTATTGCCGAGAGGCCAAGGTTGGTGACTCCAGGAACACAGTTGCTTCCCCTAATTAAAAGTTTTCCAAGTCCCCCACGGCTGCTAGTTCCAACAGCTATGGCGGCAAGTCTCACATCTGTTGCTTTCTTCCCTTCCAAGCTCCTTGTGAGGTAATCATTACTCTCCAGGTTGTCATTTTCATCACAGGAGACCATTTCATCATCATTACAAACAGGATATGTCATCCCCTCATCTCTGGCTATGGTTTGGCTGTTGCACTCTTCAGCCCTCCGGATACTACTCAATAGCATAAGCCAGTGCATGGAGACGCAAGCACAGGTACTCCTCTCTTTGCCACTGGGGACTCGCCTTAATATCTCAAAAAGACATTCATCCGGAAGAACGTCAATTGATGGCTGCATTTCTTGCTCAGACTCAGTGGATCCAAATTGAAATGAGGTACTAATGCGAGCACGCTTGCAGGGAGGCCCATATGCATCCATATGTGCGACAGCCGAATATAATCGACCCAAGTCCATAGCACTCTTGTAAAAGGAAGCCCCCGAGTAGAATTCATCGTCTCCTGAAAAACCCATTAATAAAACTTTCAATCACTCCGCTGGCTAAATATAGCGGGGGAGAAACTAAAAAAAAATAAAAAATACAAAAATTGAAGCACAAATTGAATGACGGTCAGATTCTCATCACAAAACTAAAGAACTAACTGTAAACTATTTGCAGAAAAGGGAGATTCTTCAAGTTCCATTCCTCTTACTTCATCGCGTCTAGGCTATCGATGATTGCCTTGCCAAATTTTTTCGATTTTGTTCCTAATAATACCCCGTGGCTGAAGCAAGTTCTAGCTAGCTATAGCCAACTGCTGCAAAAAGCCCTGAAGAAAGTATTTTTAGCCAGCTAATTTGCCTAAGTACTAGAATTAAGGTTACTTAAGCCTCACAATCAGATCTCTAAAATCAAAAACCACCTTCACCCATAAGATATCACCGACTTGTTATTCTCATCAAAACCACAGAAAGAACACAAGCGCTGCACCCCTTGCCCCCCAAACTTCCCCTGACACACATATGCAAAAATCGAAGCAGCCCAGAATGGTGTGAGAAAAAAAAAAAAAAACTAACCAGTACTGTAGTTAACAAGGGCAGGCATGACTGAATCTCTTCCAAGAACAAATATTGAAGACCCCAGAAGCCACAAAAACTTGAAACAACCGAAAAGTTCAAGAAAGCCAACAAGATGAAGAAGCAGATCAGAAAGATTGAACCAAGAAAGCTTGAACGCATCGCCCAAGAGAGGGAAAAAGCCTCAAACCCCAACAAGGTAGGGCAAAAAATAGGAAAATAGGATTCTTGGTAGGTATGGATCAAAGAGGTAAATGGGTTCACGATTATATATATATGTTCATGGATATGTATTTGAGACAAATAGGTTGCCTTTTGCCAACGTGCAATGTATTGTTCCTGAAAACCGGTTATTCCGGCTTTTCCTTTGATTCAAGGGTTCACCCATGCCATCCCGTGTGTACCGCGTGCTGGGTGCTCCCCTTTTCTCGTAATACTTTATTGTTTCTTCTTCTTCTTTTTTATCGTGGTCTTTATTTTAAATTTTTTTTATACGATAAAAGTCGTAATTTATTGTTCTTGAAAGAACTTCATAAATTCTTGCACACAATTTTTACCTGATTAATTTAATAGTGATTATTAATATTAAGTAAGTTTTATTTTTCACCCAACTTTTTAAACCCCTTAAATGTTAAGGAAACAACGTGGAGAGAGAGAGAGAGAGAGAGAGAGAGAGAAATAAAAGACAAGACAGGAAAGTTCAACTTAGATTGCGGACGTTGAATCCAGTGAATCTCTCAAATGCTATGTGGATTATATGCATGTATGCACACCGCACCTTTGGAAAGTGTTTGCATCAATCCCATATCATAAAAGGGGCTTACAAATTAACTTCCTATATTAAGATTATCTTTGGCACCTTAAAGTCTAGAGAAATAAAAAATTTTATTAACAGACCAGCTATCTAAAAACAGTTGTTACCGGCTTTTGTGACTAAGTGGGATGCGAAAGTGTTCGAGCCCTCGCTTCCCATACTCCCCCTGCTCCGATTCCTACTCTATCCTAAAGACAACACACAAAAATAAAAAATATATATATATTAGCAGCTTCGGTTGGAAAGTGTTGGATTAATTGTACTTGAGATTTGGATACATTTTTTGGGCTAGAAATTTTCTATTTATTTGAATTCTTATGGGTTAAGAGTAATCCACATATAGAAATTCTTTTTTTTGGGGGGGGGGTGCTTCAGACAAATACATATAGAAAGTTGAATCCGGTTCATTATCCTCTCTGGTGATATGGGATTGATGTCAGAAGATACATATCCATACAATGTGAAAACCAAATAAATTTTTGTGGAATAAAAGGGTTGCATTTTGTTACCTCACCCTAGGGTGAAAAAATTGAGTTCCAATTGGATCATTTAACAAAGCAAGTTGTGCAAAATGAGGGATTGACAGAGTGGGGGTTCAAAAAGAACCATGTTGCCAAGTGCACGTTATTTTTTAGCAGCTTGGTTGGGATGAATTGTACGCGCCAATTGCAGGGTCCTTGACTCCTGTCATGGGCATTAGGAAACTTGGGATTTCGAAAGTACAACTGGAATCCCCCCCCCCGGGGGAGGGTTTTTTTTTTTTGTGTGGTTTTCCCTCAACTTTGATGCGAAGAGGAAATAGAGCACTGGGATTCAGAAATTATCAGATAAGAGTGGCAAAGACTTTCTTGTCTCCTGTAATTTATAGTCTTATAATACGTTCAATTTGTCAATCCAAAGAGCATTCCTACTTCATATTTGAAAAATGGAATGGCCTCAAGAAAAAATCTGGAAGCCAATGACATAAGTAGTCATCATCGTTCTCAAAATTTGTCTCCTTTGCAACCATCGGCAAGTCGGTGTAGGGGTGTGAATAGGAGAGAGAGAGAGAGAGAGAGAGAGGGAGGGCATTGATTGTCACCCACACACACGCGCACACGCGTTATATAAACTTGTAATAATCACATTGGAGTGGCGGTTGTTCATTTACTGGCAGGGAAGCAGGAAAGGAATGGCGAGAGGGGACGGCGAAGGAAACACAAGTTGTCGTACATTATTCTTCTGTCACTTGGACATTAGCATAGGGACGTGCAATGAATTTGAAAATCATATTCTAAGATTGACATTGACATATATGTATTGTATGCGTGAATATGGGGTAGGTCCAAAATCGTTGTCAGAATTGTTTTGAGACAGCAAAAAGAACAATATCTAGGAAATTATGGTTAGAATCAATGCATCTCGATATATCAGCCCTGTACATTAACCTATCTTTAACTGCTGTGATTTGATTTGCTCCCTCTCTCTCCCTCTCTCCCTCCCCATTTCTATCTTTTTTTATTTTTGTCTCGTTCTATATTATAATATATATATATATATATATATTATTTTTTTTTTTTAATTTTCAAACCAAACAGGATAAAGCTTGATTTTTTTTATAAAAAAAATAAGAATTTAGAATTAATCAATAAATAGCTGACGCAAAACGGCTCTTACTATGGGAATATTTTCACTTCCAGCTGGAGGCAACCTTGACTACTTCAATTCAAGCCCAGAGGAGGCATTCATTCCGGCGCATCCAACTAGAGCAATAAATGTTATGGACACAGTCTATCAAAATGTATAAAACGTTGACTTTTCTAGAATGTTACCAGGGAATCCCTTCCAATGTACCCAAAAAAAAAAAAAAAGAGTATTGTGGGGGAAAATGTTTTATACTTATAATTTCTCCGTATTAAAATTGGAGGGACCCATTAATTAATATGATGAGGAAACAAGCATAAAGGCGAGCAAAGCTGTGTTAATTAAGCAAGAAAGTGGGTTAGAATTTAAGTGCATAGACTCATGTACCCAAAAAAAAAAAAGAAAAAGAAAAAGAAAAAGAAAAAGAAGTAATGGAGCTCTCAGAACACAAAAAAGAAGCTTAGTTATCTCTCAACTCGCTTTGAAAATTTCTGCCCACTTATGTAGCATTGACTTACTTGCTTCTCTAATGTTAGAACTGGTAATTAAAACATGAAGATGGGAAATTAGAATGGTGGGGGGGGGGGACCCAGAAATTTCCAAAGCATGAAATTCAAAGTTTGCGTGTATCTCTATCCATTTGATCGACCGTTTGCTTGTACAAGATTATCACATGCACTATCTTATGTACAACTCCCCTTAATCTTTGTTTCTACAAGTGGTGCTATAAAATTTCAAAGAGTGGTTAAGGCCTAATGTGCTTTTATGGTGCCAATTTCATGCCCTTTGAAAATGATTCCTTCCCCAGGGTCGTCTCTTAATAGTTTTCCGCAAGCAAACAAAACAACTAATTCTACGGATACTCTATTGAATTTTTTTCGAGTAAACGAAGAATCGCGAAGATCCATTATTTGTGTTGTTTATTGTGCTTGGCTCCCCTTCTTTCTTGCGAGAGAGAGAGAGAGAGAGAGAGAGAGAGAGAGAGAGCGTGAATATCTATTATTAACCTATACATACATATATTATTTTATTTATTTTTTCTTCTTTCTTTCTTCTCTTATTGATAGCAGAGGAATAAGAACTTGCGGCATGTCGGCCTACAACAGGCCGCCCTTGATGACACGTAGACTTCAGGAAGCTTTTTTTTTTTTTTTTTTTTTCGGCCCTGATAAATGACGTGTGGGAGTCCAGCCTTAAGCGTCATTCCAGCCAGTTAGATGTCTCTTCACGACGTGAGTTAGTGGGAGTTTACGGAGGGGATTGAAACCCGATCCAAGTTTACACAGATACAATAATGGGCTACATTGCTAATCCAATACATAACAAATAAATTTCCAAGCTATCTTCTAACGGGGCCTCTCTCTCTCTCTCTCTCTATCGCTTTCTCTCTCACACCTTTTTCCTTTTACCAAAAAAAGGATGCTACCACGCGACATTATTTATAGTGTCATATGTAAACACACATAAAAAATAAAAATAAATAATAAAGTAATTTGTTCTACTTACACTAACTTTTCCCTCTTTTTTGTCATTTACTTTAACAACGTGTAAGTTATGCTTTGTAGTACTTGCGTTGCTTGATCGCGATGGTTGTATAGATTTTGGGTCTCAATGAGATCTACATATTAGGGACCCAATATTAAACAGACTTACTCCAACAAATTATTTTTCACCCAAATGCAAATTTTATTTAGTTAAATTACCTTCTGGTTCGACAGGACTGGTTAGTACTTTGCAAAGTTCAGCATTTGTAACGATACTTTTGTGTTCAATCTTTAGATTGAGAATAACCCTCACAGAAAGAATGGGTCAAGTTCTATAAAAGATTGTCTCCAATAGGAAGGGGTAAAAAGAAAGAAAGAACAAATGATGGTAGAGATCCAGCTTCCCTGTATACACAATATTTCCCACAAGAAGATCTCAACAAAGAGCAAGTTCATTATCAGACCAGAACCCAATATTGAAGGCAGATCCAAAAAGAACACGAGAAGAAAATTAGAATTCAGCCTGAGAGGCATTCTTTGTTGACCATCAACCTCATTTGTTCCATTTTGTGTTTTAAAAGTTAGTTCCCTCGTTTGAAGAGGACAGAAGCAAGGCCTGCACTTCCTCCATATATCATCGATGGCTCATGCTTTCTGGGTATGACACAAGCCAGACCCAGACTGATGCCCACACTGTGATTGGCCGCAATGTCATGTGCAGACCTGGGAGAGATAACAACTGGCAGTGGTCATACTACCTAAATCTCTAATTATACAGGTTCGTGTGCACAGTGATTCCCCAGTAATTATCATAAAGACTCAAAGACCCTCATAAGTATATCGGGATGATAATTCTTTAAGTAAAGACAGTATCCAACAACAAAATAACAAAATTAATAATAACACTAAAGCCTTACTCCCAAATTTAATCAGGATCAGCCAATTGATGCCATGTTACTTAAAACTATGCAGATAAAGCAACATGAACATTTTGCAGAATCACAACATTTTGATTCCACAAAATTAACCTGATTCTTCAGTTCCTTATCATATCATTACAACAGCCCCGCAACACATTGGCCTTTGAGCATGTCAAAATATGATTGAACAAAAAAGGCACAGCAAGTATCGATGATCCTAGAGCAACTGATTCTGTGTTTTTATTAAAAATTGCATAACTTTTGCAGCACATTTTCATGGTTGTTCAATTGTGAAGCTTATGAATGAACGGAGATGAGAATTCATCATGGCCAGAAAAGAATGAAGTGGAAGAAATTATTCAAATTGGCTCCTAAAGGTTAGGCCAAAGGCAACCAGTATGAGGCCTTATAACTACACATTATCCAATGATCAATGGCATTCCTTGTCTCTTTTAATGTCGTAAAGTGGTTGGTTCACCCCTAGTGTCACCAAGGTTTGTTCTAGGTTCAATTATAGAGGAGCACTTAGGACACCTGAGGAGAGGAGACCAGAGTGTATAAATCACTTCTACTTCTGTTCTATGCAAGGCAGCCCAATTCACTACACTGTGGACCAATGGGGTAAAGACTAAAAGGCATTATTAATTCACCCTCAGCTTATAACTTAAGTTGGGACGAAGTCAATTAGTTGGTTTCATCTTCTTGGCTATTCTTATCCTTAAATGACCATTTCAATTATTAGTCATATAAACATGGTCTCCGATTATAAGGTAAATAAAGTACAAAAGTCCAAAATCGACAGCCATCTAGCAAAAAGAACTGTCCAACTTAATTTGTCACACGATTCTTGAACATTTTGCCAAGAACACCTTGTAACTCATAACACAGACAACACATATGTAAGTAATCAACAGTGAAAAGAAATCAGACAAAGGAAGCATGAGGTCACATACACTGCCCCTTCATAAGCAAATGTTGACATGCCCTGTTGCTGCTTGTGCTTAGGATTGGAAGGACAAATAACATACACACGTCCACGACGTTTGACAATCTGACAGAACTGGCACATCTTCTTCACGGATGACCGCACCTTCATGGCTACTGAAAATAAAACTAAAACACCCATCAATGATTTTTATCCAACACTTTCATACACAGATCATAAGCAGAATAACCACGTTGAAAGAAGAGAAAGGCAGTATTTATCAATTAAAGGCACCAAGCCAATATCTCCAATGGCTTGACCTGCTACTGAAAACCCCATTTGAGTTTCCTCAAATCATTCATCCTTTTTACATCCCAAACTATATATATATAAAAAAAAGACCCTAACTTATTAAACCTTAAACGAAACTTCTAAGAAATGCTAATGAACTTCTAGAAACGCAATGATCAAGCAGTAGCCATTCAAACTTCGTTACGCATGTAAGCCCATTGGGGCCTGAATTAAACTAACAATTCCCCATTTCCGTAATGTCCCAATTGGCAAGGTAGTCAGGGAACCAAAGAGCATGCATAAATCCCATTGACGATAAGAGAGGACCCAAGTGGCCAACGTTACAGAAAGGAAAAGAGAGAGAGAGAGAGAGAGAGAGAGAGAGAGAGAGAGAGAGAGCGCACTAACCAATCGTTGGCTGAGAAACATGAAGAAAGATAGGTGGATCGAGCTTAAATGGTGTCTTGAAATCGACAGTAAGATGGCTTTGAGAGCCAGAAATGAGAGGGCTCTCGATCATTCTGTTTCCCACAACCAAACAGGGCTCTTGCCTTCAGGGATTTAGGGTTTACCCAAAACATAATAATAATAATAATAAAGAAAGAATAGAATATAAATAAATGTAATTAGACCCAAAAAAAACTGAGGATAAGCCCATGGGCCCAATACCAATTGACAATTTTAGGCTAGCATTTTTGGACAGCAACCAAAGTTCTGAAAGGCCCAAAAAATATTTGAATTCCGTGGCGGCCACTCATCTTGTGTGGCGGGTTGTGGGGAAGGCCGCGCCATCTTTGGGGGTTGAATTTCATTTGATCACCTCTGACTTATTTAATTTACAAAAGTTTATTCTATTATTATTTATTTTATTTTTAAATTTTATAGTACATGCGAAATTGAAGTCCAGAATTTCTGTAAACTAGAGCGAATTGAGGTGACAATCTTCAACTTTTCCCCAATCGTTTTGTTCTTTACCCATCTAAACTAACATCGGCTGTTTAAATTCTTCTAAGCTTTCAAAAACCAAAGAGCTCGGATGGTGTGTGCGTGTGCGTGTGTGTGTGAGAGAGAGAGAGAGAGAGAGAGAGGGGGGGGAAAAGGGAGGATGTGATTCTACGGTGTAACTTGATTGAGAAAAAATCGAGAATTCTTTTACAAGAAATTTGGGAAGCAATTATTATTATTATAATATATGATCGGCATATAATTGTTATTTGCAAATCTCTCTCTCTCTCTCTTTCTCTTGATGGTTCAGTACTTGAGTACAATTTGTTATTAACGGAGATCCGTGTTTGGGAATGTCCCAACCACCCAACAATAGACTAAAGGCTTGATTCTATTTAAGTGGTAGAACTCCTTAATGAGTGACTATTTACCTCACTAATCATTATCCGCAACAATTAATTATATCCAAAAACAAGTTTTTTTAATTATATATATATATAAGAGACGTTAACTGCGCACGATTGCTGGGAGAAAGATAATTAATAAAAAATAAAATAATAAAAATGGCGACATTTGATTGCTTGACTTTCCAAAAGGTGATGCTTTTTCCAATTCGCCTTCGCTCTCTCTCTCTCTCTCTCTGGGTTTTAGTCATGGAGCACTCAGGACAGGAGACTGTCGTGTTTTGAAAGCCAGCTCACCTTCTTTTGATTAAGAAATATGTTTATAGTTACGTAGTCGGTGAGTTCGTCTTGTTAAGAATCATAAATTCAAGGAGCGTCTAACTACAATACTTGCACATGTCTGTCATTCACCTTTATCTAATATAATACCGCGTCTCTTGTTTCAACTAATTGCACTTTCACTATTCTTAAGAACATTAAGAGTTTTTTTTTTTTTCCGTTCCTTTTTAAATTTGAATTTGTCGTCAAAATAATTTGATGTTCAATAAAATTAATTAAATGCACAATAAAATTGATAATAAACTGCTAAAAAAACAGTAATTGATGATTTGTTATACATTTTATTAGTCTTAGTGTATATTCAATTGATCTCACTGCAAATCTATTAAATTTTAACAAAAAAAAAAAATTCAATTTGAAAAATTACAAAATTTGTGAAAATATTTTTATAAAAAATGATTAAGACGCATAGTAAAATTAATTGAATGTGCAACATAATTGATAGAATGTACAATAAACTGTTAAAAAAATATAATTAATAATTTATTACATATTTTAATAGTTTTATCATACATTTAATCGGTTTCATTGTTACTATTTTAAATTTTAACAAAAAAAGAAAAGAAAAAAAGTCCAAAAATTATGTGAAACCGACCAATCTGTTCCTTATTTGTTTTTTTCTCTTCGTCCATCTAATCAACTCTGAAAAGATTGCACATGGCACAATGGGCAATCCAATCCAATCCAACCCAACCACGAAGAGGATGTCATGCTGGGCCGATAAGCTAATGTCATGCTGCGCTGATTGTATTATTACCAACTGGCCGATGTACATAGGATCCTTCTCTCTTTTCATTGACGGGGGGGGGACTGGTGGATTGGTTGGTTGGTTGGTTGGTTGTTTGGTTGGCTGGCTGGTACGTGATGTGGAGGTTCTGTCTCACAATCTATGCAACCCTACCCCAGAACAAAATTTCAGTTGCCGATTCTGTTTTTCTAGATGGGCATTTTATTTATTTATTTATTTATTACTTTTTTTAAAAAAATTTTATTGGTCGGTATTTATTTAGTTGTCCTTAACATCAATCTACGACATGCTGTATCAAATGATTTATTTACATTTCCCAACCACCCTTTCTTCATTGACTTAAAAAAATAACTTTTGGTAGTGGGAAGGGAGGATCAAAATGCAAGTGAATCAGGCCGAGAGAAAGCAGCCCCCCTATTCTTCCCAAATCGTCCTTTCGGATGAATTAAAAAAGCTGCACGTGCGAGGGCCCCACGACAATAAACTAAACATGGAAAGAGCGAGAGATTCGTCTCCATGTCTAACCTCAACACGACAATAAACTAAGCCCCACGACAACCATAAACATTAATTCGAGGGACTTGCTACCTCCACCATATAGGTTCGTTCTTTCTATCTGGCGGCTTAATTAAGCGCAGTAATTGAAAGGGTTGCATTGCATCGACGCAACCAGTTCGAATGCAAGAAAGACACGGGAGAAGGGAGAAGATCAAAGACCGTTCATTCCCATTTTAAGTTCCTATCGATTGTGATTCTACATGAAATGACTACAAAACTTTCAATTAACGGTTACCATTCCGTGAGTTTGCGTCTGACCATATACATACGTTCATATAATATTTCAATGAAATTATATGTGGTTGAGCTTTAGGAAGGACATGTCCATACACATCGATGCCCCTCTTTGATACTCTTGAACATGGCTCCCAAACTGATCTTGTAATTAGTTCTCGTGGAAAAGGTAGATGGCTCCCTGGCACAAGCATGTATGCACCAGCTTTCCCAGCTGAAACATACTGGATTCACACCTGCTTCGCGTGCGGTGAGCGGTGAGCACATGGCCACGTAAAGCACACACCGTCGTGGCAAATTATGGTGTTGTCATTAGTTGTGTGGAAGTTCTTAATTAATCTACCAAAGGAGACCCATAGTATCCTTTTTTTTTTTTTTTTTATCTTTCCTTGATATCTAGTCAAAACAGGTACCTACTTATTTATTAAGGGCCACTTAGAGAGGTATAAAATTAAGGGAAAAAATAGGAAAAAAAAAATCCCACAATTATTTATTTTCGAGAAGTTTGCCAGCACTTGCTTCAATTAAAATCACCAAATAGTATAACATGAAAAAAAGAAAGAAAAAAAAAATCTCCGTCAATTTAAGAATTTATAGCAAATTATTTATAAAATTTGTTTGCGAGAATAATATTACTCATCCTCAAATTACAATTAGCACCCTATCACAAGAGGATCCATTATATATGCAATTGGCTGAAGAGAAACCCATGTGGGCCCATTCCTCCTTCTTGTAACATCAACGAAGGAAATGTAAAATTAAAAAGAAAAAAGGGTTATGTACGAGATTAGGGTAGAGATTACAGCAGAAAGAAAAGTTTTTTTTTTTTATAAAAAAAAAAAAAGACACAGAAAATATTGTTAGAAGAACAACATGACTAACTAGTAGGAGTACGTCAATCGCTGAACCACGCGATCTCTAAGCATACCATTGTAGAGGGCAATTCTGTTTGCAGGCATTCCTCTGACTTGATTACCGCCACTACCATTGTGTTTGTACTTCGAAGGAGAAGAGGAACTGTTTCCAACAACAATTGTACTATGCTGTCTTCTGAACACGTCCCCATTTCCGGTTGGATCCACCACATCCTTCGCAAAGTGCACTTTCTTTTTCTTCTTCTTATTTCTCTTTCCCTCTTCGCGCCACACGTGACCCATGAAATGAAAAAGAAAAGAAGGAAACAAGAAGCCAAACAATTCTAGCATCAACGAACCACGTTGGTAACTAGCAGTAGTCCAATTCTGTGTACTAGGTGACCCAAAAATGGTTCTTTGCATACAGAGAGAGAGAGAGAGAGAGAGAGAGAGAGAGGGGCCGCAGGGTCTTAATTTAATGGCATACCTGAAGAGATACCTGTCTCTTATACACATCTAGATGTGTATAAGAGACAGGAGAGAGAGAGAGAGAGAGAGAGAGAGAGAGGCCGCAGGGTCTTAATTTAATGGCATACCTGAAGAGATACAGGATCGCAGAGCCTGCTGGGAAGAAGATTGAGGGTTGCGGTCAATAGGGAGAGACTTTTGGAGGCCAAAGGCCAAGAGAATTACGGTGCCGGAGAGGGCCATGGCGGTGGCAAGGACTACTCCCTGCGAGCACAGTACTGAGGCCATAAGGGTTGGTGAAGAGAAAGGAAGACGGATTTTGTGAACGAAAATATGCTTTTGTGGGGTTGTTATCTTGTTTTACTGCCCAGAGACAAAGGATAAATAAATGCACAGAGGTGGCTGCTCAGTGGAAATTGACAATATTGGGATTTCACGAGTAACTGTGTTAGAAGTATGATTGAGAAATCTAACGTCTTAAAAAAAAAAAGAATAAATAACGTATAAAAGACCATTTAATTTATAATCTAAAATTAATATTCATATCAAGTAAAATTAGAAATAAATTAATAAATTTTATAGCATGTTTAAATTATTTTGAAATCAAATTTTTTTTTTTCTATGTAGCCTTTTGGATAAATTTGAAATCAGAATCAAAATGAAAAATTATGATATAAATAAATAAATAAATAATAAAATGAAAATATATTTAATAACTATAAAAAATATATATAATTTATATTAAATAATTTTTCTAATAATATTATTATTTTAAATTAAGGAATTATTATAGCATATTTAATTACAATAAAAGCATAAATAAAAATATATTAATGAATTGGTTTAGTAATAACAATAATTTAAATTAATAATCATAAATATAAAAAATTAAAATAAATTATTAAGTAATAATTTAATTATTTGTAATATCTTCAATTTTTTCATAATAATAATAATAATAATATTATTATTATTATTATTATTTAAATTTAAAAATATTTGATTTCATTATAATATAATTTTTAATTATTATTTATATTAATATTTTATCTATTTTGTAAAAAAATAAATAAAATTAATTATAAAAAATAAGAAGATAATTATTTTCATATATAAAAAAATCTCATTATTATAATTAAAGAATGTGATAACGAGAATCATTAATTTATATTCTTATTTTTACTAAAATTATTCTAAAATTAAACTTTTATTAAGTAAAAATTTTAATTTATTTAATATTTTAAATTGAAATATAGAATCAAATTCATAAGTTAGTTATGAAATTAATTTTTTTAATGTATTAAATGAGAGTAAATTCAATGAAATTAAGAAATCTTACAATTAAAATTTTTTTATATTAAAAGTAAGAAAAACAAAACAAAACTGCATATAAATAACAAAACGAAATTAAGGAACGGTAGGGGTTTCTTGGATTATATAACAAGAGAATGGGAGAGAAGGGTGGGGTAGAGATGACGCGTATGCGTATTTGTGTAAGCATGTTTTTGTTTATGTGTTTGTTTGTTTGGCTTACGATAGGCGAGGCGGGACTCCTTCCTCTCTGTCTCAGTCTTGTTGGAGCTCCGCAAGAGGAAAGACTTTTACTGGTTGATGTCAGCTGCTTCTCGAAAGAGGACTTTCGTGGGGGAATGAATATCTTCTTGTTGAATTTATTTCTTTATTTATTTTTATAGAGATGGCTTACTCGATCTCTCATTTTTTTTAATATAAATTTTTGTTTATTCAAAAATAAATAATAAAAAATTTAAATTTAAATCAATAACTAAAAAAAAATGAATTTAATTACTAATTAAATGATTAACTCTAACGATAGTTTATACAGTATATTTCGGTCACATCGATTCTTACATCCGTCTGTATTAGATGTTAACCATACCACTCCTCAGAAAACCAATCGATGCATTGCGTTAATTGAGTCGCAATGCTGTATTTAGCTGTTATCTGCATTGTATTCATTTAATCTAGCAATTACTATCGCCCTGGGTATATTAGCTATATAATAATAATATATAAAGATCTTTTCCATCTCAAAAAACGCTATATATAATATATCTGTATTGTGTTCACCAATTTCTGGCGAAGTTAGGTAGAAAAGACGCTGTTGATTTGCCAAGATGCGATTCCTAGAACCAAGTCATAAGAAATAGGGATTTTTCTTTTTCTTTTTTTGGGTTGTTGTAAACATCTCATTGTTGACGCAGATGGCATGGCTTTAAAGTAAACCTGGCTAGGAACAAAGTTCGAATAGGTCTAACATGTAATAATAAGAGTCCCCCCCCCCCCACGTTTCCTATTGGGTGATTTTCACGCCTGAGAGATATCGTGTGGATGGTGCTGGACATACGGATCAAGACTGTCCTTTCTGATGACTTTTGAGGAGAGGAGAGGAGAGGAGAGGAAGGGAGGGGAGGGAAACTTCCTCAAATGCCATGAGATTGGATTGCCTTTATACAGATGGGGAAGGGACTTGGGAGCGAATGAAATTGGGGCTTGATTTTAGACGTTTCACATTATTTAAGTTGCTGTACTTTTTTTTTTTATTCTGATAATGTGACATTGTTGGCTCACTGGTGACATGTATTAAATCCGTATCTCAGATTTACCGAAAGAAAAATCTGTAAGCTGTGATTAGGAGTTTTTCATGAAATTATTTGCCTCTCATCTGTAGACGAACATTGAAGTTAACAGGTAAATTTCATCAACGCAAATCTTGCGTTCAACTTTCGTGTCCACGTGATGGAACTCTTTCTCTTTCTCTGTATGGGTTGTTGAGGGGAAAAGGCCGATTATTAATGATGAGCTCTGCAGGCAGGGGAGGCGGATTGGGGTGAGCTGTGTCTCAGCAATAATGCACTTGGGAAGTGGGAACAAGATCACTTTGTTGACAAATGACAGTTGCAGCAAAGAAAGCCAAGGGCAAATCGCCAATGAACAACAAAGCAATCACTGTAATTGAAAAAGAAAAGCTGCTGCCTGCTGCTGAGAGGCCTTTCTTACTTTCTTTCTTTTGCTTTTCAAGTGCTCTTAAACTCAAATTTTATCAAGCTTGCATTGAAAAATCCTTGCCCTCTACTGCCAAATTGGGTCTCCATATTTTTCCATCACATCTATCTATAGGACCATTTACTCATGCGGATTAGCCCCACCAAATCCAAAAGCTGATCAGCACAATTCGGGACATATTTTTAAAAGAAGATTCTTTTCGATAGTTCATGAATTTACAGCCGCACCTTCTAGAGAAGTGGGGGGAGCTAAAATATGCTCATGGGTCATGCGTGCACTCTTCAAAATCTACGGATTTCGTCTTCTGTGGCCATAAGAAGATTGGACTTTTGTAGGAAATCGAACGTTTTATGGGGAGCAGGACAGGACTTTTTTATATATATACATCATCAAGCCTCAAGCTCTATATTGCTTGAAAATTTTGCATTCCTTGAGTGGACGGGCAAGGCAGGATACGGTCTCACCTTAGACCGGTCAAGAGGTCAATATTTTAAGAAAAATTTACCAGCAAGTTGAATTGCTAAACGAGAGTTCCTGATCACAATACTTGTTATTTCTTTGTAAGAACTGACAAAAATAACAACTTTGGAAGCGAAATAAATAAAAGGAAAATAAAATCTACCAAAATAAGAATATATATATATATATATATATTTTTTTTTTTTTCATATAAATATTTGGCCCACCAACGAACACTGCCTGCTTTCGGTTCCTGCATGCCTCGTGACTGTTTTGCAAATGATGCAAATCAGTGATGTGAATGCACCTCGAATTACGAAAAATGTGCCAATGCTGCCTTATTTAAGTTACAACTTAGTTGCGTTCTTGATGGAATCAAGATAAGTAGGGAAAGAGTCGCTTCCAAATAAAACGCTATGAAAAGCTGGTTGTTGAAGCCCGTTCTGCAATTATAAAGTGGTGCTCTTGGCAGTGGTCGCATCATAGTCGAACGTCTTACCTTGCTTCAAATAAAACGCTATGAATGCGGACTCCCCAAGTAATAGCATCCGTTGCCGAAGCCATTGAACAGATGGAAATTTTGTGAATAGCTAGGGAAGCAGAAGATCCAATAAAAAGTAACAGGGCAGCAAAAAATTCTGATCCTACGAGGCCTCCCACTCTCTGGAATGTTCAGTATTTTATATATGTATATGTGTATTTATGGAAACGGCTTGCCCAGGGCGTCTCCTTGGTTGGAATTCGTATAACCGGTTGCCGCCTCTACTCCAACTCTTCTGGGAGGGTTAATTTCGTTCCGGGAATTGCCAACCAAATTTGGAAGTCTTCATCATCCCGAGGCTTTGGCACGTGTAAATATGCAGACACTGGCGGAGACTCCTTGTTTAATTAGATTCATTATTGATAGTCTAAAAGAATCATCATGATATACAGTGAGAATCAGCAACATTTTCTACAAGCAACGACCCATCGATTGTGTGCAAGCTTATGAATCAGGTAATAAGTACAGCTAACTAAGTGGTGAGGATTGGAGGAAGCAACTCAGATTTGGACCCCAAAACTCGAGCCGTGGTGTCAGGGAAGAATTCTTTCCCGGGAAGCTCTGTCAGTCCTCCCTCATTGGTAATTTCAATGGGGTAAGCAAGCAAATGGCCTGGCAAGTCATGTTGCAATTCCTCGTAGGTGTAGAGATGCCAGTACTTGCTGGCAAGTTTGTTCACCTTTCGGATGCATTCCAGGCTCTCGGGTTGGCAGAAGCAGGCATCAACTATGCCAAGGTGCTCGTACCACAATGACATCCTGAAGCCATGAATTTGACCCCTGGCTGGGTGCTTGGTGGCTAAGTGATATGGTTGATAGGCTCCTATGGCTATCTCTGAATCCCTGGAGCCATCCATCGATCTTTGATTTATGTTTGCCGATCCAATGATTATATATTCATCATCCACTGCAAAAACCAAGGGCCTAGTCAAATTTAGTAAATATAAGGATGTATGAAGTCAACCCTTTTGTTTTCTTTTTCTGACTTACCAATCATCATTTTAGCATGAACATAGATCATGAATCGCCTAGCTTGTTGAGCTCTGCTATAGTCTGAATTATGTTCAGGTCTCTCTTGGGGTGCATATTCCCCGGCCCGCACTGTCTCTCGATTGCCAAGGCAAAAGAATGACAAGTAATCCTTTGCATTTGCATCAAGCCCCTTGGCATGAATTGCTTCGGCTATGTCACTGTACATCATCTCCATTGTTCTCTTTTGCCAACTCAATATTGCTTGGACTGATCCACTCTCTGGGATACCCTCTGGCCACATGGGAATGACAACGTAGACTGAAAACCTCTCTCCCGCTTCTATCTTGCTAACAATCTTTAATGACAATTCTTTTGGGATCAGATGCAAGGCACCAACCTCCTCAACCTTTATGTCATTTGACTTCCAGCAATAAGAGCTTCCTAGGAAGTATTGGTTTTCGATGTAAATAAAATCCTTTGCCCGCCTAATGGCATTAATGTAAGCATCCTGAATGCTTCTGTCAACGATGTGATCCTTCCCGCTGACAAGGCCAGCTCTGGCTGCATCTTCAGGAGCTGTCGGGAAGCCAAAAGCAGCTCCACCATCAATTGAGCGGAAGAGTTGTGCATTCCATGTTTCATGGTCTCCAGAGAACGTGACAGGAGATGGAGGTACAAAAATATCATTGAGTTCTCTGACTGGGTAAAGCAAGTCATTTTCACCTTGCTTTCTCCACCTCTGCTCAAAATTGAACAAGACATCCCATGCAACTGGTCCGTCCAACCGGCAATGGATGTCATGCCAGGGCTCCCTTGGACCTCCTTTAGCAATTGAGGCAACAGCAAAGTTAGGTTGATGAAAATCATTGTGGTGTGCACTATCCAAAGTCCTGAAAAGCGAATGAATTTGGGTGTCATATCTCCCATCACAAAGGTCAATGCCTCCAATGAAACTCACTATCCTTCTCATGTCTGATGATACATTGGCTAATTCACTGTCCACTGTTAGAGTCTTCTGGTGATGGGTGAACATTGTGGAAATCTTAATATCCTGGACAACGGTATTTCCATTATCAGGATTACGAGGGCACAACACACAGTGTACTTTTGTGTCATGGAAGTAACTTCTGGTGTCTTCATCATGAGTGGCCATGACCCCATCCTTCTTTAGTAACTTCACAGAGGTTCTGTCGTCCCAGACGAGCATAAGTACCCTGACCCCTTCATCTGCCTTTTTCTTCAGTAGCTCTCCCAGGATCATGTCTCCCCCCCCTGGTTTTGGCCTCCTCGAGTCCCTTATTAAGTTTATCTTAGTATATACAGACCAGCCTGTGATGTAAATCAGGTGCTTGGCATTAGAAATGGCATCGAATATGTCTTCCCAGCATCGATGTGGTTCATAAAACTTGCCCCCAGATAGAGAAATCTTTGGCACAAAATCATCCGGAACATGAGCATCCTGGTACATGGTTATCCTGCAGCCACTCCTCTGACCAAAGAATGTGTGAGGGACACCTGGGAATTTAGGACTTCCAATCCCCTTAGACCAAGTGGATATTTTCGTGGCATCGAGAAATTGTACTTTGACATGAATCTTTGCACCTCTATGCATTGGTTTACCGTCTTTATGCAACATCATAAGCCATGCATCTACTTCCCCTCCATTTAGGAGACGCACAGCAGGCATATGAGCCCTTCCAATCACGACCGTCCCAATAGGTTTGGCTTCTTT
This sequence comes from Kandelia obovata, assembly GCA_021464305.1. Lineage (NCBI taxonomy): Eukaryota > Viridiplantae > Streptophyta > Magnoliopsida > Malpighiales > Rhizophoraceae > Kandelia > Kandelia obovata. The sequence continues at coordinate 5,719,946 of CM038474.1, forward strand.
GACATTGAATACAACATTTGAAGCCATATGGGCACAGTAAATGCGGAAAGACTCGTCCCATTGTGGATCAAAGGGTGCATGCTCTACGAGTCTAGTCCGGCCAACGGTGGCTCCTTCTAGATCAATTGTGGCGTACAGTTTAGAGAAACCTTTTCCAAATCCAGCAGTCCCTTCGATGTTTTCCAGTACCTGCAGCAAGCATCCATGATAACAATCTCCGAAACATCAGCTTTTGTCAATTAACTTTTAGGGAGCCCGTATAACCAGAGTGCTAATAAAAACAAAGAGAACATAGAGACACAGATAACGGGAAGACACAAGGGTAGTTGTCCCGCTGTCGATTGATCAATCAAAGTGGTTTCAAGATGGGTCTTAAGTACCTTGCAAAAGAAACTACAGCAACCTGGACCAGAAATCTTGAAAACTTCGTAGATCGTCACATGCAGTGTTCCATGTAGCAAAACACGCGCCATTGTTCTGCTTCAACCTGCGATCTCAAATTTCCCCCAAGAATTGACTGGATTTATATCACAATGCCCACGTTACGGCAATGGTAAATACATTTGAGGACGATAAATGCCGAGGATTCAAAAACGCGTTCTTGTTGATTAATAAATAATTAAGTTAAAGCAATGCAGAAGATAAAGACCAAGAGAAGCTGAGCCAATGACGACAACTAATGGATCGGTTAGAGTTGAAATCGTAGTGGAAAAGCGGGGACAAGAAGACTGTGAAGGGGAGCAGTTGAAACATTCGTAGAATGGAAGTCGGTTGAATTTAATACTTACTTGTAGGCGGGGGCAGCAAGAAAAGAAATGCTTTAGCAAGTCAAACTATAGGAAATGAGGAGGCTCAAACTAAAACTAAAAGTAATGCAGGGATTTGAAGTTATCCCGACTTGGCTGAGGTTGGCGCGCAAAAGTGGGGACACCTAGTGAATTCATTTGCTTGTGTAATCGCCAGAGAAAACTTTGACAATTGAAATTGCTAGCGGTGTGTTTAGGTAGGTGGCACGGCACCTGTCCTTAGAGGAAGCCTAAAGGGCTTTTGTAGGGAAGAAACATGTTCAGGAGGAATGGATCGTCCGGGGAAAATCTCAAAGGCAAGAAACGTTTACTTTAAGTGAATTCTATATTTTAACGTCATTTTGCTATAGAGGAGTGGACAACTTGGCTACTTGGCTTAGAATTATGAATGGAATTGGTAATAAGGAAAAACGGAAGTTCAATTTTAAGGTTAAGGCATTATTATTAAGGGGAACCCGCCTTTTTTTTTTTTCCTTTTCTTTTTCTTTTCTTTTTCATTTAGAATGGTGATACAATTAAAACCAGAACTACGCCGCATGTATAATGGAAAATAAATTTTAAAAAAAAAAAAGAAAGAAAGAAAGAAAGAAAGAAAAAGGCTAAAAGAGGGTGGTCAAAGAATACCATATGACTCTGTTTTCGTTTTCCTTTTTTTTTTTTTTTAATAAAAATCCTCAGTCTGAGGATGGATGACGCCCGTGCACCAGCCACCTGTCGAACAAAGCCCATGGACAAGCTCTCCTACTTCGGCCCATCTCGACTCCCTTTGGTTCCGCTTCAAACAAGCACCGCGGTGAACAAAGTCCGCTTCTTTTTTCTAATTCTGAATCGTTTGTTTGGACGTGGGTGGGGTTGCTTTTAACTCACGCGCACGCTGGCTTAACCCACTAAAAGCTTATTGAATGCTAAGCCCATTGATAACTTTTAAGTGACGCAGGTGCATTGAAGCGTCATCTCATACAGAAATCGAAGCCCAATCTATCTTAGGCGAAAATGAAAACTCGGAATGCAATCCGATGTCGTTAGAGCAGATACATACTTGGACCTTTGGTCAGGGAGGAAGTGGGGATTCGACCCCCTACCTCTTTCAAATCCCCTCTCCCTATTGGGTGCTTACACCCTCCTTATAGACCAAGTTTCATTAATTAACAAGTGCTACAATTAGAAAGAAACTTTTGAGAAAATGCGAAAAAAGGAAGCTTAGGACAAGAAACTCAATGCAAAGTGCAATAACTACGGTCCAGGTCTCGTCCTTTTTCAATGAAACTTGCTAAGAGAGACTGATGCATCTAAATACACCAGAGTCAGTTGATTTACAGAGGTAACTAGTAAGATGAAGCATCAGGACTGAGACTCTGAGCAACCTGGAGGAGGTGTTCTATGTTGATGTCAGGATAGTGTTGTAAAAGCCTCAAGTTGGCTACAAAATCACCACTTAGTAACCTGCTCTTCACACATAACAACATTCCGCAACAGATTCGCAAAAGCATCTCCTGCATGAAATCCCCATTAAGTCACTCATTCAGTTTGAATGAGCGAGTGTGTGTGTGTGTAGAGAGATAGATTGGGAGAGACCTGAACACCAAAAGGACTGCTCAGAAGGGAATCCCAAATTCTTAAGATGGACTGCAACTTGAATTCCTGAGTAAGTAGCAATGTGATCCACCTGAATGCATAGAATTGTGGCTTCACCTGCTCATCAGAAGACCTAGCTTTATCTTACAGTGTTGACTTCAATAGCAAGCCCAAATCAAATAAGATGACTACAGAAAACACTATAGGCACAGTTGCAGCCAAGCAAAGACCAAAATTGACTGCCTTGGTCTGCAGGAAATACCATGGGCTGTGAAATGGTCATCTCACAAGTAATATTGTTATGGCCGTAAAATTTGCTCAAAGCCACATTTTCCAATCTCGATTAATTTACCTGGGTCGTGAATTCAAGATGCTTCCACAGTTCCTCATCATTTTCTTTCAGCAAGTCTGACAAGTGGGAAAGAGTAGATAGGATCCCAACCGGACTGTTATCCAGCTGTTGACAAAAGTGATCGACTGAGTCACCTAGCAGTCGAACAAAGCAAGAGAAACTATCTGCTTCTGCATTTGCCTGCAAAAGTGGGGAAAAGGAACAAATAAATTGCTTGCTGTTTTGGACCAATTAAAAAATATTTTAGTTCAGGGTTTCAAACAACATATGAGTAAAAATTTAAAAGAACAAAAAAAGTTAAAATAAACGGAAACTAAAAGTGCTTTTGGGTCCGAGCTTAACAATGGTAACAATCAAGTCCAAAAAATTTAAGTGTGCATAAAAGTTCTGTAAAAGAGAACTAGAAAAGCAGAGAGTATCTCTACAGCATTCTGCTCATCAGTATCAGTGCTGAATACGTAGAATATTGGCGCCAAGACCTCATTCATGCCTTGAACATAACGAATTGCAGGGTTTAGTTTTGCAAATAAGAGAAGAATATTCCTCATTGCTTCCTGCAGATGATAATATAAATGTAGTACTCAGTCAGAAAGAATTTGTTGTTGTACCATTTCAGTAACAACTATTGAAGTAGAAAACAAACACTTTTCAAGTATCCTGGTGTCTAAGGCCAGCATTTGGGAAAACTGAAATTTTTAAGTGTGCCTTCTAGTTTGAACAATTGCCAACATTCTATGGAAAGCACCAAAAAAAAAAAAAAAGGCAGAGATAATGAATGAGATTGTTACAAAACATACCCTGTTGTTCTTACTCAATGATGAGTCGCCTGAGAAGAATTTCATTTCTGGGTGTGTTCGCAACAAATCGCGATCAATCTGTTCAACATCTTCTGTATGCTATAAACAAATGTAGGCTTTGATGAATACTGCATCTTACTTGGGAAAATAACTTAGCAAAGAATAGTGCAAAGATGAAACTTACTTGGAAAAACTGATGCCAAGCACTACCCTTGCCATCACTTAAGGGGTGATCTTCACCAGATATTTCTTGCCGTTTAAGTGGCCCAGCAACCTCACTTTCAGCATTCTCTTCAAGATTTAATGAATCACTTCTTGCTCTAGTAAGCTCCGTCTGTCTAAATTCAAGATCTTGCTCAATTCATGGTAGCTACTAAGGTAACCCGAATGCGAGGAATTCATCTTTAACTAAATTAAGAAGTCCATATGTGAATGGGCATAGTAAATAGAAACTCACAGGACTCAACAGAAGCTCCTCTTTTAGATTAGCATATTTTTGTCTATTCTCAATTAGCTCCTTTTCCCATAAGTCACGAGAAGTGGGTAAATAACCCAATAGTATCTGCCAGCAACAAAGACTTTAGGGTTTCAGCAGCCACATGTTCATGAAAGTAAAATATACTGCTTATTTTCTTTCATTCATATCTTCCTTTTGTTTTATCCAAGTGTTCAAGAACCAGGAATAAGAAAACTACATATAGTTCACTCAAAAACTACAATAGATAAATATCAATCAATAAAAAGAGCAAGAAATCCCCACCTTCCAAGCTGTTGCACGCAGGCCTCCTCTGCCAGGAAGCCCCATGCCGGCGATTTTCCTCAACTTTTCCAAATTTATCTCCTTCTGAGAAATCTGGTCAGGGAACGAGAAGGCAAAAGAGGATGAAAAAATGAGCAAAGGAAAAAACTGAAACATGACAAAAGGTTCAAGTTTGCATAAAAAAAAATAATAAAAAAAAACCCTCTGATTCCATTTGCTTGTACTAAAAAAAAACGCAGAATAAATGTACATTAGAATCCCGTATCTTTCATTGCTCGGATTTCAAGGAGTATAAATCGAATTTTAATAAGGCATCCAAATCCATCAATCTTTCTTCCATCTCTCACCTTATCTTGGCAAGCAAACCTACCAAAATTTTCTGCCAGTTAAAAAAATATATATATATATATATCCCGACTAATAAAGGCATTAAATTGCTACAAAGACAAAAACCAGTTCAAATTAGACCACGACCGCACTTTCTCGATAACGAAGAAAGATTTGAGATTCTAACCTCATGTTCAAGATCCGACCTTTTCTCATCAGCAGCAATAGCCTCCAACACCGAAGAGGCACCCGACCCATCTTTTTCATTTCTTTTCCTAACCGTGTAATCCTCTCTATCGATCGTTTTCTCATAATTAGCACCACCGCCACTGTTAGCATCACCAAATTCCCAATCGTATTGGAATTCATAGTCGCTGCTTCCCTTGACCGATCCGACGGCTCCATTTGGCAGGATAACGTCGAGCTCCTCTCCCGAATCGAAAACTGGGTCATACCCAACTTTGTTATCCGCTTCCCGGACCGACTCGGGGTTGAACTTGAGCTTGAGTTTACCCTTGAGCACGGCGAGCGAGTTCAGATCCAGGAGAATCGGGCGGCTTGGGTTGATGGGGCTGCGTGGTTGTTCCATGGGAGCGGCTGGAGAGCAAAGAGAGTCTCATGATTCTGAGGTTCAGCTCGGTTTGTGAACTTCGGTGTCCCGTGAATCTGCTTCTCGGAGGGAGAATGGTAGTTATTAACGGTTGAATGGTCGTTGGCACTAACGTTGTCGCCGGTGGGTTTCAATTAGATATTTTGTGGACCGCTTTGGGCCCATAATGAAAAAAAAGCCCAGTCTTCAAGTTATGGACGTTTTTGGGATCAATCTGGGATCTAGGTGAGTTTTTTTTTTTTAATCGAATCTTAACTTGGGCCTCTGGCCCAAGACCGTTCATCTCTCATAAATTATTACATCCATCGTCAGGAAGCCTCTCTTTCCTTTTTTTTTTTTTGGTCTCCTTACTCATTTCCAGCTACCAACTTAATTATTTATAAAAAATTGCCAATTTAACTTATCTAAAAAGTAAACCAATCTAATTTAAAAAAAAAAATTCAAATAAAAGGCAAGAAATCGGGGGAGAAAATGGAGGCTACAAAATAGTGCCAAATTTGAACCGAAGTTGATGCGTCTTTAATGGCATTGTCTTCTCTCTCTTGGATGTGAAGACAACTCTCTCTCTCTTTCTGATCTGGTTTTTCTTGATCCATCTTTGCCTTTATATTTCTGTGTCCACGTCATGCAAGTGAGTTTGCTCTCACAGTTAAAATCCCATAGCCGCCGCAGTAGCTGTAGGGGCAAAGATGAAGGTTGGCAGAAGATGGAAAAAGCCACATCGACACTATCGCGGCGCCTCTATTTAAATTTTGTTATCAAATGCTGTTTTGGAGGAACTTTTTTTTTTTTTTTTTGGTAGTTCCCTATCGCTGTGCTTGGTATCTCACCATAGTTAAGAACGAGGGAATTAAGAAGAAGGGAGTATTAGTGGGCATTGGATATTCTTCTAAGTCAATAATAGATGTAATGTGCCTAACAACCAGTACTGCAATATTTACGTCCCTAGCGGCTGGCCGCCTCTCACGAAGGCTCGATCGATACTGCATAGATACAGAACAATTCAATATTCGTAACCAAGTGATGGCCTCATTTGTCAATGATGGTCCCAATATCCAAAGAAAATGGACCCTTCCAATAATGTTCCAAGCCATTTCTTGAGTCTCCAGACATTGGACTTGGCTTGTTTATTAGATCTCGTTTTGGCAGGTAGTTGTCATTCTCAATCTTGTGTCGCTGCTGGACTTGGTGCACATCATCTTGGGATTGGTCATCTCCAGTCCAGTCTTGCTATTATGGATGCTTCTATTGGCACTATTTATTTATTTATTTATTATTATTTCTGTTACGACTAAGAGCTCTAAGTCGTGAGTTTCTCTAATTTTCTTTTCTTTTTCCTTGTCTATACTGTAAAAATCCTTTTCTTTAATTAATTTTAACTTCGCTTACCCAAAATAAAACCTTTGATATAAGAGATGCGAGAATTTAAAACGAATGAAAATTGATTTCTGACCCCCCCCCCCCAAACACACACACACACACACAAAGGTAGTAGCTAAGGTGCATGCAAAGCCATTTGTAAAGGCACTTGTTGTTCCATTCTTTTGTCCACGCAACTTCCTTCTTCTTCTTCTTCTTTTTTTTTTTTTTTTTTCCAATTATTTACTTCATATTTGATGCCAATCAATGCTTCACCCACGAGTATGTGAGAATAGGCAAGGTTGTCGCATCATCCCCTCTGGAGAAAGGACACAGTACCACATCAAACTTTAATCACCCATTATATATTAAGAGTGATTTTTTATTTTTTATTTTTTGAGGAGGGGAATTACAGTGGTGACGTCTTACTTGAGTTGTGTTTCTTGTTTATTGATATTATTTTACCAAATAATTAACAAGTCGGTCATTTTTGCACGTGTATAATACCAATTAAGAATTTTTCAAAAAAAGACTGTTAAATTTTGTCTCGATCGGTTCAAAAAGGTATCTCAGTTCCCAGATCCTCATCGTCGCGTCTATTAATTATATCCAAACATACCATGGAACTAAGGGGCCATGATTAAGATTAATGAATAATGAATTCATCCATCCAACCAACGATGTGAGCAATCACGCTTCATTAATTCGATCATAGCTACTTAATTAACCTAATTACTCCCTTTCTGTTTTTGTTTTTTAAATTTTCAAAACGTTGTTGTGATTTGCGGTTTCCCTCGTCAGAACTGTAGAAATTCCAATAGTCCGAAACTCTCAGTTGGGGTTTATCATTATTATTTTATTATTTATCTTTTGCCCTTTTTAGCTGCCCCAGAGAGAGAAGGAGAGAACGGCAACAGTTAAGATTGGAGTACACACACATATATACACACACACACACACACACACATATATATAGATATATATATATACACACATATATATATATACACACACACACACACGCATATATACACACACACGTACGTATACATGACCACTGCACATCGAAAAGACATCTAAAATCTCGAAAAACTACTGGCAAGTGCAAATGTTCACGAAAAAGAAACTTGAGATTAGAGGAACTATCCAGAACACACAATGAATATCTAAATGAAAGGACCATACGCATATAACAAAATGAGCCCCACCAATGCAGCCGTACTTTCTATTCACATGGACTTTTATGGCGTATATAAATAAAAAAGCTTAAGCTATAGTGAAATGAATTGTAAAGCAAAGGGGGAAAGCCCCATGTCATTAAATTGGGGTAGATCAATTTGGGTCTTTTTCTTTTTTTTTTTTTGAATCGCAGTGCAGGTGAAATGGTTAAATTCCAGCTGACCTAGTACAAACCTTTTAGTTGGCCGACAAATCTGCCACTGCTGCCCAGAAAACCTTCGGTAAGTAGCCTCCAACCTCTATATATCTTCTCTCTGAGACAAAATGTACTTCAATCATCTCTGGGCCTCTCTGTTCATTCTCTGTCTCTTTCGTTCTCTCTGATCAGATGGTCCAATCAAGGAAATTTAGGGGAGTCAGACAACGGCATTGGGGCTCGTGGGTGTCTGAGATCAGACACCCTTTACTGTAAGTAGATTATTTAACGTGCAATCATCCATATAGGAAAATAACTAGGTACTTGTCGTCGATGTTTTAGCTTGTTAAATGTAGGAATTTCATACGTTTGATTGTCACATCTTTAATTTGTGCCCTGTGCGTGTCTAACAGGAAGAGAAGGGTCTGGCTAGGCACATTTGAAACAGCAGAAGAGGCAGCTAGAGCCTATGATCAAGCTGCAGTCTTGTTGAGCGGCCGCAACGCCAAGACCAATTTCCCAGTTGTTAATGCTGCTACTCCAAATGAATCAGACCCTACATCTCCTACTGATCGTTTACGTTCCCCGACACCACAGAACAGCAGTACTCTATCGAAAATCCTTCAGGCCAAGCTAAGAAAGTGCAGCAAGGCACCCTCCCCATCAATGACCTATTTAAGGCTCGACACTGAGAATTCCCACATTGGGGTTTGGCAGAAGCGTGCAGGGCAGCGGTCTGATTCCAACTGGGTCATGACCGTAGAGCTTGCCGGGAAGAGGAACAACCAAGTCTCCCCCGACGCATTGCCGCCACCCGGTGGCGGTGAGCCCTCGGATCCCGAGTTGAGAAAGGCCGAGACGGATGAAGAGGAAAGAATTGCACTGCAAATGATTGAAGAGCTTCTGAACAGGAACGTCTGTCCTCCCAGCACTTCCAATTCTGGTGCTGCAGAACCAGAGGGAACATGGTAATGGCTTTATCTTAATTAAATAAATTGCCTTTATTCTAGCCGATCATTACCATGGAATTTCTCTTTGTGGTTGGTTTAGCGGGCGATGTGTGTGTGTGTGTGTGTGTGTGTACCGCATTGGCATTCCATGTGGCTATCTTTGCATTGGCTCTTTAGCTTTTCTAAACTCTTAGATATTCCAGAGAAAAAAATAAAAAAAAAAAAGATACGAGGAAAGAGATATGGGGTGACATTTTTCACTTTTTAATTATGTGTGTGTGTATATATATATATATATATATATGAAACAAAAGGTCATAGATAGCAGGGGAAAAAGGAAAAGAAAAAAACACAAAGCAATGTGTTAAAAGTCCGGGGCCTAAGCAATTGTATCCTATGTTTGCCAAGGAATAATAATAGAAAATTCAGCAACTGTATAAACTATGATTGCACAATTGCCTTTTGTTTTGTTTTTTGTTTTTTTTTTTGACATTTGTTAGAGATATGCATGGTCTATTTGATACCTTGATTACATTATTTTGTACAATACCTTTGATCAAGGACTAGTCATCTACTATTTCCCTATTCCTCTTTTATTTCCACCCCCCGCCCCCAACCAACCTTGTTTAATGGATTGTCCGATCCGCTAATGACAATACACACATATGCTTTTCTTTCTTTGATTATCACATTCATGCATTTTATGTAACAGATGCGAATCCATCTACGTCTATGTCACTTTTCTGAGATCTTTTAATTACCAGATGCTATAATTAAACAACAATTTTCAGACAAGCTAATTAGGAGAAGACAAAAAACGTTGACCACCTTGATACTATACGTCACAAGTCCAAGGAAATTTTTTATTAATTGATTGAAGGCATATTTGTCGCCTCTCCCGAATCTTTAATCTCACTTTCTATATTTTTCTTAATCATCATTCAGATTTTGAAGCCGGGGCCTTAGAGATCAATTGTCGGGTGTATATTGGGTCTTCCGTGTGGCCGCAAATCAAGGCTTAATCCTTACCCTTCAAGTGAAATGATGAAACTTGCTCTTTGAGTCAATACTATTTCTTGGTTGAGTCAGTATTACAATTACATAGGTTGAGACACCACAAAAAATAAAAATAAAAATAAATTAATTAGTGTGTGTACGGAGTGTTTGCATCAATCAGGAAGAGCCGCACAGTGTGGCTCTATTTCTCTCTTGTGCCATACATATTTAATCGCTACAAGACTCTATACAATTAGGATAAAAAAATTAATTGTGCATCAAGTTTAATTTTGTTGTCAGAAAGTTGATGTGATATATATAATATAGTAGCAAGTTCAAAAGTTGAACATTGAGCTCAATGTTCAGTTATGGATTATCTCCTTTTCTTAACCAAAAAAAAAAAAAACATGGACTGCAATTTCACTTTTACACAAGGAGACTCTCGGGCTAATGAATTGGATGCATCGGGCCAATGAATTGGATTTTTCAAATTACTAGGCCACTTGATCAATTTTGTTGACAATAAATAAAAAGAAGAGGCATCGTAGCGAGTCATCCTTTCTATATCTTAAGTCTGAGTTTTCATTATTTAAAGAATAATAATTTTAAACCAAAATTCTCTTATATTTAATTATAATTTATTAAATTTAAAATTTAATAATATCTTCATTTTAATTTTCTTTAAATCACAAACAAATTATTTTAAAAAAAAATAAACCCGAACAAAAAATATATAAACACACATTAAATTATTATCAAATTTTTACTTCAAATGATGATAAGCCACTCAATTATAATTTTATTCAAAATATCATCCATTGTTGTTGTACTAGAACAAACTCAATTGATATTACTTGAGGTGTAACCCCATAAAATCGTTGAGAATCCCAACTACCAGGAAGGCTGGCCTCTTCGAATCATTTCTAAACTATGTACATAAGGTTTCGTCGCTATAGAGCGTGCCCTTAGTACCTAGGAGTTGATTCTCATGACCTCCCACCCAATTCGCCTGCTATTTTCATTTCGCGCGCACATATTTGTGTTTTTATAAATAAATAAATAAATAAATAAATATATATATATATATATCTATATGGCGAGTGAATAATTAAAATAAAATATATAAATTTTTTTAAATACGTGTATATAATTATATAAAAAATAAATATAATAAAAAAAAGAAAAAAAAAAAAAAAAATATATATATATATATAGATATATATATATGGCGAGTGAATAATTAAAATTAAATGTATCAATTTTTTTAAATACGTGTATATAATTATATAAAAAATTAATATAATTAAAAAAAGAAAAAGAAAAAAAAAGGGATGTGAGGCCCTCACAAGTCCCACGTTTCACATTAACTGCCTCACACACCCTAAGCCCGCAGTGGGGCTCTTTCGAAATTACGATAAGCTGCTTCCCCATGACACGGTTTGCAAATCAATGTGTGGTGAAAAACAATCCTTGATCATTCAAAGTCACCTGCCAGTAAGTAGTTTTGTTTTGCCACCTCAATGTACATTGATTTGATAATAGTTTTTGAAAGGGGGTCACAATTTAAAAGTAAAATGTATGCAACTTTCGTATGTTCAAATAGGAGTCGTTCTATTGTACTCCAAAAAAAGAAAAAATGATTCTTTTGATAAAAAAAAAAAAAAAAGAGGGAGGGGGGGGGGTTTTTCAATTTTGGAATACGATCGCTGGGTAGATATATATGGTCCCATTTATTAATTGTTGGACAACTGTATGTTGGGAAATGTATTGTTGTGAAGTAATTAAATTAGGACCAATTGTAATGATGTCACGGTGTTACGGCACATGAAACGATTAGAGGGTTGAAAGTCGGTATAAACCGAAAGATCCTTTGATGATTACATATTCAACAGTTCGTTGGTCCAAGTTAATCAATAGCCTTGTAGTTTAACGTAAGAGGGTTTCATAATCTCGAAGTGATCAAAGACTGTCTTTAATGAATTGGGGTAATTTAAATTGGCCATATAAGTTAGGTCACCCTTCGCCTTTTTCTTTTTTTTTTTTTTCTTCTTTCTGGGACGAGAATAAGATCTGTCACCCTCCACTTCACTTTACTCCATGAAAAAGAAATCAGAAAGCAGGTTTTTATTACCGATAATGACGTGTTATATATATATATATATATATATATACATAAATATCTATATGTATAAAAGTCCTAGCTCATTATTGGTGCTGAAAATACACGTTACCAATAGAATTCCTGCGTTGTACAGCTTCAAAGAATAATAAAAGGCAACATGTGGATGCAACTCAACTACTTGCCTAGATCATTTATGTTACCGCTAAACCATACGTGGGACACGTTGTTAATTACTCGGGGTGTGGGGTGCGACAACTTTTAATGGTTAACTAACCTGAATCCAACAACCCAATATCAGTATTTCTTTCTCTACCCATCTCTCTGTGCGTGTGCGTGTCTCTGTGTGTGTGTGTGATTATAATTATAGAGTCGGGGCATGACTCGAGGCATATTATCTATGTCATAGATAGCTATTGTCATGAAGCAAGATGCATAAGTTGTGTTCTTTTCCCAAGTTGAGGCCCCTTAGTTTTTTTTTTTTTTTTTTTCTTGCGCAAATTACCATGTTTACAAACGCCCAGTGATTGCGGATTCGTAGTACAGTGAACAAAACCTGGATTGCTCACAAGGACAGGTGAGTCGATGTGGCAGTTTTCTATTTCAAATCATAACAGTTCGTAATGGATTGAGTTCTCCAAGGACCAAAAATCCACTTGATCACTTGGACCAGAGGTCAGTCACGGGTTATAGCCTCGAGGCCCATTTTCATGAAAGGATACGGGCCATATAATCAGAGCTGAAACTAAGCCTAGAAAGACATCCCTTTGTTCTTGTTCGGCCTTTTTTACAAGGCTTTTGGTGGGCTTGTTTGGGTTAGCACAAGGCCGATTGCAAACATCTCTTGAGTCCAACTGCTGGATCTAATTCTAATGAAATTGAACTCCACTTGACTTGGGGTTAAGCTTCGGTGGTGCGTCTTCTTTGTCAAAAACCTACCTAACGTACCAAAGATTTTACACACGTGATTTAATTGTCCAGCAAATGCAAGCTTGGCGTTGAAAAATTAATTAGGGAAAATTAAAAATAACAAAGAACAGAACAGAACATAACAAGCACATTTGTCTAGACAGTACCTCCAACTTTAATTAAAGGGTAAACGCCAACTGGATTTACGGCTATGGCAGCAAAGATTTTTTTTTATTATTTTAATTTTTTAAATAATTTTTTAACATTTTTTTTCCAATTTTTTTAATAAAATTTTTAAAAGAGTATATTTTATTAATATTTGTATAAACTATTACAAATAATCTAAATTTTAATTTAAAAAATTATTCTTTTAAAAAATAAAAAATATATTTTTTGACCTTTTTCATCACATGTGACGCCGAACATGGAGTGGTGCGTGGCACTCTTAAAACAGTTTGATCCTACCATAAATAAAGATATATTCACGGTAGATGTTTGTCAAACAGAAAATATCGTTGTCAGTCTTAGCATTTTGATTTAAAAAATTTAATTCAACTTTTATCAATATATTGATTAATAGTCTTAATTGTATAAAAATTTATTTTTTATAAAATAAAATTTTCTGAATTTTTTTAATTGAGTGACATAGTAATTAAATTGAAATAAAATAAAATATAAATAATTTAATTGTAATAAATTAAAATTAAATGATAGGAATAAAAATAAATGATAAATTCATTAACTTAAAAATGTAAAGTATCCTATTAATGAGGATAGGAGAGACTCATTGTCCCTGATTAAAACAGACGAGAGAGAAAGAGAGAGAGAATTAATTAATGTTGGACGAAAGTTGGAAAATATGGAATGAAAAATCCATGCCTTTTAAATGCCTAGCAGCGCAAAGGCACTGTATTTTTTTGTTGGAAGACTAAAAATGAGAATCTACTATTTTTTTTCTCTCTCTCTCTCTCTTTTCAGAGAGATTTTCGGGAAGGTCGATGCTTCAACTAGAACAATACATCGATGGAGAGAAGGAATAAACGATGATTATCACAAAGACATGCAAGAAAATATCTATAGGCCACTTGCCTGCCTATCCGAAGACATATGAAAATATGAACAGAAGAATAATAACAAAATTAGAAATGCATGGCGTTGGTAATTAAGCCGAATTTTTGGGGGTAATTGTGGAGGATAAGGCAGAACAGAGAACTTTTAAAAAATAAAAAAAAAAACAATTTTTAAGATAATCGCAGATAGATGCGAAGAGTAGATTCGCAGTTTAGAGAATATCCTACTGACATATGCGAATCTCCTAGCCCTTGTGCCGTAATAAATAAATAAATAAATAAATAAAAAGGAAGGAAAGTTAGAAGGTAACGAACAACGCAAATGAGCCGTGGAGTGCTGCGTCGTCGGGTCCCACGATAAATTTTTGTTGGAAACTTTTGAAAACGTTTGGCTTTATTTTAATAATTATTATTCATTTTTTTTTGTGCCAACTTCTTGCGTTGTTGTCGCGTCCCACTCGCTTGCTGGTACTACTCTCAAGAACAAAAATAAATCAAATTATATATTGTAAAATAAAACAAGACATGAAAATAGATTAAAATATCCTCTCACACACACACACACACACACACAGTCTCTCTCTCTCTCTCTCTCTCTCTCTCTCTCTCTCTCTCTCTCTCTCTCTTTCTTTCTTTTTTTGGGGAATAAGAGCGGAGAGATAGACTGTCGGCTATTCCAATGCTGCCCCTGGAATATTCCTGCCTTTACCGTTATATTACCCCTGTCTCTTATACACATCTAGATGTGTATAAGAGACAGCACACACTCTCTCTCTCTCTCTCTCTCTCTCTCTCTCTCTCTCTCTCTCTCTTTCTTTCTTTTTCTGGGGAATAAGAGCGGAGAGATAGACTGTCGGATATTCCAATGCTGCCCCTGGAATATTCCTGCCTTTACCGTTATATTACCCATCCCACACCTTCCGCATTCTCTCATTTTCCCTCTGCTTTTCCTCCTTATTTTTCTCACCGGCCAAACAGAAAATAATAGGAAAACCGCTCGATACGAAATTATAGTCACAAAATAGCCACACAAAAAAAAAGAGAGAGAAAAGAAAAGAAAAGAAAAGAGAGGCATGAAGTTCGGCAAGAGCCTTAGCAACCAGATCGAGGAGACGTTGCCTGAATGGCGGGACAAATTCCTGTCCTACAAGGAGCTGAAGAAGAGATTGAAGCTCATAGAACCGAATAAAGGCGGAGATAGGCCCAATAAGCGGCAGAGATTGGACGGCGGAGGCGTTGGTGGTGGTAATAAAGAAGGGATGACCGAAGAGGAGGTCGATTTTATCAACTTGTTGGAGAGTGAGCTCGAGAAATTCAACGCCTTTTTCATGGACCAGGAGGAAGAGTATATCATCAGATTGAAGGTATTTATTTCCTTCTTTTTAACAATCCATTCTTTAATTCTTAGAAACGGTTGAGATCTGTTTGGCTTCCGAGAAAACTGGTTATGCTTGGAAAGAAAAGATCTTAATAATTGAAAGTGGGGTCAGTTTTTATTTGATTATTATATCTATAAGAATTAAATTATTTTAGCCATTACCTTTTTCATCTAAAAGTGAATCCTGAGAGAAACGGTGCCGTTAGATATCTCTTAGTCCTTTTTTTTTTTACCTTCTGTGACGGGGTTGCCGTTGATGGCCTCCTGTTTGTTCTCCGTGCAAAGATGGCTGATCAACCAATCCAAAAGTACTAAAATTTTCAACTTATTTGCTTTTATCGCCTTATATATTTGATTTCATTCAATCTGTTGCCACTTGGAGCCAAAGAAGGATACATGTAGAAAATTGAGTTACATATTACAGTAGTTAGAAGCCGTGGAAATGTATCCTGAGAGGACTTGGTGTCTTTGAAGGGCCGGTTTTGAAATCCCATTGCCTCTCTTCTTCTTCTTTTTTTTTTTTTTTTTTTGATGCAATGGAGCAACTTGCAATATAATAGCTTTTATTTTCAATAAAATAGTTTGTATGGATAGGCAAGTTGCAATTAGTATAGCAATTTTGGTTTAGTATTGTCATTAATGATCCTAGCCATTAATCTCATTGGTTCCCAATCCGAGTCATGGGGTCCCTTTTTTTTTTTAAAGAGGTTGAATAGCGGTGGGTGAAATATTTCTTCATTGTACCACATGACACGAAGCATGATACAACACTTTTAATGTGAAAGTTTTTTATTCTGTCAAACAGAAAATGCTAATGCTCGATGTTTCATTTTATATTTCCTTCCTGCGAGAAATGGCAAGGTGGACTATACTCAGGGATGGGTAGTATCTTAAGCTAATGTGCATATGAATTGAAGTCAATGTTGTAGGTTGATGCTTTACTACTAGCTTTTCTGTGGGCTGTAAAGTTTTATTCCTTTCATGCATTTGCTGGATTCCCCTAATTTTCGACCGAGTAGAAGAAGAAAAAGGAACATGCGACTTTGACCTAGCTGAAATTAAAGTGGAATTTGTCAATTCTGTAAATGTGACGCAGGTATTGCAAGATGAGGTGGCAAAGGCAAAAGATTCCAATGAGGAGATGACAAAAATTAGAAAGGAGATAGTTGACTTCCACGGAGAGATGGTTTTGCTTGAGAATTATAGTGCCCTTAACTATACAGGTAACTTAAATTCTAGACGAAATGAACATTGTGAATCTGCTTGACCTTTTTATTTTCTTTCCTTTAGTTTCTTCTGAAAATTGCCCTGGTAACGTTAACTTTGTTCAATGATTATTGTTGTTTTAAACAGTTTGCGGACTAACTTGCTGTTACATTTTGACAGGACTGGTGAAGATACTTAAAAAGTATGACAAAAGAACTGGTTCTCTCATCCGCTTACCTTTCATCCAGAAGGTCTTGCAGCAGCCTTTCTTCACAACTGACTTACTATACAAGCTTGTGAAGGAGTGTGAGACAATGCTTGATCATCTTCTCCCAGTGAATGAACCAGCTTCTTTGGTCGAAGCAGTGGAAGGGGCTGAAGCATGTGTTCCTTCAACTTCTGCCACCACTGATAATGATGGGATTGTTGGAATCCCAAAGGAACTAGCGGAGATCAAGCATATGGAGAGGTCGTATATGAAGAGCACCATATCAGCATTGCGGGTTCTAAAAGAAATTAGGAGTGGGAGTTCCACTGTGAGTTTATTTTCATTGCCACCGCTGCAGTTAAGTGGGCTGGAGGATACATGGAAAAAGGTTCCTATCCTGGAACAAGCAGCCAAGTCTTAACTTAAAAAGTATACTCTGGGAAAATAGCATCCTGTCTGCCCCCTCTATCCTGTATTTTCTTTTTAGCCTTTTGCACTTAGGTTTTTTTTTTTTTCCTCTCTCCAGCAGTTCGAGTAACATGCATATTTTATGCATGTCTTAGATATAACAAGGGTATAAAATGTTCTACTCACCATCGAAATATTCCCATTAAGCGCGAGATGTGAAGCACTGTTACGAATAATATTGTAGTATGCGAGCTCACCATGTAAAGATGTAGTAGTCATTTTGCTTTATCCTTTAACTTGGAGAGTCCGTTGGCGGCTGGGCTTGGCCATTCTTGCTGCTTCATTTGAGGCAAGCAGATGTTGGATTTACTTTGGGAAGCACAATGGGACCGATGGATCCATTCTAGTTAATTTTTGAGCGAGCAACCATGTCAGTGCTTCGACTCTGGACATTGTGTTTGACTCGTAAAATCTTCCATATGGTTGGTCCAATTGCTCTATCTGGCTCCAAATAGTCGTGAAGCTGATCAATTTTTCATACGATTTTTACAAGTAATGCATTGTTAATTGTAAAATTGAAAACCGCAAATATTAGAAAAGATGGGGGCAAGAGATCAGATCAAAAGGAAAGAGGAAATCTGAAAAATAAGGGTAAAATAAGTGAAGGCACCGGCATGTCAACATGTAAACTTGCCACCATTCCAATGAAGAAAAGCACGTGAAACTTGCTAAAAAACTAAACAATAGAAATTTACAGAATGTTTAGTTGAGTTTTATTACGGGAACAAGATAATGGATACAACAAATATGACTTTTTAATATCCTATATTTCAACTCAAGCCCACGATTCTATGTATGAATGATACGGCTTCATGTCCCTACCACTTTCTTCTTTTAAGTTTGCTCCACCATGGGCCTGTGTGGTGCTACAATCCATTCTTTTCCTCTTCCGCGTATGGTAAGGCAAGACAACAGAGAAACAGGATTCGAATGTATTTGACCATCTGCATCTCTGTGCGAGTACCCCACAATTGAACCACTGTTTATATGTTTTTTTTTTTAATTATTATTATTATTATAGGAGAAGACTGCTTATATGAAATTCAAGCAAATGATACTTGGTAGGTAATAAAACGATGCATTCTATTAGAAGATTTTTAAGCATTTCGAGACTAATTCCACAACTCTCTTTCTACTTAGAAAATAGGAAGAAAAGGCTTTTAATTCAAGCTATGGTTCTTTCAAATGTCAGGTCCACATGCAAGGGACGAGCTACCTTTGGTGATTAAGGTATAATCCATGCACACGCGCGCACGCGCACAAAGATAATGGGAATTGATAATGCTTGTGTGAATGCAAGACAACAACTGAGGAGAATAGAAGGAAAATGAGACGAACAAGTACAAATGATATGTGATGTCACGGAATAAAACAAGAGGATCTTTGGATAACAGAGAGAGACCTCCATTATTATTCTTCCTAAATACAGTCTATCCCAGTGAAAATCCACTACTTATAATTTTCCCTGTAAACAAACAAAAATCATGAAAGAGTAAACTACCATTAATCGAATGTTCCCACACGTCTCCACTACCAAAGCAAAAGCTTCACGTATACCACCATTTAGTGATCTAGACAGGCAAAGAAAATGGATAAAGGAAAATTAGACTATAAGTATGGAATCCCTGAAGTGTCTACTGGCATGCACCAGAAAGAAAGAAAGAAAGACAAAAGTTGCTGCTGCTATTTGCTATTAGCCTGAAGTATAGTTGAATTCCGTTTCTGTGAAAATGGAAGCCATGCAGTTGGTTCTCCTTGTTCTGATCTTGATGTTGGCTTTGTCTGTGCAAGGCCAATTGAAAACTAGGTATTACTCCTCTTTGTGCCCAGAGGCTGAGACCATAGTTAGGTCCACTGTTGAATCATACTTCAACAAAGATCAGACCATTGCAGCCGGATTGCTAAGGCTTCATTTCCATGACTGTTTTGTTCAGGTTGCCTTTTTTCACCTCTGAAATTCAATTTTAGGATACTTACCTTCTAATTGCATAAATTTGGGTGCTATGGCATGGTACATTGAGAGTGTTGTCACTAACGTTTAATGTATATTTCACAGGGCTGTGATGGGTCAATTTTAATCACAGGTTCCTCTGCAGAGAGAATCGCCCCGCAAAACCTTGGATTAAGAGGGTTTGAAGTGATTGATGATGCAAAGTCACAATTAGAGGCCACGTGCCCTGGGGTGGTCTCCTGTGCTGATGTGCTAGCACTGGCTGCTCGCGATGCTGTTGACTTGGTAAATCCCCTTTCTTACTTAATCATCCTTGCAACCATAACTAATGAAAAAAGCATAGCACTTCCATGCCTATAATATACGTCTGCCGATCTAACCGCCGGGGGGGGGGAGTTCATTGGATCAACTGACCGTTGCCTTATTGCAGAGTGGGGGTCCAAGCTGGTCAGTCCCAACTGGAAGAAAAGATGGCAGGGTGTCCTTGTTATCCCAAGCTGCAAACTTACCTTCACCTCTAGATCCCATAACAGTTCTGAAGCAAAAATTTGCAGCCAAAGGCCTCAGCGATCATGATCTTGTAACTCTTGTTGGTAAAGTACACGTAAATATGCCCCCGTCTTTTCCCCTTCTAAACTAACCGATTCATTTGTGTCGAAGTTGAATTATCAAGTACGTGAGACTCCTTGTTAATTATGTCGTGTAGGGGGACATACAATAGGCCAAACAGACTGTAGATTCTTCAGTTACCGTCTCTATAACTTCACGAAAACAGGACACGCAGACCCAACAATAAACGAATTGTTCCTAGCACAACTTCAGGTTCTCTGTCCCGTAAATGGAGATGGCTTGAGACGAATAGCCTTGGACAAAGACAGCCAGACCCGATTCGACGTGAGCTTCTTCAAGAATGTGCGTGACGGTAATGGGGTGTTGGAGTCCGACCAGAGACTACTAGACGATGCTGCTACGCGTAATGTCGTGCAGAATTATGCAGGCTCCATTAGAGGATTGCTGGGTTTAAGGTTTGATTTCGAGTTCCCTAAAGCAATGGTGAAAATGGGCAGCATCGAAGTGAAGACTGGGACTGATGGAGAGATTAGAAAAGTTTGTTGCAGGATTAATTAATTAGTCACACACTCTGAATGAATAAATGTAACATAAACTACTTCATTAAGAATGATGAAATATTCGAGCATAACAGAGCTTCGTTTTTGCCAACTTGAATCATTAGTGGAGCTCTAGTTACTAGTATTAACCACATATTCTGGCATGATGATCAGTTGATCATCCGCAAACAGGTTTTCGCCCACATGAATAATTGAAAAAGGTGTCACTCCTAATTCCCAAGACGAAACCATGGTAATATGCTCTTTTTTTTTAAGGAAAATTTTGTTGGTAGATCGGAAATGTATGGTAATATATACTCAACACGGTTACACTAGTTTAAATAACAGCATTTTTTGTCCGTACTTTTGGGGGGGGGGATTAAGAAGAAGGAAACAACACATCTGTTTAGCATTTCGAACAATTGCAGCATCAATTCAGAAAATTGAGAAGATTTCGATCTCACTTTGACTCATGCGGATGCGAGGAGCTCTCCAGGGAGATGGGAATAGGTGGAAAAATATGATAATACAAACACAAGGATTGAAATATGGGTGGACCTAGTTCAGAGATTTCAATCTCCCTTGAGTCATACGGTTCTTGAATATGCCTTTCTTTCTTCATTATTATTAATTATTATTTATAAATAAATAAATTTAAAATTGAAGGGTGGTATTGGGTATATAGGGCCTAGAGCCATCCATAACGTTGATTTTAAGCAGAAAAGGGGAAGTGTCCAGTCTGGTTGGTTCCAGGTATTGGGTGACGGGAGAATCCTAAATAACACCCACTCACGTGTTCACACACACACACACACACAATATAAGCAACCCCAAGGCACAAGTTTCCGTTTTACTTGTGCATATTAATATGGTACGCTGTGGCCATTGCCAGTTGTCAAATATACTTGTAATTTCTATAATTAGTTTCCTGAACAGAAGTGAAATTTACTAGATTTTGGTATATAATTGCTAGTTTTCATAATGGTTGCAACCATATTGTTCCGATTAATTTTTAGTTACCATAAATATGTCGACATTCCGTGAAAGCAATTATATATTTAAAACCTCAGCCTTCACGCAACCTCAATAGATGGAAATAAAAAATAAATAATAATATATATATATATATATATATATTTATTTATTTATTTATTTATTTTTGGTAATGGGAAAATGGACGTTAGAATTCACCAAATCCAAGCATCCAACAATTGCTTTATATAATAATGAAACAGGTCAAGCTTTTGTGATTACAAGTATATCTCTGATCTTTGTGATTCCCGGAGAGGCTTTTGTGTCATTACAAGTATAATGAAACAGGTCAAGCTTTTGTGATTCCAACAATTTCTCTGATCTTTGTGATTGAAACTCTTGTTCTTTTTTTTTTTAAAAAAAAAAAGTTTTTTTTTTTATTTCTTCTATTAAAAAACGCTTTACAAATTTAG
The DNA here is from genome assembly GCA_021464305.1 of Kandelia obovata. Lineage (NCBI taxonomy): Eukaryota > Viridiplantae > Streptophyta > Magnoliopsida > Malpighiales > Rhizophoraceae > Kandelia > Kandelia obovata. The sequence goes on from CM038474.1 coordinate 5,741,716, forward strand.
AGAAAAAAAACCTCCAAACTCTCACTCACTAGGAATAACATAATACTATTTGGATTGAATGATGGCTAATGGATAAGTATATTGAAAAAGCGGTAGACCCAACAATCAGGAAACCCAGACTCTCCATTTCGCTTGTTCCAATTCCACAGCTCAACACACACACACACACACACACACACACACACACACACACACACACAAGAGTATATGTGGTCATCTCTTCGTCTTGAAGAGCACTTGAACCGCCATTCCAAACCAAAACACCTTTTCTCCTTCTCCTTCTGTGAATTTAAATTGAAAAGTCTTTGTCTTTAATCAGAAGTTGCCGTGCACTCAATCTCTGTGCGATACTAAATTCTTGCTTTCCAACCATTTTTCGTTTATTCACCCATAAAAAAAAATGGCTTCTATTTCACAAATTTCTCACCCCAAGTCTTTATTTAACAATACTAATCTTCCTATCACACCCTCACCATCTCTTCCTCTTCCATTTCCAAAATTCCAATCTGGGTTTGTTTCAAAAGTGGTGTCTTTTCGATTCCAGGTATCCTTTTCTCATAGACTTGCCAAAATGCCCCTGAAAGCTGCTGCTGTTGTGGCTGCCACGACGGCCGAGAAGCCCAAGAAGCGGTATCCCGGAGAGGCTAAGGGGTTTGTGGAGGAGATGAGGTTTGTGGCCATGAAGTTGCACACGAGGGAGCAAGCCAAAGAAGGTGAGAAGGAGGTCAAGCAGCCAGAGGAGCAGGCGGTGCCCAAGTGGGAGCCAACTGTTGATGGGTACTTGAGGTTTTTGGTTGATAGCAAGTTGGTTTATGATACCCTCGAAGAGATTGTTCTGAAGGCTGCTTATCCTTTTTGTAAGTCTCTTTTAGACTCTTTATGTGTAATTCCTTTTTTGTTTTGCTGTCTTTTCCTTTGTGGGAGTCTTTTGATGATTTGCTACGGTTACAATGGTATTTTTGAGTAATATGTACTGTACAATAATGTTGTTCTTTCCATGGGCAATGCCAATACATTTTTTTCAGTACGTTTTGTTGATTATGCTTTTTGATTGCTTTAAGTACTCGTTGTTTGGGGACTTCAACCTTTGGCGATAGAGTTTCTTTTGCGAGTTTGTGTATGTATCTCGGGCCCTCAGCTTTTAAGGTATATAAAAGGTTTTCGCTTTAGCAGCTAGGTGTATTTCTGCAATGTGGCCCCAAAAGTAGTTTTTGTTCTGGTCTATTGCCCGCTCCACCTATAGCTAACACCGATATATTCATTCTCAAGAGGAACTCGGGAATTTGGTGGAGTTGTTCCTTTTTGGCTACACATTCTTTATTGTTCAAAGGCTGTTTTCTGTTACATTCAGTCTCCATATGTAGATGGCCATGGGAGTGATCATTTTGCTGGTATTATGGTTTTCTGTTCTTCTTGTTTTTTTTTTTCCTTGGTGTTAACAATCTTGATATCTTTTGATACACGCCAATTGCATCTTTGTTGTGTTACAATTTTTGCAAATTGTGAATTGAGAGACAGATTTGAAAATAAAAATAGCCTGTTGATTGATTTATCAATGAATAGAGCTTATATCCCAACACTGTTTTCCCCATAGACGTGGAGTTCCAAAACACTGGATTGGAAAGATCTGAAAAATTGGCGGAAGATTTGGAGTGGTTCAAAGAACAAGGTTATGCCATTCCAGAGCCTTCTTCTCCTGGAAGAAGCTATGCAGAGTATCTGAAGGAATTATCCGAGAAGGATCCTCAAGCATTTATTTGCCACTTCTACAATATATACTTTGCTCACAGTGCTGGTGGTCGAATGATTGGGAAGAAGGTACACAGACGTTAAGGGATTGTGTCCAAAATTATTGACATAAATTGCTTTTCTTTATGTTTGGAGGTACACTGTCTTTTTATGGATTTGGCTATGTGCATTGGCTTTATCTGTCCTCTGATATTCATCAACATTGTTATTTGGGTGCTTTTGGAGCACCTCCTCTCCTTCCCAAAGCAGCTTGTCTGCTTTATGTTGCATCTTTGATTTTACCCATTTATGGTGATAGGCCTTCCGGTTCCTGCCTCAACCCTCACAAATCAGAGAGCCTCATGAACTGGGGATGTCCTTTTTTTTTTTTTATTCAACATAATTCACTCACTCATTTCAATTGAGAGATACGCTTATCTACAGAGGATTTTAGTGGGCTTGATTTGAAATGTTTTTTGTTATGGAAATTGATAGGCTGCCATGGCCTGAGGCTATATCTTTGGCAGCATATTTGCTGCCATAATTTAGTTTGTGCCTGATGGAAGCACTGATAATGATGCTGTTTGAGCTACATCTTATTTTGATATTGTGGTTTAGGGAGTGTGAGATACAGTGCTCATATCTTCCTTTCACTATCCTGTTAGGTAGCAGAGAAGATACTTAATAACAAGGGGTTAGAATTCTATAAGTGGGATGGTGATCTTCCCCAGCTGTTGCAGAATGTCAGGGATAAGTTGAACAAAGTTGCCGAGGTAGTTTTTTTTTTTTCTCCTTTTGAAATTCTCTTAGTTTCCCTTGGTCTGATTTTCCAGGACACGGAGTTCTAAATTGTAATATGTAACCACTAATACAACTACTTTTCTACACCAAGTCTTACAACCTGATAACTAACACATGTATTTGTTTGCACAATTGCTCAGAGTTGGACGAGACATGAGAAGAATCATTGTTTGGAGGAAACCGAAAAATCATTCAAGTATTCAGGAGATATCCTACGTCTGATATTGTCATGATGTTGGATAACTGGTTTATGCCCTTGAAATTATCTAGTATGGTGCTTTTTATCCAGTGAGAAAATTATCTCTAAGTGCAGATGGTATTTATATGACAAGGAAAATAACATCATCATTCCTGATAAACTGTGTTTAAATAAAATCAAATGAACTGTGCTGTGAGGTTTGTGGATTGAATGGCAGTGCTTGGGAATGCCAGTAGGATTGGGTTTGGCTTGAAGCATTGTTCTGTCTTTACATGATTTGCACATGGAATGGTACTTAACGCAGACATGGGGTCTAAATGTTGATTCTTAAGAATCTCTGGATATTTGATAAGGATTGGTGATTCAAAGGATAAACAGGACTTATAAGACAGTGCTGACAACGGACGTAGACCAGTCTGTACCATCAACTTTGCAATCAAGTGAGGCACACTGGAGCCTAAAGGCCATAGGATGTCGGAAAGGATCTGAAAAGATGACTTCGTAATGGAAATTTTTGTTTGCCTGTCTTTTTCTCTAGGGGTAACGTTTTGATTAATTGAATTGAAAAAGGAGAATTTCGCTTCAATCAATGATCATTGCACCCTTTAAACTAGTTTCACTTTCATCGTCACCCTTCCCATGACAACTTTCTCCTTTTTTTTTCACTCTCTCTCCCCCTGTCTCTCTCTCTTTCTTTTTAATGTCTTTTATTTCGTTGCTCTCTCTTCTCTCTTTGTTTGACACCTCACCATCCCAACCCAACAACTAAGATGTCCATGATTCAAGTTAAGCGTCTGCGGATGGCTTTAGGTATGGTACTGGGGTGCATGTAGATACTGTGATAAATCAGCGTCCAATAACTCCGGCCCTTGAAGATGCGTAAATGAAATAAAGGATGGCGCTGGAGCAGACAGCAGAATCCATGTTGGGAGCTTTGAGTTTGAATCCCCCAGCGCTGAAATTTTTCCATTTTGGCTGCTCACCAGCAACTCACCCCGAGTTGCACAAAAGTGGGTTCAATCGGCCAGGTTGAGCCGGGTCTAATAATCATATTCGGGAGTGCTCGGTGTCACGGGCTGCCCAATCGGCGAGTTAACACGATCAAAACCTAAGCCTAATTCGTGACATCGGACTCTAAATGCAGAGGTCAGTCCGTCAAAACTTGTCTTCTGCTAGTTTGGAAAGCCCGACAAGAGGTCCCTTCTTCTCGAATAGGTGATTCCATCTGTGATTTATACTAGGAAATGTTACGCTTTCATCGTACCACATTCCAGTAATCGGGTGAGTTTGAACTGTGCCACGGCATGCTTCCCTGACAATCCGCAGTAAAAGCGGAAGAATAGTGATCATATTGGCTGCAGAATGGTTTTCAGTGACAACATATTTTATGCATTGCTGTGTCAAGTACAAAACTTTTTCAGGCTTAGGACTATACTGGAAAGGTCATAGCATTGCAATCTTATACACAAAGCAATTGAACAACATAGTAGTCCGGCCCAGCATGTAGCCCAGAAGATGCAGAGTAGCACATTAATGATTAAAACCCACAGTGCACTCAATCATCAAACGTGCTCATGAATCCGCCAATAAAGCCAGCTCCATTACAATTTCCACACAAAATCTCCCTTTTTCCTCTGCATGGAATCATACAATATATCATTCAGCTGACATTGCAAAAATGATACCAAAGAAATTGTACAATATATCATTCAGAGTAAAAGCCAGCCGTGAGTCATTGATACTATGAATTCAGTAAGTAAGAAATCAACAAAAATCAAAGATTCCAAATCCAGTTCCAAAACATGTTAATCACTGTCTGTCACGAAAAACATCTCTATATGTAAACTCTATGAATTGCTGCCTGCATGTCTTGTGCTACAAATAAGAAGAAAAAGGGATGAGGTTGCTATGTCTAGCCTATGCCAGCATTCTCATCCATTGCATCATTCCTATTTGGCTGGATGTCAAATTAGATAAATACCAGCACAATAAGGGCGAAGAGACAGGTTGCTCACGATAAGCATGTTTCATTAACTTGAGTTTAAATCTCCTGCTTATCTGTAGAAATAATACTGAGAACACCAGTTTATGCTGATCTAGCAGAGTAGGATGACAGGATAGTTTGCTGTCTTACCTGCAAAGCCAGCAGAGTCCACCAGCTTTAAACTGTCCATTGAAGTGGTCTACAGAATTAACTCCAGAACCTTTGCATTGAGAACATGAAACAGCACCTAGTAGTTTTTTAAAAAAAAAATATATAAAAAAAAGGAAAAAAAAAAACAGAGAGAGAGAAAGCTTCAGTGAGGAGACTTTTTCATTTGATTGTGCTAAAAGAAGACAAAAATTTCTAAATGAAGAAGCTGAAATGATGCTTTACAGTAGTTGTCTTTATGGCCCAAAAGATAAGAAGTCATGTGCATATATAAGGGTTCAAATTGATTCCAAGTGTACTGGGGAATTAGAAAGCTGTATGAGTGATGTTGAACCAATATCTGAAAGAATGGTCTATTTCACTGGTGAAATATTCCTTATTGGTTATTTTGTGCACAATGTTTAAAGCTTTAATCATATCAAACAGTTTTTCAGCCAATGCGACTCTGAAAAATCAAAAGGCTGAGTTAAGTAAGTGTCTTAACTTCAATTACTAATCACATTAGGCAGAACATGCACATTAAACAAAATACATTGGCCACTTTAAAAAGTAAATTAATGTTATGAACACATAAAGTAGTAAGAATAGTAATTCTATATTGCAAAAGATCACCCAAAAAAAACAACAAATAGTGTATACAAGAACTTACCATTTCCATCACAATCAGCACAGAGAATGCTATTTGGTTTGGTGTTCTGGTTACTGTCTGTAGCCTGTCAATCCGAGAGAAAAGTGAGTCCTCAATGAAATGTGATCCACGATATATCAATGTTCTATCAACCACTCCTTGTTAGCACAAAAGGCTGGTGTTGGCTGTCATTGACTAAATCCGCAGGACACAAATGTGTAAATGCTTTCATTCATTTAAAGGCTATATAAGAGGCAATTTGCTGCTTCGACAATCTTCGACTAAGATCTGTGTGTATTTTCTGTGGCTATTAGTGGATTTCACTGTCCATTTACAGTTCCTCATTTCAGTAATTAGCTACGCCTAATCACACAACATAGATGGATCTACATCTTAATCAAAGTAATAAAAACCTTTAAATCGAAAAACCCAGCAATTTGCCAAAATTTTCCAATGATGCAACCCACGAAAAGTTAGAAAATGCAGCGAGCCCGTTAGTGAAGCGTTCAAGTTTTTGTACAAAAAGCAAATGATAGGGTAAAAAAAAAAAAAAAAAAAGCTCACCTTGACTTCCAAGGATTGAAATTTAGGAGTTCCAGAGTTTTGGAAATATTTGTTTACTCGAAGAACCCTCCCACTCCCAGCAACTGAATCCTCAAGAATTAGTCTTATAATTACCAATGATAAGTAATTCACAGTCTATAAACGTTGAAAAGGAAACAACTCCGATATCAATATCAATCCTAAAATATAAAATAACACGCGCACGCACGTAGAGGGGAGAGGTATACCCGGCGGTCTGCTAGGAGATCTCAGGGAGCAAACAGGTGCGAAACATAGAGAGTTGGCCATATTAAAGACAACTCTTAATCTGGGGTTCGTTCTTGATGTGACTTTTGTTTAGAAAAGGGCAGAAAAACCCGAAGAGTTCAAGCGTGGAAGCGTGCACTTTCTTTCAATATGTTGGTGGTAACGAACACAGATATCATCTTGGGATAAGGCTCACTAACTCGTGATGTGAGGGAGGAGACAACAATCATCAGTATTTTACTTAAATGACCTTCCTCGTTACATGGTTGTCCCGTCTCTGTCGCAATTGAAATGTGCAGTTCATACGAGGCGGCAGTCTCCACTAGAAAAGGGCACCGATGTCAATTGGCAGAGCGGACAGCAAATTTGGACTATATCTTCTTTATTCTCTCTCCAAACAAAAAATTTTAGTATGGCAATAGCTTTCTTGTGATTTGATAATCCAGGGGAAATAATAAGCTAATCTTTGATGAATTCGAGGAACAAAGAGATGGGACTTTGTAATCTTACCATCTGTGTGTCGCAATCAACTGCATTCTTCGCGCTCTCAGTCTCTGATGACGGCACTTTCGTTATGCCATCTCAAACTGATTTTAGAGTAATTGTATTTGGGTGGTTTTGCACTGAGTTGGTGATTGATAAAAAAAGTTAATACAAATGCTATGCCATGTTTTATTCTCGGAAGCAGCTTTACCCGCTCCTTCATCGTACTAGCAATGGGTGGAAGCAACTTCTTTTAAACCTGCGAGATACCGTGGAGCATTTAGGCGACACCGTCAGAATGAGGGAAGCCAAATCTTTCTCCCCTGTCCTCCATTGCAATTGGCAAGGCAACCAGATGCTGCTGCACCAAATCTCGGGGAATTGCGTCTAATCCTTGCTATGGCTAGATATCCAAAACAGGAAGCCCCATCTTGAGGTCTTCACCTACAATAACCGCAATAGATTCAGCAGCCGGTTTTAAGATTCTTAACTCAGCTGGGTAAGGTAGGAATCATAGCATGGCATTTCCTCTAGAGAAAAGATGCATATATATTTGCCATCCTATTGGAAACACCCAACGGTTGCATTCAGCTGGTTTCGGATTCTTTCTGCTTCAGATTATATAATCCGCCGGAAGAAGAAATGTGATCGGCTTGTCGTTAAAATTGTGTGTACCATTTGGTAAGCTAAGCACAGAACCAGTAGGTACTGCAAGAAGAATTGCTTATTTAGCATGTGGGATTGACGTTTGTAAATAACGGGCACCAGTGGCCGGGCTTCCAGATTGGGGGACAATTCCTGCCATGGAACAGGGATTTGGATTCAAATGGGCGACCATGTGTACAGAGCAATTGACACATATCTGGGTAGCAATCAAACTAATAACCCATAATGCAAGTTCAAAAATTCCACATGGTTCTCTCTGATTTGAGTTCCAGTTGGATGCTCCACTGTAGTCACCTTGGCAGTATAGAAGCTTAGATCTGTGGTAACTTTTAACCATGTAGAAACAGACTCCAACGATACTGGTATCCTTGGGTCATTATCCTCTTCACAACTGAGATCTTTCTTGACAAGGATAAATCTAGAAATCATTTCTGACAGCATCCAGAAATGTTCCTTTCATGGCTTAATGAAGAGGCATGGCAACCCAAGCCAACAGAGGCAAAGTTCAATACAGGCACTAATCCTTGGTGCAATGGGCATCTATGCCATGCCGTGTACAATTACTATAACCCACAGCATGGAGAAAATCACTAATCTCTTTAGCCCTTCTGTTCCTAGCTTGCAACAAATGTTTATCTTCCTCATAAATAAGGCAAGGGGCCTCATCTTTTTTTCTTGACAGCAATTTTGTGTCACCTTTTAATACATGAAATTCCCAACCTTGAACATCAATTTTGAGCAAAAGCACAGGCTCTGAGCCTGGAATCAGTTCATCTAGGGGTATGGTCCTCACTTGAACTGCTATTTCTTCATTGGACTTAAATGCAAGCTTTGCACCAGTGGCTAAAACAGCACTGTTGTCGAGTCAACCCACCAGCTGGTGGCAATAAGAAAGGTTTTTGAGCATTAGAGCAAAACAAGATACAAGGTAGTATCGATAAAAATTCCCAAACATCAAATTAGAGCAACTCCAGATTCATAAACAAGTCAAAGCTGAATGAAGAGAATCTGAAAATGAAAGACTGCCGCCACAAAACATTTTTATCATAAACAAACTAGTATGTCCTATAACTTAATCAAGTCTCGCAACCATCAATACCAGCAGGGTGCAGCCTCATGAAATTGTCATGTAATCATGGGGCTACCTCTAAAGCCTAAACAGAGGGCACCTGTTTCCTGATCCTTTGATTGCTGTGAAATTTACTCAAATGTAGTGAACTAATAATTTTAATTAGCCTGGGACGTTATAAAGATCATTCATGCCAGTGGTCAATCACTCCAATCTATGCAAAAAATACCTTTCATTGATCTTAACATGCCACACGGTAATTTCAAACAGAGCAGGAGCAACATATCTTCACTTCAAAAAGACTGTCAACGCTCTCCATAAATGAGATAAATAAGACTGCAACTGGTGAATCTAACCACAACATAAGCAACTACCAACTCTCTCATAAGACAGCAGCAAATGCCCTAAGATCTGGCACATAAGCCTTCCACCAAAAAGGGAAATAAAAGGAAAAAAAGAGAGAGAAACACTTAAACTGAACAAGAGAGAGTAGAAAGAAAGAGATTTATAACAAATTGCAGGTTCTCAGTAATCATTACTATAATTTGAACTGAAAATATAAGAACCTTATGAAAAGTAATGTTCCCAATCTGATCAAAGCAGCAGCCTCAAAAACAGTAACCAATTCCCCAACTCCATTGAACCAAATCCCATCACAAATCCTCCGTAAGTTCTCCATAACAGGCTCAAAAGCCAACACTCTAAACCCCATTACTGCCGCGGCGAAACTAGCCATTCCCACATTGGCACCCACATCCAGCACCAACCCATTTCTCCCCTTCATTCCTTTCAACAGGTCCTGAATCATAGCCGTGATATCCGGCTTCCTAAAGGGCTTTCCCTTCAGCAACCTCACGATGTTCTAGTGAGGCTTATCGGGCAAGGACCCGAAATCTGAGAGAGCATACAGAAACGGGTACTTGGGTTCTCTACTACGTTAGCAATCACAGGGTGCGCTTGGAGGCAATCAAAGGGAGCATATGGGTAAGTTTGGACATTTGAAGGGGATTGGGTTTTAGAGAAAGAAAGAGGTGAGAAAGAGGAAGAGGAGGAGGAGAGGGAGGTAGAGAAGAAGCAGTATCATTGGCTTTTGGGAGAGTAGTTTTGAGTGTCTGTTGTTTTCTCATCTCCAGGTATTTGCCATGGAAATAACCGGGCTGGGAAAGATTGTGCTGGAAAATTTGGAGCTTGGCAGTAAAAAAATTGTGGTATTTTCCAAGAATCCCGGTTGATTGGATCTAGGTATCTTTTATTGATTGATGCTGATTTTTCATTTTTTATGGATCTGTTTAGTTTAATTAAATTACACCTACAAATACTCCGTTTGGCAACTCTTTTTTTTTTTTTTTTTTTTTGAAGTCTGCAGAAGGGAAAACCAGTCCGCTCATTTCTCACAAGGATCTGCATAGGCTCTCCGAGGGAAAGGCCCAAATCCGTCATCGTATATAAAAGCTAAAGATAACCTAAAAATCTGCAAGCATTCCCTGAATGTAAGGAAAAACATTAAAAGAGGAAGATATCGTTCATCAAAGAAACATGGACCATTACCTGCGGCCTCTAAACGCTCGCATCTCTTTCCTCAGCAAGAAAGATTCTGCCGACTTGTAATGTTCTGTCCTGGCTTCTATTTGCTTCAATCCATATTGCACGTCATAAACCTGTTAATATCAGGGTCTGATGATATGGCTTTGCAACACCCAACATATAATAAAGCAAGCACAGCTACTCTTAAATTTGACACAATGCGAATATCTTCCAGCAGCGGCAACAGTAAGTAAGCATTAAAAATAAATAAAAGCCCAAAAACTGAGAAAATTTTCCTTTTGGACAATTTAAAAAATAACAATGGCTACAACGCCAAGGCCCTTCCTTAAAAAGTTGGACATTCTGTATAATATATGTTCCAGCCAGGAAATATAAGACGATGAAATGAGAAAATAATCGCTAACCAAGGAAGTGTAGGACAGTCAACCAAAAAATAAGCATAGGACAGGGAATAAGAAGAAAGAGTAGTAAATAAAAAATTATCAAGGTAAAATGGAGAGAATGGTGGTTTCATCATGTTGAATAAAGTCCAGCACATGATCTTACAGAAGGAAATAAGGACAAACAAAGGCTGATGTATTGAAAGCGAAGCCAAGGCATGATCAAATGAGGCATAGAACAAACTGCTGAAAATAGGAAAATGTAGTATGTTTCTACATTCACATGGATTTTATTGAAACAAATAAATTTGGGGCACAAAACACGTACATGTTGGATAATGGTTCTCAAAACACGTAAATGCATTATGCTAGATGATTTGAATTTAACATTATCATATTAGTCTTTACCGTGATCTCAAGAGGTAAGAGGGGAGCTGAGAAATACCAGACAAAAAAAAAAAAAATCAATGTTAGGGTTAGCATAGAAATCAATGTATGCCCATAAGCAAAGGATTGTTTAAACTTCTTGTCATAACCTGTTAAGCAATCAAGTAACATGCCAGGCAGTATGAATTCAACCTTGTCTTTTGATTCTTTTACCTTAGCAATAGTATAATAGCCTTATTAAACTGACAAAAACACAGTAACTTTTCTAAGAAGATAAAAAGTGACTATTTGTATGTTCTGGTGTTTGCAATACCATATAGGCAACACCCCCTAAAAGATGATGATTAAGTAAAAGCACTTGCATAATTTTCATATATTTCTGCACAGCAGCCCATTATTGCTTTGGCCTTAGCACATAATTGCAAGAAGATTGTAGTGAATACTAGGGTTAAACTTAATCCATCCATTTCTCTGTTAGATAATTTGCTAAATGAGGAGTCTAATACATGTTAATAACCACTGTAATTAAATCAATTGATGAAGTTTGACAGAAGAGTTATGCACAATTTAGTGATGATTTTGTAACATCATTACAGAAATACGAATCTCTATGCTAACACGACTATTTTTGAAGGAAAAATAAAAAGCACCAAAGAAAAAGGACATGCCTGACATTTTAAGGAATTGCTTAGCTCAATGAGTTCTGTGGCACTATCTTTCAAAGCATAAAAAACATCCCCACATCTTTTGAACCTATAAAGAGAATTAGTATTCACTTCTGGTTTGCAAATTCTCAATACATCCCTCAACTTACCAACCAAACACACAGGACACAACTACATCAGACCATCCAATAATCATTTAGGACTCAATTCCTCTAACATGTATATTATGGATACACAAGGCATGTTGGTCATCTTGATGTTGTCTGTGAAAGAACAAGAGACAGGAAATTATGGTTTCCCAAGATTGTAAAAATTCTGACTTAATTATTCACCACATGAGATACAATGTTGGAGTGCCTAACAGTAATATCTTAGACAACAGGAAAATAGTAATCAAACTACCGTAAAGATCAAAACATCGCAACCAAGTTTGTACTACATATGCAAAATGCTATACTGTTTGCAAATTATTTCTCATGCAGGAAGACCTCATAAATGAAAAGAAATAAAAACATAAAAGCAGCCCTAAAATGCCTTAAATCTTACTTGTCCGAACAACTAAAACTGAAAGGACAAGGGAATGTCTAAGCACCAATCTCTCTCTGCTCACCACAGCTTGTTGCCCAATCAAAATGCCCCAAGGATTGAGGACATAACACTAGCAAAGAGGTCCACCTGGGCCAGCTGGATCTACTCAATTAAGCTCCTACAAACAAGCAGAAATATATTTGCCACACAATTGGAGAGAAGTGACTAAGAACACATAGCAGAGAGGCAAAAGCCCACCCTCCAGAAAGGACTTGGGCCATTCCTTTTAGACTCACAAATAAATTGGTACAACAATCCATAGAAACGCAACAAGTAGTCAGATAACATCATAATACACCAAATTTGTAGAACGAAAAGGCTGTCAGACGTTATTAATGTTGAAGTATGACGAATAGCAGTAGTAGTAACAGCAGCAGCAGCAGTAGGACAAGAATCATTAAGATTAATATGAACAGAAAAATGAGTTGGGAAAGAATAAATTTCAAGCGCAATATCTCCATCGGATCGAAAGGCTTGTGGAATCAATAAGCAAAAAGAATCTATATACGAATGAATTACAAGAAACCAAATCATGAATTAATAAATTAATGACTGCCATTAATCACAATTATATATATATATATATATATATATATATATATATATATATATAAAAAACAGAGAGAGAGAGAGAGAGAGAGAGAGAGAGAGGGGGGAGGGGATTCCAAGATTTACCTAAAAAAGCCCCTAGCAGAAGAGAGAAGAGAGAAGAGAGAAGAGAGGAGGAAACCCGACTGAGTCGAGTCCTTTTTGCTTTGGAAATTTTGAAAAGGAGTGGGGGAGAGGGGAATTATATTTATAGCCGTTAAAAGTTAGTTCCCTCTGCATCTCTTTTTGGCTCCGATCCCGAGTCCCCCCCCCCCGCCGGCTCCACCGCGGTTTCGGATTTCGTATTATATTATATTATTATTATTATTTTTTAAATGTAAGCTCTAAGAAGCCCACTTTCAGAGAGGACTTGGAACAATCTCTTTGGGCCCTGGAATTGGATCCCTTCCCAACCACAGCACTTGCAGGCGAAAGGGTTATATATATATATATATATATATATATATATATTTTATTTTTTATTTTTTGTCGTTTTCCCTCCCTAATCTAATCTAATCATTATCTGCAATGACCGAAAATCTATCCTCTGTTTAGAATAATCGGACAAATATTATCCTGTGGGCAGAGCAAAAATTTTGAAGTAGAGCCATCCAAATCCATACAAACGCAGGCACTTCCTACCCCATCTAAATTTATGCACAAATTTTGTTTCCCAGGTTATTTAACTCTCTCCAACTGGTTGTTGTGACTGACCAACTACAATCATCGAACCTAAACCCCATTATTTTAAGTCATCTAATAATTTAATCAAAAAAGAAATAACACACTCAAAAATTTTTTAAAGAAAAACACACATTCAATTAAGCTTTTCATTTACATCCACGACCAATACAATTATATATATATATATATATATACACACATATTAAGAAATAAACAGGAAATTTACGAAATATATGTAAGTGATTAACGAGGTTTGATTGTTAGTTACTTGTCTTTTTTCGACGCCCAGTGGCCCTTCCACTTAACCCTCGCCAATAATTACAAACTTCTTGCCTCCTGGAATCTATGGTTGGCCAGCATCTTTCTCCCCATTTTATTCCACATTTATCTCTCTCTCTCTCTCTCTCTCTCTCTCTCTCTCTCTCTCTCTCTCTCTCTCTCTCTCTCCCTCCCCTATCTAAACTAATTTACTTTCCCCTGCATAAATGCTAGACACTCGATCTTGGAGAGCAGAGGAGAAAGCATTAACGTGATGGAAGTGACCAATAGGTACATTGTAACAAAGGCTTACGTAGATGGTGCTCCTCTAGAGAGTGACTTTGAGGTCAAATCTGAAGCTATCTCCTTGCAGCTGGAGCCGGGGTCCAATGATGTTATTGTGAAAAATCTCTATGTATCGATTGACCCTTACCAGATCAACCGGATCAAAAGTTACAGCTCTTCGCATAGTTCTATATATTTGTCAAGTCCCATCAGTCCTGGCGAGGTAAGTCCATCAGCAAAGTCGGAGCTATGCCCTGAATTAAAGAGTTGTATTTCATTCTGACACTGAGTATGATTCTTCTTGAATTTCATGGACAGGCTTTTGATGCTTATGGGGTGGCAAAAGTTGTTGTTTCCGGGAATCCTGAATTCCACAAAGATGACTTAGTGGCGGGGCTTCTCTCTTGGGGTGACTATACTGTAATAAAACCGGGTCGTCTGCTAAGGAAGTTAGACCCCATGGGATTTCCATTGTCACACCACGTCGGAACTCTAGGTAACGATGACATCAGTAATTGCTTCAGTTCCAGAGCTAATTAAGAATTTAGAGGTTGATAGAAGTAACCATAGCTAGTAGTTACGACAATTCGATACATTTCTAGTAAGTGTTTGTTTGTAATTTGATGATGCAGCATTCGGAGGGTTAGTGGCCTATGGCGGATTTTTTGAAGTATGCAAGCCAAAGAAGGGGGAGAAAGTGTTTGTATCCGCTGCTTCTGGATCCATAGGACATTTAGTTGGACAGTATGCAAAGCTCTTTGGTTGCTATGTGGTTGGCTGTGCTGGAAGCAAAGAAAAGGTCAGTTTCTGATACATGTTGGAATTTGAAAATCTCAGAGGAGAAACATCTCATGGATAGTTAATTATAGGTGGCATTGCTAAAGGAGAAGCTTGGTTTTGATGATGCATTCAACTATAAGGAAGAAACCGATTTGAAGGCGACTCTCAAAAGGTTAGTGCCTCTACTAGTTGGTGTTTACACTGGAGGAGGTTCGCGTTTTTAATACCTTCTATTGTTTGGATCAACAGATACTTCCCTGAAGGAATAGACATATATTTTGACAATGTGGGGGCTGAAATGCAAGAGGCGGCGGTTGCTAACATGAATGTCTTCGGAAGAGTACCAGTTTGCGGGGTGATAGCCGAATATACTGATGCCGGAAGAAGGGCTGCACCAGATATGATAGACATTGTGTACAAAAGAATTACTATCAGAGGGTTCTTGGCTGTCGATTTCTTGAATATGTACGAGGAATTCTTTTCAACAACATGTGACCTTATTCGTACTGGAAAGATGCGATCGCTTGAAGACATCTCAGATGGATTGGAAAGCATTCCCTCTGCATTCGTCGGACTTTTCCGTGGTCATAACATCGGGAAGAAGATTGTTAAACTTGAGGAGGACAGTGAGTGAGAAGAAACTTCTGTTTCCCTTGATGTACGAATGAGAAATTTAAGTTTATGCTATTGTTTCTACTGGCTTTGTAGCGACGAAACTAAACTGAATTTTCAACTACTTGATCAAAACCAATAAAGAAGTGCCCTTTTGAGAAAACAAATTGCGCTGAACCGTGTCAAATATTTTGTTTCTACATGCGCTGTTAGTCCCTTTGCAAGTATATTTGCATATCATTTGGCATTGAACCACCCGCCTGGAACAAACCCAGCGGCTGGCTGCTGCCAACAGTGAATTTATTGCTCTGATTGTGAGTTCATTGTGTTTTTCAGTAGTCAAACAAAGGGGCAGCTAGTAACTAAAGTAGAGTCCACAATTCATAAGGCCTTTCTCGCCACATTTCTAGCTCTGCTTTCCTTAGCCTAATAATAAGGTGTCGTTTTGCTCGGCCAGCGGGTCAGCTCGAGAATATCACGCTACAATTTGTATGTATTCGGTGACGAAGGCTAAAGCAACTCTTGGGCACCTGTGTGCTTTCCTCTAGATTACAGAGTTTCGACCCATCGCATAACGGTATTTTCAGGGTAAATTTATATTATTAGAATACCTATTGTGTGATATTGCAATCAATCCAAAGTTTGCTAGCAATAAATTGAAATTTAGCGACTCAATGGAGACTAAGGTGGCAAGTTCAGTATTCCATGAAGTCTAATTTACTCATATCTTCTAGGTTGACTCGGAAGACATGAGTCTTAAAGTTCAAAAGATAAAATACCCTTGGTGAACAAGGACGAGCATTGAGCATTGATGCCATAATAGTAAGGAAGTGATTGTAACTCGAGAAGGAAGTGGTTGGTAGGCCATTCGAGTGCTGACGAGTGACAGCCCATTGGGGATTTTTCCATGTATGCAAACCCACCAAGGACGAGAAAGATGACAACGGAAGTTTATTCTATTGTTTCTACTAGCGTTGTCGTGAAGAAAACTAAACTGAATTTTCAGGTGCTTGATCAAACCCATAAAGACATGACATTCTGAGAATAATGTACCGAATCTACGCCAATAAATATTTTGTTTCTACGGCTGCGGCCCAAAATCTAAAGGGTATCGTGACTCGTTTTGAGAACAGGAGTTGGACCTAAAAAGTTTTCGCATGATAACGAATTAACGTTATTTCGGGAGTAAACTACACCGTAGGAATACCCTATTAATGATATTTCAATCAACCCAAAATGTAATAGTAGCAATAAATTGAAATTTATGGCGACTCAATGGACACCAAAGTGACAAGTTCAGTGGCTGGCTTCATACCACTCAAAATCAATATATCCAATTCAGATTCTGAGTTTCCAGAGACTTTAGTAATAAACTAGACTCAGTTTACATGTGCTACACCAGAACAATAAGAATGTGACCCAGTGAAGATAATATATGTCTATATCAAATAATATACTTAACTACATCATAGCCTATTCAGCTAATCAGCTACAAATTTATCAAGTATAGCATATATTCTTGGCGGGGAGTAGTTTCGTTTTCCCCTCTTGTTTCTGAATTAGTCCCATTACCATTCGTCTGTTCTGCTTTGAACAGCAAATTCCACGTCTTTGGGTTAAGACGAGTGCCTCACTGCAGGATATTCACACAGGATGCCATGCATCAATACATCAGATACAATGGTTCATGTGAAAATCTTCCGCTGACAAAAGACTGGTGATCAGATGTTTGAGCCTTTGAGCACCAGGACTAGGTCTAATCTCTGTGGTGTTTACTATCATCTTGCCAGGAGAAGTTACATTTGCATTTCTTTCATTACTGAACCACCCACCAGGCACAAACCCATCGGCGCTACGGCCTAAAATCTCAGAGTCAATCTTGTCAAGAACTGGATCCTCCTTGGAAAATTTCCTTGCGAAGGGTGCATTACTATCAACCATTCTCTGATAGTCATCAACAGTGAGAAAATGTGGGTGTTGCTTCGGAGGGTTATCCCAAGAAATGAAGTGAAGATCATGATTGACTGTTGTGTTGCGGAACTCCTCAGCATTGCAGATTACCGTGTGGAAATATCCCTCAGGTGAGGAAAGAAAGTTAGCATAATACATGAGGACTATCCTTGGAAGATTGTCCCATCCCCAAAGAAAATATTCAACAAAAGAACGTGAGAGCATCATCCAAGCAGAACCTGAGGCAGTTCATAAGCAGAATTCATAGTTAAGCTAGATTT
Source organism: Kandelia obovata (assembly GCA_021464305.1). NCBI lineage: Eukaryota > Viridiplantae > Streptophyta > Magnoliopsida > Malpighiales > Rhizophoraceae > Kandelia > Kandelia obovata. Next base: position 5,759,255 of record CM038474.1, read on the forward strand.
CAAAGTTCTAAACAGAAGCTGAAGGTTCCAAATGAAACAAAAAAAAGAATTCTTCCATAGAATAATTACTGGACCTTGACATGCAATTTTCTTATAAGCAGTGTGATGCAGTAACTCTATGGTTTTTTTTTTTTTCTTTTTGTTTGGATGAAACTCTAGATATCATTACTTACCTCAAAAATATCTTTTTCCAAAAGTAAGAATTATAAGAACGCACATGACAGCTAAGCTTCAATGTCTTCTGCATTGCTTTCATAGATTTGATGTCATAAACCTTAGTATCAATTTCAGAAAAAGATTTTCAGCAAAAGCCTACAGCTATCATGTATAATGTCGGGGTGTGATGTTTTGCAATGCACTAACAACACTATAACATTGATGATTAGAAAGAGCACCTGACTCAAGGCAGTGGCCTGTTTTATAATGAAAATGGGACAACTAGAGTCTAGCGGTGGATTGACAACATTACCAACAAGCGTAGACAAGCCATTAATGCACTGTAATGTTGCCAAGTGAATGCTCCCAGACCCTCAAAAATTATTCACTAACAACAATGTTATCACCAAAAAGTGGTTCTAAGTCGCCTCTTTATCAAGTTATGGCAGCATAAGCCCCAGTTATTAAGGTTTGTGCCATGCCTTCTTTCTTCCTTCTCTCTTTTTAATTGCAGAAAAGTTCAGAATTCTGAAAGGCTGCTTTGGCTTAATGGACAATAAAGACCTAAGAAATTACTGTATCATATCTTACCAGTAAAGAGCTTATATTGTGTTGGCACCCTCCTTTTCTCAGAGACCCAAAAGACATCTGACTTTTGCAGGCTGTACAGTCCTGGATCAATTATGACAGGCTTCGCTCTCTGAGATCTGAGGCATAAACAAAAAATTCCATTGCTAAGCAGAGTTTCACAATATGTTGGAGGAAAATTCTTTGCTACATTGATTTGATGAGCAGAAAAATTGATACATACAAATTGAAAAAGTAGGAAAGTGAGAGGATACATACTCCTTCCAGCCAATATCACTGGTGTGCTCAATAAAATTCAGGTCTCTTTGAATAGTAGACAAGGTAAAGAGCAGGTCTGTCACATGAAAAGTAAAAACATAAATTCAGGCCATTGGAAATCAATCTGTGCCCACTCACAAATGGAATTTGCTTCACACATTTTCCTACCAATAAGAGTGGAATGAGCAGTGTAGCAGAAACTGATTTGCTTTTATGATGAAGTGAAACCGTCAAACCAAGGCATAGCAAGAAAAAACAATTAAGTGGAAGATTGCTTTTAGATACAATAGCATCATTTTATTACTATCACCAGTCCTATCATCATGGAAATAACTGAAATAACTCAATAATACTAGTAATTGAGGAATTTCCAAAAGCAAGTTAGCAAAAGTTATTATGATAACTTCCATTTGGTACTCCTTAAGCATGCTAAGTCTTTGCAGCCTAATGTTCGTCATTGGCCTGATCGAGGGCATCAATGCTGTGGTAAGAAACAGAACCAGCTAAAAGTATGTCTAGTGAGAAAGAAACCAAGAATAGTAAGATAAGCTTAGACCCAAGTCACAAACCAAAAATAGTGACAATTACATCGCAGTTGTAGATTGATTAACTATAGGCAAAAAGATAGTATTTATTTCGTTCTGTTATCAGACTCCACACAGAAACCTTTCAGAATCTGAGACAAAATTTATGCGTCACTTAAAATGGAGAACCGGAGATTAGTCGGCTATCTTTACAGTCCTATTTCCTTCTCATTCCATTCACCAATTAAACATCAATACCAAAATAACATGAGCATCAAATATACGAAAACTGCAAAAGAAGTCAGAAATCTCACCATCCTGAGTGACCAAGGGATAATCAGAGGCACTCAAATTGATGAACCAATCCCACTCTCCACCATCCTTCAACAAAATCGCCGCGGCATGAAGTGTGTTGCTGACCATGGTGGGACCCCTATAAGTCACCAAATTAGACCTGACGACGACCCTCACATTCCCAACATCCTGGAAAACCTTCTCAGCTTTAACCCATCTCACCAGCTCCAGCCTCTCATCCGCCGTGGCCTCCAAGTCCAGGTGCACCGCGTATTGATTCCTCGGGTGGTACAGTGCCTTCAAAGCCCTCTTCAAACTCACGCCGTCCCCAGAAGACCCAGATATCAAATAGGCAAGACGGGGTATTGCTGGCATTAAAGTTGGAGGCTTGAGCATCTTAGATTCCACAAAATGTGGAATCTCGTGGAGTAGATGCTTTCCGTTGGCATGAAGTTGGAGATACGAAAACTGGGTAAGTGAAGAAGAAGAGGATGACGACATAGTTAAAAAAACTAAGATGGTTGAAAATAAGAGTGAAGACATCAACAAAAGGAACCATCTTTGCTTCTTTTGCTGCAACTTGTTGCTGTTGGTTTCCATTGGCAACTTGATCATCTATCAGTATCTGGGGTCATAGAGAAAAATGATAATTTTAGGGGGATTGGCATGGGCATGGGCATGTGAGCCGGGGATCTCTGTTTCTTTTATTTTTATTACTATTATTATTATTATTATTATTATTCTCTCTCTCTCTCTCTCTCTCTCTCTCTCTCTCTCTCTCTCACACACACACACACACACACACACACACACACACACACACACACACACACACACCTGGTCGCGGAATCTAACGAAGAAGGATGATCAGAGTAATAATAATATTAATTGCTCTTGTTTGTGAGGGTCCGTGGCAGTAATACTACGGTCCGGACAAAGACTTTGCGAAGACTCATCATGTGATGTCTACACGTGGCAGTATTTGATAGGTAAAGTAATGAACAGATTTATGCGTTTCTATGTCCTTCCCACGTCCCAAATAATTATCAATCAAAGTTTAGACCTGGCGAGGAAGAGGCATCTGCAAATGCAAATGCAATGCAATGCTGCTGGTGGTCCAGCTACTTTTTCCAGGAAAGTCTAAAACATAATTCCAAGCTTTTTGAAAGGCGCTTTCGGTCATCAATGGCTCATGGCTAATGTATGCGTAGCTTTAAATTTTATCGAGGGAGCAAATATAATACGCCCATTCCATACACCAGCGCAACTCTCTCGGCAAAGAAAAACCAAGTTGACCAGCATGATTAGATTTAATGGCTCCTGTGGTCCCCCCCCCACCCCCCACCGAGCCAAGGAACGCTTTTGGTAGAGTGAATGAATGGGCGGTGTTATTGTTGTGATGAAAAGAGAGACAGTGAGTGAGTGAGTGAGTGAGTGGGTGCGAATGCGTGACTGTGTGTGTGTCTAATTGGCGTTAAAAAGGTGGAGAGAGAGGTTTGTGATTTGGTAAATATCACACGGTTCAAAATTCCTCCGTTACCCTTCCCCCCCCCCAACAAATAAAAATATAATAAAGGGTTTTGTATCACAAGGAATGGATGATAAGCCACCCCACCGCTGCTCGATGAGATGCAGAAGGAACTGTAAAGATTGAAACTGAAGCCCATTTAATCCTCCCAATACCTTGCAAGCTTAATCATATCCGGGCCCACCCAGACGCCCCAAATACAAAGTGAGCCGATTGAGTGATTCTTGGATACCAGTTTCAACCCCCCCCACCCCCGGGGTTCTTGGGTCAAGTGGCTCGCTTTCTTGATCCAGCAAGTAGGATTCAGGTGAGCCGCACAGCCATTGCCAGTATTTGATAAAAATAAGTAACGATAATGTTAACTTCCCATCGTCTTGAGTCTTCCAATCCAACTTTGCTGTCTGTTCTATAATATAAATAATAATAATAATAATAATTAAAAAAAAAGGCAATATTAACATGCGTGATCGGCAGGATTCGAACCTGCGCGGGCAGAGCCCACATGATTTCTAGTCATGCCCGATAACCACTCCGGCACGACCACTTGATGAAATTTGAGGAACACACTTATTATTAATAAAAGTAACTTAATTAATTGACAGTCTGTATAGTCAATGTTAACTTGTTCACCATAAATTATTACATACAAACAAAATAAACGCAATAAATTACCATTTAGTATGACAACGGGCATGTTTTCTACCATAACCAAGCAATTAAATTAAGCAACTAGAGTAATTTGTCGGATGATATACTACCACTGGGGCTTTTTTTTTTCTCTTTTCAGCTCATCACCTTAAATAATATTTTACCCTTTTTCTTCACACTAATGATTTGCGTCCAATTCCGATACTCCAGAGTTTCTACCATTGAACTATACATGACTCTCTTCGGGATTTATTTGCCAATTACAAAGAAGGCACCAATGTAAGCACAATCTTTCAATTCTTTCATGAGAAAGAGGCGCCTCAGTTATTTGAAAGATGCCACATTGATTGTCAGCGAGCTTAATTTACAGAACCTGTGGCATATTTTGTGAACGTTAACTCAAAAAAAGAACAAGCAATTTCTCACAGAAATCTTCAAACTACCATTATAAAGTTGAAAATACGATGTTCATAGCATCACCCATCACAGCTACCCATCACAGCTATAGCCAATAAGATAATTAATGAGCATCCCTCCTCACAATGCACAAGGAAAAACATAGAAATCATAATTAAGTCAACATAAAATGCTTTCTTCACTAGTGGTACAACTTCTTCAGTCAAAGCCTCCAAAGGATCCACCGCCGATGATGATCCAAACGGCCCATCACACCGAATGCTCAAATTATGTTATTTCAAATCAAAAGCTTCTCAATAGCATCCTGCATTTCAAAATCAAATAACAAGAATCGCGGATAAAGAAAATGCAAACTGAAGTAACAGAATTTGAATCCCAGGAATATGTGAAAAGGTGAAGTACCTTGAGCTGTTGTATTTGGCTTTTCAATTGGCTTCCCTCATTCGTTGTCACAGAACAAGCAATCACAGGCCTTGTAACACCACAAGCTCTTCCAAGTGCTTGCTTTGAAGGAACAAAGACATACGGCACATTCTACCAAATTGAAAGAAAAAGTTGAATAATCCAAGAACAGGAAGAAAATTGATTAGGCGAGGCAACCAAGAATTAAGAATGGTTTCAACATCCATAACCAAACAAGTTTTGCTACAACGCAAGATGCTATGAGCTAACAAAGGAGAAATTGAGAACCAAACATAAGTAGTTCATCAACTCACTTCTACTCAACTCTCCATCAATGAAATGTCAAGTTGAACATGTTTTTCAGTCACAAAGATTGTGATTATATGCCATAGCATAACAACAACAACAACAACAACAACAACGTGAAATAGAGAGAAATTGAGCATATAAAGAGTTTACAATTAAGCAGCTATTGTTGCAACCTTCTCAGGAATAACCCAAAAATAAAAAATAAAAAAGGTCTCCACCCAAGGGGGCTAGCATGGGATGTCAATATCATAGCCAAACATTTACACGTATATGATTCAATTATGGATTTTGACAACACTAGAATCCTTAAACCACAGCTCTAAAACTGGGGACAATTGAAAAAGATAATAAGAGATATCTGCTAAATCTGATGAAAATTCACAAATGCAACCAAAGCAACTTCGATGGGCAGGCAACGAAAGGGTGCACATAACAGCATAAGTAAACCAAACTCAGCAATCAATGACAGAATGAAATAAGAAAGAAAATAAAAGCCAGGGAAAAGAAAAACCTTATCTTCAGCAAGCAAGGGAAGATGGAGAAGGATCTCGAGGGGCTCAGTGTCGGCGGCCATGACTATAAACTCGGAAATACCCCTGTTAAGAGTCTTAGTGGCTGAATACCAGAAAAACCCACATTAGGAACCTCAAAAGCAAACAATCACAACAATCAAATGCTATTATATTAGAATGAGTAAACTACAGGGGTACAAAGCAGAGAGGGAGGGACCTACCTTCATTGGCGCCCTTCTTGAGCTGCTTGTAGTTGGCGGCTTGTTGAACGAGATCCAATATTGTGATTGTGAGCTGAGCATCTGCTAGCGGATAAGCTTTAGGATTCACTGCTTCTCCTGTCTGTCCATTGCAAATCCAAAGTAGGAAGGAACAAACAAACAAACAACCAACCCACAGCAATAAGACACGGAATCTAATCGCTATCCACAAATACAACGAGAGAAAGAGAGGGAGAGAGAGGGAGTACCATTTTCGCCAAGCCTTTAGGTGGAGGAGGAAGAAAGAGGCTAGGGTTTCTGTTAGAGACGCAACACTTGGGCAAAGCCTTTATTTAGGTCGGGTTTTTAAGCTCCATACTCCCCCTGGTGGACCATATTATATATTTAATTTGACATTGTGTTTGACCTGGTCCACAAAAACGACGTAGCTTCGTTGCCCCCACCACGCCATAGGCAACCCCCCCCCCCAAAAAAAAAGAAGGAAAAACTTTAAAGTGGGCCTAACAGGCTCGTAAACGATTATGATGGACCCAATTTTTCAGGTCCATGAGGGCCCGGTTTTAGTCATACCACGGCATGGTCCATTTTTCGGATAGCTCAGTTTTGTTGCGTTACGTAGTCAGAGAAGGAGAGACAGAGGAACAGAAGTGATAAGTTCGGCCTCTGCTAGCCGAGAGCAGTTTTTGTAGATGTTATCAATCAATAAGTTTGCATACTTTAAGGTCTGGTACAGCATGTTCAGGAGCAACATGCATGAAAAGCTTCGGATGCATGAATCTGCTAAATCTGTTCCAGCAGCTTCTCCCTCGGTGCACTAAAGGCCTTTATTTTACTGCCTAAAATAATCAGGAAGAACATCATCATCTCGTAGAGGACATGCTTAGTATGATTGGTACTGGCCGAACTGGGAGACTTGACTGGCCTTCCTAATAAACAAATTCCATACGACTAAGACCAGCCACAAACCAATCCAAACACAACAGAAAAGCTCCAGATTTCAACTAATATCCTCCAAGAAGCAAACCTCGGCCTTTGTCAGATTGAGCCATGTCTTTAAATGTTTGAACCAGAAGAACTTGAAACAAATAGGCAAACATGTTATAGCAATTTGACAACAAAGGCAGATTCGTCCAAAGAGGCCTCTTGAGGGAACCCGCAAAATCTAGTGATTACAGTGGAGCTCCCACTCACTTCAACAATACAAATCTTTCCAGAAGAGCTTAAGGATCAATAAAAATATCATCACACCAGCAGAAGCTGCCCTCAGTGAGTACGAAATGTCTTAAAATTATCAATTCTTACATACCAAAGAAATGTTATCAGAACCCACATGTGTGACCTTAATATAGTTGGATAACTTCCACCAACTGTACACTGATGCTCCAATGCAGTGACATTTTAAGCTAGAGTTGAACCAAACTGGATGGCCAAAGAGGTTTGTAGGACCAAATATAAGAGCTAAGGGTATGGGAAAAAAAAAAAAAGAACAAGAAAAAAGGCATGATGCACATTTAACAAAATCAATTCTGGCAATCACAATTGCTTCCTTTTGTCTGTTTCACAAACTGCAAGTTCTCCTCATGTTCTTCACAACTAAATTGCCCACGTAGTGCCTGACAAGATTTCTGCCAAAAAAGAAACAACACATCCTCTGAAAACTAAACATCTGTACATTTTTATCATATCAAAAACTGAAAATTACTGCATCAGAAATGATAGAGCTGCACAAATTATTCCTTCCTCTCAAATGTAATATAAGCAACAGCAACACCTACACAAAACACAATATCTGACGACCAGATTTCTGCACAACTTCTTATGCAGTAAATATCAACCACAGATAATCAAAATAAAATCCACTGAGCACCGCTAAAGGCCTGCAGATCGTACTGAAGTGATCTACATTTAAAACTGCAACAAGCCTAATAGTGAACAAATTTTTGCAAAGGCAAGCATTTCCCCAATAAGTCATGGAGCAAGCTAATTTATCCCAATTCAAAGATTGCTTTAAGACATAAATTATATATCGTTTATCACGTTCAAAAAACTATCAGAGGTTGAAACATCCAGAACAAAATATGTTATAACTAAACTGAAAATCTGTAGCATATTAGCACTCTTGTGGTTGGTAAGAGAACACAATGAAGACAATCCCTTATTAGGAAATAATTATACCAAAGATGTGTCATCTCCAATCAACTCTCCAAGGCAAAAATCATAACATCTAGAACAACGTATAACAGCATGAATTTCAACCTTGATTTCAGTTGCTCATGCTTCTGAGGTCATAGACTGAAGCCGCTCCAACATATCACAATGAGGAGTCTCCTTGACAAAACCCCACTGTTGTCTCTGCAACTCTAACCTACAATTCTGAGCAAGAATCGAAGCATAATCTCTCTCCACATTCCTTTCCAAAGCCGCCCTCGGCTGGCTACCCGAGGGATAATCCTGCTCAAATTTGGTACTCTTCACATAAAAATTAACCCCTTTCTGGGTAGTGTACCTGTACTCGTATGGATACGACCTACCCAGGCTGAAAATGGGATCGGAGGACGGCAAGAAGTTCAAAAGCAAGATGACCAGGACAGGCAGCAACTGAATCAACGCACGCAGATTTAAGCCAGAGGCATCGCCGCCGGTTCTCGGCCCCATTCCACCTCCAAAATTAAAACTCCTGAAGTGGGTAGTTGCAGGAGGCATCCCTCCAAAGAAGAATTGTCTGAAAATCTCGTCAGGATCAAAATCATCGTGATAACCGCCACTGTAATGGTACCTGGAAGATGCGGCCCTTCTTTCAAAAACAGGCTCTTCACTTCCAGTCACATCATATTTCTTCCTGCTCTCTTCATTGCTAAGACACTGGAATGCCTTGGAAACAGCCTTAAACGCCTCTTCAGCTCCCGGAGCCTGGTTCTTATCAGGATGGACTTTCAAGGACAATTTTCTGTAGGCTTTCCTAACATCTTCCACGGAACAGCTCTTTTCCAGCCCCAAAATCTCGTAGTAGTCCTTCTTCTTATTGATTTGCCTCGCTACGGTCACTTGCTCTTCGGTATAAGTGGCAGCTGCGGCCGAGGCGGAGGAGGCAGAAGCAGAGGAGGCAGAGGCAGAGGCAGTTGAAGACGACCCAGTTGCCGAAACCCTCTGTCGAACCTTGGGAGAAGGCTCGCTGGATGTAGGGGTGGGCCCATTCATGTGGGCAGCCGTCTGATCGGGGGACGATGACGAATCTTTCTCCAATTTCGATAGCAAGACATCAACGGCGAGAGCTGGATCGAGGCGACGAGCCTTGGTGATGAATTTCAAAGCCCGTGATCGATCCCCAGAGTCGAGGGCATCCTTGCCGATCTTCAAACACTTCAAGGCATCGTCCTTGTTTCCGTCCATCTCTTTCTCTTACGTTGATTTCTCTCTCTCTCTCTCTCTCTCTCTCTCTCTCTCGCTCTCTCTCTATCTCTATCTCTCTCCCTCCCTCCCTCCCAATCTCTGTACGTAAAATCAATAAAACGAGATTGGCTAAGCGTCAATAAACGGCGCAGATCATGGATGGACTTCGAGAAATAAGAGAGACAGAGAGAGTGCGAGATTGAACCTACAATCTATGGATGGATGGATGGATCTTGATGGATGGGAAGTAAAAAAAAATTGAGGCTGGGAATTGACAAATTAGGGTTTCGTTGGCTTTTTATTTTCTTCCCAGTTGAGAAATTTTTGGGGGAAGACACAGAGAAATGTCCGCGGCGTTGGTTTGTCAATCCGTCCAGAGGTTGAGACTCTGACGGGAAAAAGGAAAATGAAAATTCCAGAAATGGGTACAACATACATACAAATTTGATGTGGATTCGCGTCATTGGGCCAATTTGGGCCGCTAATTAAGTTTTCTCCCCCGCCCGCCCGCCCGCCTGAAAAATTATGTTTTATTTATTTATTTATAACCGAAAAGAAATAAATCGTAAGTTTCGATAAAATTTTACATTTGAAACGCAGGCAAAGCTTTTTCCTGAAAAATCAACCCGATAATTTAATTCGAGTTTCAAATTTTAGATTTGATAATTACTAATTACATATCTTAAATCTCTTTGAGAGAAAAATAAAAAATAAATGGGCTGAAAACGAGAAGTTTTAATGTATTCATCATGGATGATACACACGGAGATATGGGGGACTGTACGCAATAGCAGTTCCAATATCCCCCCATCAACTCGCCAATTCCCAAAGCATGAGCAAATCATAATTAATGCGGTTACAATTAGCTAACTGGGACGCCATTACGCTAATCTATAAACTATAGGCATGCATACTCAAGGAGCTTCTAAGCAGAGGGCCCTTTTGTACCCGTCCTAATTCCTCACATCAAAGCGGAGGGCATTATTTTATTTATATATAAATCCCCACACTGAAATCAAATGTGACGCAAAAAGGTTGTTTCTCTCTCGCTTTTCTAAGCTTCGCTGGTGAAAATGCTGTTTCTATGACCTTCGTGTTCGTTCCATTGAGAAAATACAAGCCATCTTGAACACCTTTGTCATTGCCTGCATTGCCATTCTTTGAATTTAAATCCAAGAAATTGGAGTAATAATTGCACTTAGCAAGAGAACTCGTTGGCTTGTTACGGTTTGTTTTCAGCTGCCCAAGGCAAAACCTCCCACAAAATAGGAACTGTATGCCCAAGCAAAAAAGGTATTTTTTTCAAATTATTATATTTTTGCACTCTAGCTGGGATATAAGAGCATCTTCTAGGAGATGCATTGCTATAAATGACTTTTTTTTTTTTTCTTTTTGGTTGAACCTTTATGTGTTGTTCTGTCAGTTTCCACCCGTGGCAGGAAGGTTCAGGGACAGGCGCACGGAAGAAGGAGCTGACTGAGAATATTCTAAGAAATATTGTGTCTAAGAATTTGCACGAGATACTTAACATTGACAAGGTGCTGTTAAATCATCTGGCAACTGACCTGCCCATTGGTTTATAGCATTTGGGCTTGAAACAGAACTTCACTTATTCTAACAATCTTTTATGAAAAATAGGCCGTGATACCATTTACAACGCCAAGAAGGAGAAAAGACAGGAATCAGCAGGTGAAGTCCTCAACCCGAAGCAACTTGAGACCGAGAGGGAAACCCACGAAGGGAAATAACTAACCTGAGAAGAAATCTTCAAAGGGAGGATCTTCCAAGAAAGGGAAGACAGAATGAAACCAAACTTTACTACAAGTTTTTTTAATGCAATAGGAGTAATCTCTCTCTCTCTCTCTCTCTCTCTCTCTCTCTCTCTCTCTCTCTCGACGGTTTTCTGGGGCAACTTTTGTGGGTACCATAGGAATACGCTAATGTCTCCTCCATTGAAGGATTTCAAGAGCCAGATTTATTGTGGGTGTTTAAGTGATAGGGTGAAAATAACCCGTAGCTAGAAGCAGAAACTAGGAAGAAAAAATAATTAAATATACAGGCAGTTTATGTATTTGATATATAGTATAAAAAGCACATTATAAGAAAGGCATGTGTCTTCTCGTGGATCTTTCGTAACATAAAAAGACCAAGGTTTGTCTGAATCCTGCCACAGGCAATAGGGACTCTGAAATGCCATTTTGTTTGTCGGTCACTCTGAACAAAAGTTGCTTCATGGTGGTCTGCCCTCCCTTCTATCATCATATTGTGTAGTGCCTAGCACACCAAGCAATTGAAAAGGCACACAGCCTATATGAATCTCCAGTGGTACTAATAATGTTTAACTTTGGTATTGACCAAGAAACCCACTTTATTGACCACTGATATTGATCCGAAATCACCCTTTATTTTTACGGGCCGTCAGCCAGCGTCGGTATTCACTCTTGATTCATGTGTCTGCCCAAAGAACCGGGTCAAATTGAAAGAGGAATTAATTAAATTCTGTTTAACATACGAGTCAAGCGAATTATTCCCTTTAATATTTGCACAAATTTATTGCCCGAATTCTTTATTGCGCCTCCAAAATCGAAAAAGAAACTGTTTTTTTTTGTTTTTTCTTTACGAGTGTGTTATATTTTCACACTAACAAAACAAAAGCATAGGCAAAGGAAGGCTTAAACATTTAACCATTAAAACAACAGCGAAGCATCCCCGCCTCTATTTCCTCTCTTACATCCTCCGCTTCACCGTTGAGGGAAGAGAGAGAAGGCGAGGCAGAGGGTAGAAACTAGACGGCATCACAAGCATCATAATCGTGCGGTAATCTGTGTCTCATGCGAATATTTTGTTGCAGCTCTATTCTTCTTTCTGTTGGTTTTATTGGGTATATACAAAATTCGTTTCTTTGGACAATTTACTCGATGCCCATCTCTAGAAATCCGATATTCTTCTTGCTTTAGTGACCACTTACCATTAAAGCAAATATTATTTCTTGTTGAAGCCACAAATCATATTATTTCTTTACCCACAACAGGTTTCCGGCTTCTGGGCATATATTGAAAAGCAGTGAAGGAATAGCAAAGTTCGAAGCTTTGATGCCAATGGCTGCAAATGGTTTCCAAGTTGTTCAACATAGAAACCAGAGTGTGGTGTTCTCTAATTCTGGCGTGAAGCTTCAATTGTTTACTCAAGAAAATAGCACCTGTGGTGGTAAATGTTATGCACGAGGCTTGTTTGCCAGTGTTAACCAAGTAGGAAAAGGATTTGGAATCTCGCCAAGTCCCCAAAATTCTTTGGACAATGCAACAAGCACCAAGATTCTGGCCGAAAACATGCAGATGAAATTTGTATCAACGCCGGAACCGGCTTTTCCAATTGAGAGGGCTTCTGAACTGGCGATGGGAGATATCTCAGAGGTAGAAGAAGAAGAGAGAGAAGAATTGAAAAACAGGCAGACGAAGAAGAAGAATGTTAAGACTGGATTTAGATGGAAAATTAAGGTTGGGAATCCTGTACTGAGGAGGTTGATCAGTGGGGGAATTGCAGGTGCTGTTTCGCGCACGGCTGTTGCTCCCTTAGAGACCATAAGAACTCATTTGATGGTGGGGAGTTGTGGGCGTTCAGCAATTGAGGTGTTCGATAATATTATGAAAAGTGATGGCTGGAAGGGTTTATTCAGGGGAAACTTAGCTAATGTCATCCGAGTTGCTCCAAGCAAAGCCATTGAGGTTGGTATCCAGATTTCCATGTCTGATGAGAAACATTGCTTTGATCCCTTTGTTGACATTGCTTTGTAACGTCTTTGCAGTTATTTGCTTATGATACAGCTATGAGGCACTTGGCACCCAAACCTGGGGAGCAGCCAAAACTCCCAATTCCTGCCTCATCAGTAGCTGGTGCTGTAGCTGGAATCAGCTCCACCTTGTGCACATACCCTCTTGAATTGCTCAAAACCCGAATAACCGTGCAGGTAAACTCATAAATTGCGAGAACTATCGTTTACCCTAAAATGTCCTTTTCTTCTACCAAAACGTAATCTGTGCGCCTTATTGCAGAGAGGAGCGTACAAGAATCTTTTTGATGCACTCCTTAAAATTTCGCGTGAGGAAGGACCCGGAGAACTTTACAGGGGTCTCACTCCGAGTCTGATAGGGGTTGTTCCATATGCTGCTGCTAATTACTTTGCTTATGATGCGTTGGGAAAAGCTTACAAAAAAGCTTTCAAGAAGGAGAACATTGGAAATGTGATGACTCTTTTGATAGGATCCGCAGCTGGTGCAATCTCGAGCACTGCAACATTCCCACTTGAGGTCGCTCGGAAGCACATGCAAGCTGGGGCTCTCCATGGGAGGCAATACCAGAACATACTTCATGCGCTTTTGAGCATCATTGAGCACGAAGGGCTACCAGGGCTATACAGGGGTTTGGGTCCAAGTTGCATGAAAATAGTCCCTGCAACCGGCATTTCATTCATGTGCTATGAAGCATGCAAGAGGATACTGATCGAAGAGGAAGATTTGTGATTAACACGGAAAGAAGCGGTATTTCTCGAAGACAGCATCGAGGAATCAGGTTAGGTTAGAAATGAACTCGATTTTCATTGTGCAATTGCTAAAGAACATAGGTAAGCGTCTGAAAGTAATTGAACGGCTCAGTTCTCTTACACTCTTTCTACACAAACGATTAGTTTCATCTTTGATTTGCTTGCTTCATTTTGCATTCCATCTCTGGTAATCGCCACGTTCTTCATGATGTGCAAGTGCTTGTAGTGGCATGAAACTAATCATTGAAACAAACTTCAAGCCAGTGTTTATGCACTCAATTGCATGCATCATTCATGACATTCGCATCTTGAAAGTCGATGGTGCGTTGGGCTGCAAAAAGAATGGCTGACAATCAACTCATGACAAGTCGATGCCCAATTAACATTAGTATTATAACAGCCTTTGTCTAGTAATACATATTGAAAACCAAAACATCAAAGTGCACGACAAGATGGAAGTCAAAATATCAGATTAAAAAATTGAATCTTCGATGGAAAACAAATATTGTTCCTATGATCCTAGCACCATAAAACCATCACAGGTATTAAGCCCATTCAACACTAGCTCACCTCAGAACACCAAGTTAAAGAAATTTCACTAGCAAAGTGCTCTCATCGCTAACAATATATAAAATACAAAGAAAATCAGAAGTGAATAACAAGTTTTTTTCAGCTCTGCTCTTCACCATCTCCATTGTCTCTCTCTTCAGCAGCAGCAGCCATCAATTCATCAAAGTTTTCAGTCTTTTCCAGTAAAATCTCAATCTGAAGAAGAATATTAGAATGCCATTATGTCAACTTCTCACTGTTGGGTGAAAACAAAACTGGAATGTTTCATCACTTACCATCAAGAGCAGAATTGATAGTGCAAACAAGCAGAATATAATCACAATATGCACAGAACAAAGTAAAAGGCAAAGATTTGTCAACTAGGAAAAAAAATAAGTCTATATGTAATTGACTATACATGGAACTATAGGAAAAAGCATTGCAGAGATACACGATGGGACAAAATGTTTCCTCTGCCTTAAGAAGAACTGAATGCATCAAAGGACATTTGAGCAGCTAGAACTTGATCATCATTAAGTTTTATTAGGGAAAATGTTAATAGTGGATAACCAGAAGGGAGCACAACATGGGGACACTAGCTTACCTTCGCTTTCTGGACAGGACGACCTCTTGTTTCATCTCTCATGTCAACCGTGGAAGTCATGATCTCTGCATGGTGTTAACAGTATAAAAATAAAAACTAGATCCTTCAGTTGAAACTTGAGTAATTAATGAAAGCAAACTATCTTACTCTTTTCAACAGCTAGTCCATTGTTTTTCAAAATCTCTGCAACAGTGACAACTGTAGCAATAGCTGCAGAAACAGCAGAATAAAAACATGGGTTAGGGGGTGCTACAAAAAGGGTCGTCTAATGGCAATACCAGTACTGAACAGCCCCCAACGCAAGAATTCAACAAGATTTATGTTTGCTATAATGAAAAGAGAGAATTGCGCCACAGTAGACAACAAGATTGGGCCACGGGCCATCACTGCCACCTCCTTCGCAGAAAAAAAATAATAATAATTGAGATTCGATCAAATGAACAACAAGATTCGATCAAATGAACAACAAGATTAGACAAAAGGGTTTAACTTTTGTCTAGCGTAGCCAAGCAGATAAAAGGAACAAATTGGTAGGCGCCCACAAAGAAAAAGAGACAGCAACGATATAACATCGGTTACAAATGCAAAAGAACCTCGACAAAAACCCGTAAGTAAGTTAAGAATGTGCTTGATGGGAAGATTCAAGGGACTAGAGTAAAAACAAAGATACCGAACAAAAAGAAACGCCAGGAGTCCAAAACCAACCAAGGGGTTGAGATGGAAATTTCAAGACAATTTAGGACCTTATGAGGATATAATAAACAGCAATTGTTTTGTTACCCATTCCAAGAGCGGAAAGCTCCACCTCGTTGTGTTGCTGCATATACCTCTGTCAGTTCCCCAGAAAGAAAGAAAAACAAGAACATTGTTAGTTAACCAAACAGTTCCTTAC
Organism: Kandelia obovata; assembly: GCA_021464305.1. NCBI lineage: Eukaryota > Viridiplantae > Streptophyta > Magnoliopsida > Malpighiales > Rhizophoraceae > Kandelia > Kandelia obovata. The sequence continues at coordinate 5,775,087 of CM038474.1, forward strand.
TCATCAATTATATAAAACCTTAGTACAGTCTAAGGCAACCAAAAACCCAAATAAAATAAAATAAAAATAAAAATAAAATAAATAGAAAAGAATAGGAGGAAACAAAAATTGATCTCATATAACAGAAACCCAAAACCCTAATAAGAGTAAAAAGTGAATATTAATAGCAATAGGAATAGGAATATACGTACCTTGGCGAGATTGACATAGAAGAACAAGGGTTTTTTGGTGTTAGAGACTTGAATTCGGTTCTTCTTGTAAGAATCCCCGCCAGCCAAGTTCACGTTGTTCACTCCCTCTGTAATTTCCTCCATTTTTAGATTTTAGAGTTTACACCCCCCCAAGCGCCCCCCTCCCTCTCTCTCTCTAAGAACAATATGTTATGATAATATAGTAACCCTAACCCCCAACTGTTCCAACCGACCAAAACAACAATTAATAGATAAAAGAAAAAAAAAAAAAAAAAAGAGTTTTGGGGGGCTGGGATCGTCCGCCGACGCTACCACAAGGTTGAAATCAATAGAAATAGGAGGCTCTCTCTCTCCGTATCACAATCACAGCCAATTATTTTACTCACTTATATTTTATCTATTTTATATTAAGGGCATTCCTTACTAAAACTTAAAAATGCTTTTATTTTACCAAATCAAACTCCTAAAATCCTCCTCATCCATGCAATTAAGCCCCTGATTCCACCCCCCCCTCTTTTTTTTTTCTTAATTAATTATTTATTGAAATACCTGACATTATTAGCTCACAATTGTGTTGTATTATTATTACAATAAAATCAAAATTAATTTTAAGATTTAGGTAACAATATTTTAAAAATAGCATGAAAATAGAAAAATGATTATATTTTATTTAATTTTGAAATAAATTAAAAAAATTTACTGTATTGTTGCTTTCGTCTTGTTCACTTTGTCTTGTATATATAATGGTGTTGTTCAATTTATTTCAGTATGGCATTGGCATGTCATTAAAAGTGACACGTGGCACAAACAAGACTTGATTTAATAGAAAAATTGATTACGTGAAAATAATTGGAGTGATTTCAATACATAGTAATAGAATATTAAGAGTTTTAAGAAGGCAAAAGGTGACGCAATAATAATATCAAGATATAACTAAATAGCAGTCGCGTTACACCCTGATGTTAATTAATATGCTTCCATCCCATGCGTTTGAGATTAAAATAACAAAAAGATTACTTTTTTTTTTAATTATTATTATTATTTCTCGCCTTATGTTATGCTGCTTGTAATTTCTTTTAGAAATTCGTTCGTTTAGCCGAAAATAAAAATAAAAATAAGAAGCTCTTAAACAGGTTCAATGTGATTATAACATTAGCATACTATTTCCTCCCTCCCTCTCTCTCGGTTTATTTATTTATTTATTTTGTTGACTAACTGCCAGGTTCTAGTTCTATTTACAATCTTGCAAGTTATCGCTTGTAACTTGCAAGGTCCATTAATAAATAACATCGAAAAGATTATAAACGTAGATTACCATATTTATTAATTACGATGACTAAGCGGATAACAAGTAAATAACATTAAAAACGCAAATGCCAGTGTGGTCTTGTTTCACAACACGATCCAGAAAATTTTGTTAAAAAAAAAAAAAAAGTGAAGGGCGCCCCGTTAAAGCTTAAAGGCAGGGGCAGGAGAGTGTCACTGCCCCTCACAAAGTCTCCGTTAAGTTCTGAGCTCTATCATCCGCCTGAAGTGTTAGAAACTAAGTAAGTGCAAACAATAACAATCATGCCAAAGAAACAAAATTAGAGGAGGACAGGACACACGTTTATTTCTGCGATGGGAATTAAATATTTATGTAAGTAGGTTTAAAAACCCATTTTCAACATGGTATCATATGAAATGAAATTGCCGGGAGGGGGGGGGTTGAATGTGTTACCATTTTAAACTACTTCTTCCCCCCTCCCCCGCCCTTCCATTCTGTCCTAAATTTAGGGTCTAATTCTATTATCGTCTTCTTTCCTTTCTAAGATTACAATTAAAAAAAAAAAACAAAAAAGAAAAAAAAGAAAAAAAAGTAGCCGTTGGAAAATCTTCACAAATGGCTCACATCTCATTTGAAAGTTAACATCTTGAAAACATCTCACATTGGATTTGTTGAAAAAAAAGAAAAAAAAAGAAGAAGAAGAAGAAGATTCAGGGGATCTACTCTATTAAGATCTTTCGTTGATATTTCTAGGGATGCCAATAATGATTTCAGGTCGTTGTGCAGCTTGCAAATATTTGAGGAGGAGATGCCCCTCAGATTGCGTGTTCTCCCCTCATTTTCCTCCCAATGATCCTCAAAGATTTGCTTCCGTTCACAAAATCTATGGCGCCAGCAATGTTGGAAAAATGCTCCAGGTAAAATATCGTACTTGTCGGATTTGTTAGTCTTTCTCTACAAATTAGGGACGTTTGCCCAAAACATATCTTCTGCTAGAGTAAATCGTGAAAGGATTTGTCACTGTCGATGATTAATGTTGCGGATTACTCCTACCACTCTGTGAAAGTTAAGTAACTTTCAAGGGTCATCATTAGTGGGACTACTTCAATTAAATATATAATAAAGTGAGCGTGAATCTATAGTAATTTAAATAATTATATTCGATTTATTATGAATGTAACCCAAAAAAAAAAAGAATAGAAAAAAACAAAGAAAGTTACTTGGTTTTGGTGTGGTGTGGTTTCTTTTATTTATTTATTTATTATTTATTATTTTTTGATCTTCCAGCAACTCCCCGACCATGTACGAGCAGAAGCAGCTGATTCCTTGTATTACGAGGCACGATGCAGAATTCAAGACCCCGTTTATGGCTGTGTTGCTATTGTTTCTCAGCTGCATCAACAAATACAAAGCGCTGAGACCGAGCTTGTTAAAACCCAAGCCGAGATTGCTGTCCTCGCTTCTCAATCTCGAGGCCTTTCGATCATACAAGATGAAGCAGCACCCGAAACAACTTTTTGACAATTCCTTGCGTGAAGCAATTTGGAATTGTCTCAGCTAATTAAGTTTCTTTTTTCTTTTTTTTTTTTGGGGGGGGGGGAAGGGTCCTTTTCGGCCTTTCCTTCTTTATCTTGGGAATTCTTTTTTCTTTTCAAGAATTTTTCACGAAGTAAATTCTTGGGTTCAGAATGGATGTTTTCACCTTTTTGTATTCATTAATCACAGTCACAGAGGTCACCCGTACAGGAATTGAACCTGTAGAGTAATAATGATCATGGCTCAATCAAATCAGGAAACTGAAACACCTGCCCGCCCAAAAGTTTATAAGTGGGACTCCAGGTGCAATTATTCCTTGCCTGTTAGCTTGAGCCCTACTTGATGTTTGGGCTGAATTACGGTTTAGTGAAGCACCCTGCAGAATTCCAATGAAAGGCACACCGAGGTAATAAAAGGGCACGTTATGCGATAACATTCTCTTTTAGCTCTTTTATTTTATTAGTGTTCTGTTCATGGCCTTGGGAATTGCCTGGCCCAACCCATAAATAGAAGGGGGTTTGTATGCATCTTAGCTTTAGGCCCAGATAATGCTCCCGCCAAGCGTGGCTTTTATGTTCATGACTAAACAATTACAGCCTGTAAGCAAGAGGAATTCACCTCAACAATGAAGAATCAACGAGTGTTCCAGCAGGGCGTACACACTGAACTTAGCTGAAAAAGATCATTCAATGCAGTTCACTTAATGCTCAGACAATTTTACTAATTGAGCTTTCTGGCAGGGTATTCTCAGAGCTACTTTCATTGAGTAGTCGTTTCTCTTCCTCCTCAATTCTTTGCAACCATTTAAATCCAAGATCACAACCTGCTTTTGCTGCAACCTCAAACTGCCTTTTTGCCATCTCTATGGGATTCCCGACACTGCCACCAACACTCTTTGCTTTTGAGGCAGAGGAACTCCTTTTCAGATGGAATCTTGTTACCGACTCTGGAACTTCAGCACCTGAGAAAATGTTTCATTCAGTAATGCCTGTATTAAACTTGAGAACCAGCAAGATATCTCACTCTGCACTTGTAAGCATACCAGATAGAAGATATTCATAACTTTATGGATCAAGTAATACTTTCAAAAATCAATGTTTTTATTAGGGGGAGTCGAAACAATTTCCCTTAGCAACATAAATAAAACTGTGAAGTTAATACCATCACCTTATGCATAGCATATAAATAGGAGCACACTACTAAAAACTTTTCAACATGTTCTAAATAAAGTTATGAAGAACTAATGAATTTCTCATCTGCCTGGGCTAAGCAGACACAAGAAAAAATATTGATTATGTTCCGGAATTTTGAAAAATAAGGAATTCTCAAAAGCATCCTATAGTCACAGGAGACAAGGTAGGGCAGCTGACCTCTAAGAAGGAGAGACCCATATGCTACAGCTGCACCAGCATGCCCCTGCATCAACTCCTAAATGGTTAGATGAGAGCCCTGACAATCTAGCATCCATAATAATCCACTTCAGTACAATGTAACCAATGGACTTAGTTAGATAGCAGATTATGCCATTCTTAAATGCAGTAAAAGGCAGCTAAAGCAGCCTTGTGGGGAATTTATGACTTTGTATATTGCTTAAAATCATATAAATTTTAACACATTAAAAACAAACAACGATGAGGTAAAATGCCCAAAAAGAGAGGGAAAGTGCTGTTCAGCAACGAGCTTAGCTGAAACATGATTTATTTGCTTAATTTTGGGCAATGTGCCTTTCCCATTGTGCATTTGTCTGGTTAACAGAACATGCCAATCAAATTCCTAAATTCTAGAACCACAATATTTTTGACATAAAAACACACTTTGAGGTTTCAACTACCTTTTCTGATGCCCTATGGAAACACCATAAGGCTGAGGCAACATCTTTGCTCACGCAATCCCCAGTCAAATATACAATACCCAGCAGGTACAGGGCACCTGGATGCAACTAGAATATAGGAAGCTCATATAAGAAAGTAAGTACATGCCACAACAACACCATTCTTAAGTATTTCTTTACCAAAACACACCTGGTCGACAGCCTTCTCCAAATAATAGAAAGCTTGTTGATCTGACTGGACATAATCATTCTGTCCAGACACAAACCAAAGAGATCATAAAGCACATAAAACAGCATAGAATAATGAGAAAATTATCGAGCTAATTATCACTGTTGGTGAAACCATAATTCAGGGCAAGCTGGCTTCAATGCCATTGTAGTTCCTTGTAGGTTCCAACTTCACAAAGGTTAAGCTGCCTTAAATTAGAATAAATACACATATTAATCTATAACAGACATAAAGCAACCATACTTTCTCTTCATAAGTGTGAATCTATGAGTTAAAACTAAGTACTGCAAACAAGAACAATCAAGCAAGAGACAAATATAAAGGAGAAAACGACATTTTTTTTCTGTAGTCCAACATTGTTCAAATAATGCATTGTTGTCTGCTGTGTTGGACAACAGAAACTTAACATCAGAGACTTTTTTTTTTAGCTCTATTATATTTTGATGCTTTCAATGTTGCAGATACACATACAAGGCCAAAAAAAATCAAATCCTTTGCCGACAGTCACAGTTCCACAGGCAGGCCACTAAACGCATGCTAGCTGGGAATTAAGTACAGTAACCCTAACCTCAACTCTGAGACGACAACCTAATTCATACTGAGCATCTGGATCACCCATATCTGCAGCTTCCACCAACAAAGCAGCTCCTCTGGCTCACGAAAAGGGGGAACGGAATAGTATCAATAGTGTTTGTACACAATATAATGGGTAATGGAACATAATGAAGCATTTTTCAGAATACATGTCAAGAGGTGAAACAAATAGACTAAACATACGAGAGAAACCCATATAAAGGATAGGTGACATTGAATAACACCAAGATATTGGCTCTACAAAAATGAAGGGTATACAAGAAACTGTAGAAAACTGAGAACTATGGATCTCTGGATCTGAAATTCTGAATGCTTTAAAATGTCTGAAAACAAGCACAGAGCCCAACCTCATTCAAATTCCAGCACTTTGATTAAAGGGGGTGAATCGCCCCGTAGGGGAAAGAAAGGATCTTATTGGACAACCAGATTCTGTGACATTTCACAGAGTCATCACAAGCACACACAACAGGTGAAAAAAAGGAACGAAAAGGTGGAAGGTTAACTTACACAGCTTTGCAAGCCCCCTGAGTATGATATTTCAAATGCAACCTGGACAACCAATACCTAGCATGGGTATTCGTGTTGTCAGCCTCCAAAGCCAACTCAAAGTTCTCCTTTGCCATCTGATTCAAGCCCAAACAGAGTAGGAAAAAAGCGGGAAATGGAAAAAAAAAAAAGAAAAAAAAAAAGAAACAGTATATGAGGTAGTGGCTTCTATCAGGTTACAAAATGAGCCCTCCCACAGATTACAAACCGAGGAAATTCAATCACCGGTAAGCATTTGACGATCCACCTCTACTTCAAATATCCCAAATAAACGTGGGTTTAGGACAGTCAACAAGTTCATCCAAGTTCCAGTTTTACCCGGGACAATCATTGCCGCCTATCTATAGGATCCTAAAGACATTAAAAAATGCCATACTTCGGCTCATAGTAGATTAGATCCTATATGGGTTCTCTTCTCTTAACTGAACCCCATAATTCCAATTAATCTTTATTCGGTTTAGTCTTTTTCTATCTCTAGCCCCAATCAACAAAGAAAAAAACCCTCAAATAAAATTAAAATAAAATAAACCCAGAAAAAGAAAGAGTAAAAAATAGAAGAAGAAGAAGAAGAAGAAAAATAAGTAAGAAAATACTCTAAAAAGAGGAATGAGGCGCTTGTCGTTGATCTCGACGTAATCGATGACTCTCTCCACTTCCTTCAGAGCACTCCACCCTTTCGCTACGAACTCCATCGCCTTCTTGTTTCTACTGTGAATCTCCCTCTGCCAATCACAATCCCAAAAGAGGTCCCCACGGAAATAATTTTTTTTAATTAAAAAAGAAAACCATTTATTGGTGAAGCAAAGAAAAAACAATTTAGAAAATGGAAGAAGGTGCAGATTAAATTACAACATACGTATTGCTGATTATAGCATTGGAGAACACGTTTTTGGAGGAGTTTCAACCTTGGGCTTTGCAGGGAGTTTCTCAGCATCTTCTCTTACTCTTACTCTCTCAGGTCTCTCAGCTACAGAGGAGAGGAGCAGGGCGGGCGCACGAGAAACGGGAGAAGCAAAAGGAGGCCAATATTTGCTAAACCGAACCGGTCTCCCGGTTTTATAGCTGGTCCGGCTTCACTTAATCGGGTCTTCGAGCCTCCCTTTTTCCAATTTGTTTGCTTCATTACCGTTGCCCTTCAATTTGCATTTGTTTAAAGGAACATTTTTAGGCTTAAGCACTCGAGCTCAATCGACTCGTTTATTCTACTTTTAAAAAAGAAAACATTGTTAATTACAAAAAATAAAATAAAAAATTCAATTTAGTATTCGCTAATGCCCAAAAAAAAAAAATTAATATTAAAAAATTAATTAATTAATTATTTACTTCACTTTAATAATTTGTTAATATCAATAATACACTTGTGATATTTTTGATATCAATACAAAATATTAGGAAGTAAAAGAAAATATTTAATAATTATTTTGTACTACAATAATAATTTTTTATAATCAAACTTAATACGATGACTTATGAGTGCTGTTATAATAATTAATTAATATATGATACATTAATTAGAGTATTAGATGGCCCATAACTCATATTTCATTGGAGTGTATAATTTGGGCACTAAATATCTCGAGATATTGACAATAATAGTAAGTTGAGTCCTAGACTCAATTTTTTTATTAAAAAATAATCTCAATCAACATGTGACAATTTGACAATTACCGTGCCACGAAAGCTGGTGGAATGATTGCCTCTCTGAAAGATAGCGTCGATTGAATTGTTTGAAATAATTGCGAGCAACATCTGGTCGAAGCAGAAAATGATATTTTAACTATTCCATGATATTTGGCATCAACAAACGTCATGGTTAAAGCAGCATTTTGTAAAGTATATGGGGGGAGACGTTAAGATGGGTAGTCTTACAGTAGAATTATTGAATGGGGGTCCTTAATTCTAGGTCTAAACTTCAAATATTATCCCTAAAAATTAAGAAAAAATATTAATAATTTAAATCAAAAATGATAAAAAAGGAGGACCTCAGTTAAAAAGTTTATATGTATATATTTATAGGTGCGCGAGTATGAATTTAAGAAAAATGAGTTGAGTTAAAACATGTGGAGGCTTGGGGCCTTGGGTCCGTGGCCTAGTCCAACCAATCTCGTGGAACATAGCTCGGGGAGGACAAACAGATCCGGTAGAATTTGTCAGAAGATTCTTTTTTTTTAAAAAAAAATAAATTTGAAGTCAATATTTTTTATTTGTCACTTGTGGTCTTAAATAATCATATTTATTTAGTGTTTAAAATTTTGAACGTAAACTGAAACACAAACGAAACGACATTGCAACCTCAAGTTACTGCGATAAAACTCTTCTTTTTTTCTTTTTTGGCCTTTGACTTTTATTGATTTTATTAATTATAAAACTCAATATTTGGATCAAGGGTAGTAATTGACGGAGGAGGGCCCACGAGGAATATCACGCCTATAAGAAACTTCCCCCCTCCCCTCCTCCCTCACCTTCCCGCACAGCCAGGAAGCAGACCAGACGTGCCCGGCGTTTTTGAGCAACAAGAGAGATGGGAGCGGCTGAGAAGATCTTGAAAGCCTTGGCGGAGGACGATGAAACTCAAACTACAACGAACTACCGCAACTCATTCTCGGAGATTCCAACCTCTTCCTCTACCGTTGAAGTTTCTCATTCTCTCTCGGATGTCACCCCTCGCGTCATGTTCGACCCCTTCTCTCTCTTCAATTTTTGTTGCTCTTTCTACGTCACCTATATATGTGTGTGTGTATATGTACATATACGCGCGCGCGGCCGTAAATTTCTAATGTCTTACGAGCCGGCGCTGTTTGTTTCGGTCTCTAGCTCGCTCGTCTTTTGCCAGTGATTTTGGTCTTTTCATTTTTTTTTAATTTAAAATTCTGTTTTCTTGGAATAAGTTTCTTGTTCGGTTGCCTAGAAAATGTGATTCGTCAGGCCTTGGATTTGTCAGCGTTTTTTTCTTAGATCCTTTTTTTTTTCAATTTCTTCTCTATTTTTCTTCGTTCGCTTTTTCTTTGGGGCGACGGGATAGAATCTTTGTTTGATCTTTTCATGCTTCTTATGGAATTTTGCGCATGTTCATTCCTATCTAAGAATCTTTGTTGTTTTGTTGCCATTTCTGGTTTTTACAGAGATTTGTGTAAGGATCTGTTTAAGGAATGGTCAGAACTGGACGACTCTTGCTTCTCTGTTGAGACTGTTTCTGGTGGCATAACAAATCTTTGTGAGTATTTTCCTTTTTGGTTCCTCTTAAGGTTGGAATTACAGGGCTGAATGTTTACCTTTTAGTTTTGCAATGATATTCTGCTCTGTTGTCATACCTCTAATTGAGAATTTGCATTGAACCCTGCAGTGCTCAAGGTAACCGTGAAGGAAGAGAATGGGAATGAGGTGATGATAACTGTTAGATTATATGGGCCAAACACTGATTATGTCATCAATCGTGAGAGGGAGTTGCAGGTGATTCCCTAAAGATTCTTTCAATTACGACTTGATGAGACATAGATTGTGTATTCTGTATGTATCCCTGTAGGCTACATGATTAAACAATTATCAGATTCAAAACCAGTTGTGGCACTTAACTCAAATTAATTCGGAGGAAGGGATCTATACTCTTTCAAATTTACCATTAATTACCATTGAAACTTCATTTAGAACTGTGTGACTAATTAGGGCACTGAATGAGGGATATGAGACTCGAGGGGGTTGGTTCTTCATCAGGATTACAGCTACTTTATTTGCATGTGCTGCAAATAAAATAGTAAATGTCCACATGTGTTGGCTTCCGTATTTGATGAGAAGTGGTGCACAAATGTAGTTGATGGTGCCATTCAGACAGTGTGACTTAATCAAACAGCCTTTTGTTTCCCAGAAACAATTTAGTTTTTACCATGCTGTCTTTGTACATGATTTCAATTTGCTTTGGTTGGTTAACTTTTAATCTTCCATTGAACTGCTTCATGTGAATGAAGAAAGCAACAGGTTGTGTGCAGTAGCTAATTCCCTCGAAAAATAGAGTCATAATTATTAATGGTTCATTCATTTCATGTCTGGCATTTCTTTGTTATTTAAACTAGAACTATTCATGGTTCATCTTGCTTGTACTATATTTTTGCTTCCTCTTTAGTATATTTAAACTTGGTCATTGCTTATGACGTTTTTTTTTTTCAGGCTATCAAGCATCTCTCCGCTGCTGGCTTTGGTGCCAAGTTGCTTGGAGTTTTTGGAAATGGAATGGTGCAATCTTTTATTAATGCACGAACATTAACTCCTGCAGGTAAGGATGAGACAGATCATAAAATATGCTAGGATTAATGGATGCTACTGTCAAATAATATTTTTTGTTTAGCAAACTGGAATTCCTTATGATTAAGAATTGATTAAAACTCTGTTATATGCTTGGCCTTGTAGTGAAGTCACCTGGAGACAATCACAATCTATATGTTGCCTCTATCTACATTGTCAAAGACCAGATTGCACTCTTCACTGTCTTTTTGCTATTGCTAATATTTTGGCATGGAACTAACCCAAAAACAGAGACTGAGTAATCTAATTGTGGTTGACCTTCCTGTGAATGAACATGGTTTAATTAGTCTATATGCACCATAAAGGATTGATGTCGGTCTACCTTGGTATATTTGGCTTGAAATTTGATGTGTGGAGTATCTTCATTTGAACTAGAAGTGCCTCTGCTTTCCCTTTTTGTTGAACGGGGAAGGATTATATGTTTCAGTGCATTTAGAATGACTTCAGCTTTTGCCTGTCTCTGATCTTTGTGATTGAATTTCTTTATGCATCAACATGCAAGGCTTTTTTGTTTGTGCAAACATTATAAGGTTAATCCTAGTCCATTGTTCATGGCAGACATGAGAAAGAAGAAGCTGGCTGCTGAAATTGCCAAGCAACTTCGTAAGTTCCATGAGGTGGAAATTCCTGGTTCTAAGGAGCCTCAGCTGTGGAATGATATATTTAAGTTTTATGAGAATGGTATATTTGACCACTGCAAGCTTCCTAAATTGTACTGTTTGTTCACATGTGGGCTGATTTCATTTGAGTGCAAATTTTTTGTCTGCTTTTAAAATTAAACTAGTTTAGCTGCTACATTTGCTTAATCTTGTTGCAGCATCTATTCTTCAATTTGATGATCTTGAGAAGCAAAAGAAATATGAGACAATCTCATTCAAGGATGTTTACAATGATATTCTTGAAATCAAGGTAATCTCTTCTTTCATAAATTTTTGTTTGTTGTCTATTTTACTTCAACAGGATTTTGTGATTAAAGGCTAGCTTTTGTCCTGATAACTGACTTGCAGCCTGCATTATTTAAGTTACCTGGTATATTAAAAGGAGATTGAAATTTTAATGTTTTGACCACACAAACCTTTTGGTGTTGCTGAAGATCATTTGACAACTTAGAGACATTTGTTGACTCAAGCATGCTACTTCAATCTAAGTCTCTATTCACCTTCTGATGTATGGGCTTCCTCTATGCCGGAGGAATAGCATTTGTTGGCATTTTCGTTTTCCTCCAATCTAGACGGTTCACTATGTAGTTCTTAGTCATATGCATGTGCATACAGTTCTAACCTTACAAATGCTAGCTTTTAACAAGTACATGACAGAAGAAGATATTTGACTATATATCCTTTCCATCATTTGGTCTGTTCATTACCTGGTAATATTTTATTAGTTGGTGGAAAATTAGAATAGTTCATGAAATTTAACTTTTGCTGGTGCCTAGTGACGAGGATCATTCAGTGTTATCAAATGTAGCTCTGACTTCTCATATTTCTATTGCTCTATGCTAGTCTATGGTTGAGTACTTGTAAGGTTTTAAAAGCAATTTTCCTATTTATGGAAACATTCCTGCTGGTAATTGAACAGGAATTGTCAGGCCATCTTAATTCTCCGGTGGTTTTTGCCCATAATGACTTGCTTTCGGGGAACTTGATGGTTAATGATGATGAAGGTACACATTGCCCCTGCTTTCCCATATGCTCCGTCGTCCAGACTCTTTGCCTCCCCTTAGTTAACTTTGTGGTTTAATGCTCTTTGTTTCCATGTAGACATCACTTTTAAGTGTTCTCGTAAGCCTCATGTGAACAACAATGTTAAACAAAATAAATTTTGCAGTTGTATAAAATGGCTGACTGAAAAGACATTGGAAGTGTGGTGTCAGTCATTTTTTGAAATGTTTATTGACAGATGACAAATTTAGAGGAAATAAAAGGATTAGTTTGGATGTCTGATATGGTTTTGCATCATTTACAGCTATTGACCTTGTTGTTCATCTTGTCACATCCAGGAAAACTCTACATAATTGATTTTGAGTATGGATCATACAGCTACAGAGGTTTTGATATTGGAAATCACTTCAACGAATATGCAGGCTATGATTGTGACTACAGTTTGTATGTCTTTACTTGTTACCTGCTCTCGGTTGTGGTGAAGATTTATGTAGATTTCAGTTTGCTGATTCAACTTTGTTGATGTAGATACCCAAATAAGGACAAACAGTATCATTTTTTCCAGCATTATTTACAAGCTGAAAAGCCTCGTGAGGTACGTTTGTGGCTTGAGAATTTTTCCATTTTTCTTCTCTGCATGGTCTTTTAATTGGGCTAGATTCCAAATCTTAAGTTTTGGTTTTATTATTGCATGAGCTAGTTATATATAGGCCCCAACCCGGTTAGAGAATGGAGAATATTTTTGTCTTTTACCTAAATGAGTTGCATCATAGATGTGCTGTATATCTTGATTCTTGGGTATTGGATTCATTGCCAACAGCTAGGTGGAAGGACCACAACCTTGACGTAGGCTTTTTATTCATTAATTATCATCTATAGCCATTGTAGTGCTATAAAGAGAGAATCTTTAAAGACCTTTTGCTTACTTTGTGTCTAATTCAGTGTATAATTGCGGTGACTAATCAATGTTTACATAAAAATCGTTGAAGTTGGAGCCAAGAAATACTATTAGATAACCGTGGCTGTCCGTTTGATTTTTCCCCGACCCCATAGGCCAAGACACCCACGTTCTTGCGACTGGCGTGCCTTTAGATTATAGCAGACTCTGCTGTACAATTGAGACGCGTCTGTGCTTCTCTCAACAGGTATCCGAGGAAGATCTCGAGGTTCTCTATATAGAGACAAACACGTTCAAGTTAGCTTCGCATTTGTTTTGGGCCTTATGGGCTCTAATACAGGTAAACTTCGATCCTTAGCTCTGCTTTTTAATCCAGGAACAATAAAACCAGGTGGCCATAGTTTTCTTTGTTTATTTATTTATTTATTGGGCCTGGCTTGTGCCCGCTGCTAGATTAGCAGAAACAAATCGAAGTGTGAAGGAAATCATGCACGGCCCACAAACCCACATCCTGACGTCGGATACTAGCAATAATTTTATTTGTGGTTACAGGCAAAGATGTCTCCAATAGACTTTGATTATCTGGGTTATTTCTTCCTGAGATACAATGAATTCAAAAGGCTGAAAGAGGAGTCTTGTTCACTGGCGCAATCTTACCTCTCGAGATGCGGGAGTGGATAGATTGCAGTGTCCCCTTCCATCCATTACCACCGTACTGTCAGCAGGCTTTCCATGCTTTTCATTTTCATCAATTGGGGGGAAGCTTTCCGGTCCTTCAGTTGGGTGGTATACTTGTAAATTGTTCTTGCGTAATCATTGATTCGAAAGAAAGTCGGGACAATATATATATATATAAACAAATGAAAGTTAGGAAGTTACCTAAGCTTCCATTTGGTGTAATTCTTTGTGCAGTTGTAATAACGCCATTTATTTGTTGTAGACCTTGATGCTGGCTATTGCAGACTGTAATTGAAATTTGCTCACGAGAGTTATTTTTTCTGCACTGTGACCTGCCAATAAATGATGGAACGGCACTTCCAAAGTACCCTTTAAGCTCATGATTTTCTCCAAATTTCCCTTTTTTAACCGTTGTGAAAATAAAACCAAAAAAAATGTTCACAGTTTCGGAAACCCCAGAAGGCAAAAACCAAAAAAAAAAAAAAAAAACAAAAAGGGAAACTGGAGATATCCACCCAAGACGCGGACGCTGTCTAACGGGTCGGTATTGGATGTTTGAAATCGTTTTAATTCTCCGTCACCGTGAGCCACTGTTCTCGCCCCCAAGCCTCCGTCACCATGTCAACCTCTTTTTCCAATCGCTCTCTCCTCATCCAGCGCCGTGGTTAGACGACGGAGGAACAGCGGAAATAGGCCATCTAATGCGATATTGAAGACACAAGGCTCCTCTGCTACTTCTCGACTGAAGGGAATCGACCATAGCTCCGCCACTGCTCACTCTGATCTAAGGTTCTCTCTCTCTCTCTCTCTGTATACCTCCTGATCTTTCTTCGCAATACAATACTTGCTTCAGATTGCCAAATCTAAATCCTTGAATTAGAAAAATAAGAAATATGAAGTCGAAGAAGCGGGAGAATAATGAGGGCGAGGATGCCGACCAACACCAAGCAATATCAATATCACGTCTACAAGCATGTAGTGTTCATATGATTTGTGGGCTTGGTTTAGCAGTTGCATTTTGGGTGGCCCACAATCTCTATTCCATTGGCCTTGTCTCTCATCCCTCCCCCACCCTCCGTCTCATCTGCGTACGTCTCTCTCTCTCTCTTTCTCTCTCTATTATTATTAGTCTATATTAGTCAATTGTATTGTTATAAGTTGTTTGGGTAGAAAGTGTTAACATTATGATTTTTTGTTTTTTTGGCTCTCTCAGATTGTTGAGATTCCAATTGCGATACTTCTTTTTAGTCAGTTTCGACTCAATCCTAAGCAATGCTCGGTATTGTCTCCATTAATCACTCTTGTTTTCTCCTTCTTCCCTTAAAAAAAAAAAAAAATTTCTTTGCAACCAAGCAAGCTCTTGTTAAATTTGTTTAACATATATTTATCTTTTTTCTTTTCTTTTCTTTTTCTTTTCTGTTTTTTTTTTTCTCAATTGTGATGTCGCAGTACTTCAGAGCTGTAGGACGAAGCCTATTGGCCCTTCCTCTTGGTTAGCCTTTTACTTTGCCTTTAGGATCTTGAATTGGTTTGATTGCATCCGGCTTTTGTTCATCATTTGTGTCAGCCTAATGCATCTGGATTTGATGAACCTTTCTAACAAGAAATATGAAGATTTATGTTGAGCTATGGTACAGACGAAGTTGACTTGTATTGATATTGAGATTTGTATTTTGTTTCATCTAGATGGGAAAGCTAAAAAAGTGTCACATCACCCTTGAAGGGGATGTGCTAGGTGTATGTATTTCTGTGTCTGGTGTTTTGTTGATTATCTAGTCTCTCAATTTGGTGCTAAAGGGTGCTTTTTTTTCTTTTTTTTTTTTTTTTTCAATGTTAATGAGATAATGGGCAACTGTTATCTGAATTTCTTTGAATGTTTGAGTTATTGTGGTTACTAGAAAGGTTATCAATGAAAATATGTTTTTTGATGTAGACTATAATAACTGTTACTGGTCTTGTAATGTGTTGTGATTACTTTGCCTAGGTGGGCGACTAGTGTTCTTTCAATCTCTAGGAGCTTCTTTGGCTCATTATAAGTTGTGCCTTCAATAAGCTACCTGGTTTATTTGCTTGCGTAATGGCACTGGTAATCAAAATAATTAGTTGAAGTAGGTTGAATGGAATATCAATTTTCTTAATTGTTGATGCATTTTCTCCTTTTGTTTTCTTTTTCACCACTGTTATATACAATTTATCAAACAATTTTATTTAATATATATCTTTAACTTTGCAGGAGCTCTATTCAATGCTTTTGGAGCCATTGCCCTGGGCGCACCTATTGGTATCCAGTACGTATTGGCTGATAGATTCTTATCTTTCTTTCACATACTTCTCAATGCAAAAGTCCCAGTTGAGTTTTAAGGAAATAACTAATTGGTTCTGTATGCAAAGCTTTTCATCACTGTTCAATCCATACTCTGCTTTCATCTTTTTTCTCTTTTCTTTGAGAAGTTGATTTAATATGATTTTTTAATTTTAGTTATGTTCAGAAAACTCAACTGGTATAATGATTGGTGGGAGTTACGGTGGCTGTCTATCCTCAACTCTGATGTAATTTTAGAATTTGGAAGACAAACATGCACACGACTTTCAATAACTGAAATTTTCACTACTGGGATATAGCATAGACCTCTTTCCTTGATTTAAGTTTAGCTTTTGGACTTAATTATGTGCAATAGTATATTAATTTTGGGTTTTTTTTTTGCCCCTATTTGAGACAGGCACTTAATGAAAACCATTTATTGGTCACTTTTGATGTCATCATTGACAGTAAGTATTTCACATTGCTGTACCGGCCAGTTTGGTTATACTTTCTGATCTGCAGTTTGAAGTGTTTCGACATTGTGAGGCTTGTCTCATGCACTCATTATTAGGCACTCTTGTTCTAGAGTAATGTACTCTTGGTTCTATCTACGGGTTTCTTTTATTTGGTGAATGAGTCCTCAGGTCCTAACTTCCTGTAAAGCTCCTTATTGCTGAGCTGATTTTCCTTTTTCCTCACTTGCTGATTACACTTTCAAGAAGAACTTGGCATCATTTGAATTTGATTGTTTCTTAGTTGGGTTCAGTGTCATCTCATAGTATTACTCACAAATTTGTCTTTTGACAGTTTGTTCCTGCTGCATCTGCATTTGGCGCATCATGGACACATTGGCAACATATGTTTGCACATACAAAGTAAGTGTTTTCCAATGTAAATTGATGGTTTACATTCATAATTAGGCATGCAGCTGTGCAACATGGGCTTTTTAAAGTGTCCATTTTAGGTTTTAGAAATATGATGGAGGTTGTCTTCTGGAAATTAAGGGCAAGCAAAAGTTGAATAGCAAGGCAACCAATATCAAGTAGTTGAAGGCTTGACATATAACAGTAACAGTGCATCAGATCAACGAAGTTATGAAGCAGGTTGACGTGAAAATTGAATTCCTTTTCATTTTAGGCCCAATGAACCTGTTGAATCTATGATTTGCATACCAGCCCATGGAGCTATTATTGGAGCTTGGTTTGGGGCTTGGCCTATGCCACTTGATTGGGAGAGACCATGGCAGGTACTTCTCCATATTCCTTACAATTTTTATTGTGTGTGGTGCAGCCTGCAATAAACTAACTCAGGTTACAGCTACCCATTGAGTACAGTGAATAAAATCTCAAATAACTGATACTGCTTTTATATTATCATCAACATTACTAGTGACTGGTGAGCCTACAATGGTGTATCTTGGTTTTGTGTTAGTTGTTTCGAGGTATGATGATGATGATGTCCCTTGTCATTTATAGGAATGGCCAATATCTGTAACTTACGGAGCCATTATGGGGTACTTGGTAGCACTGGTAGCATCTTCTAGTGTTGTGCTTACTCGCCAGGGGCAACATCATCTCAAGAGGCACTGAAGTAGCTTTAGAGATAACAAATATTTTCTTTTATTTTTTTTTTTGGGGGGGGGGGGTCTTAAAAGAAAAAGGATTTGCTAATTCTTCCTTACAACAACAGCACAATCGCATTTGAGTTTAGTTTACGTCATATTTGTGGATATGATGTAATTTGTATTTGGAGTTATATTCGTTTGCTTCTAATTTCACCGTTCTTGATATGGACACCTGATTGTGCTTGGGCCATTCATGATCAGAACGGATTTTAATCTTTGGGACCTCTAGGTGGAATTTGAAGTTAATATTAATCTTAAATTTTGCAGCTTCCCCCTCAAATCAGAGATCCAAAAACAAAATCATCTCACTGGCGTGAATTTTCCAAGGAAAATGTTATTTAATCAACAAACGATGTTCGGCAATCTCCGCAAGTTGGTAAAATAAAAATTTTAAGTAAAAATACAAGGAGTAGACGAAAATAGCAATCGACGAAGAAGAGAAGCAAGCCGATCCGATAATAACTGAGAAGATAAGAACGGACGCTTCGTCGAGAATTATTCTTGAGCAACATCGGGAAGAGACTCAAAGGAACTTCCTGTAAGGCCTGCCCGCATCTTCATCTTGCATATGCTGTCACCATAGGCATCAAGAGTTGTAACAATCCTTAACTTAAAAACAGATATAAATAAATAAAACGAATCCACAAAACAATTATCAGCTACAGAAAGATCCAGCAAAAAAGTCGGATCAAACAAACTGCAACAATTATGAAATGGATGATGGATGGTTTCACAATTTTCTGTATCACAAAACAAAAGAGAGAGAGAGAGAGAGAGAGAGAGAGAGAGAGAGAGAGAGAGAGAGAGAGAGAGAGAGAGAGATTAAATTGGGGGGCACCCCCCATGATGTAAAAGCTAGGTAGAAACAGAACGAATTGGATAATTGGATGGGTTTTTATTTATTTTATCAATTATTTCTGTATGTGTTGGTGTTGTTCTTGCGAAGAAAATGGGGGAATGGGAATTGAAAGATAAAAGAAAAGAAAATACAAATTCTTTGACGATGCCCTTGTAGATGAGGACGGGGAGGGCGACGCCGAAGAAACCAACGAGGGCCAAGTTGCGGCGGGTCCACCTGAAGTTGCGCTCAAGATTCTCTCTAGCGGAGCCCCATTCCTCTATATACCTATTCTTGTTCGTCTCCATTCCTCCTCCCATCCTTCTTCCCACTTTTTTTCAACTCTTCCTTTCTCCTTTCCTTCGTCTCCCTCCACTTCCGCACTTCTTTCTCTGCCCCTCTCTCTCTCTCTCTCGCTCTCTCGCTCGATAATAGTCAATTGTTACTCCACCGAGTCCCCTTGCCCAGAATAGAATTTGGGCCTGATGATGGCGGAGTTATGTATTGGGCCGGCCTGTTTCGTTAGAGAGACAGACAGAGAGCCAGAAAACAGGGGGAAATTTAATAACTTTACTCTCTCTCTCTCTCTCTCTCTCTCTCTCTCTCTATATATATATATATATATATATAGGGGATATTTAAGAATTTTACTCTCTATATATATAGATATAGATATAGATATATTCGGGTAGAGTAGAAACACGAGATCATCATCTGAGAGGACTTTGAAGAGGGATGGCGTCTAGGGTTTCACTGAAGGCAAAAGGGAAGAGCGGCGGCGGCAAGGGAGGGAAGGATGAGAAGACGACGGCAGAGTGCGTGAAGGAGTGGAGCACGTGGGCTCTCAAGAAGGCCAAAGTCATAACTCACTATGGATTCATCCCCATGGTCATCATCATCGGCATGAACTCCGATCCCAAGCCTCAGCTCTACCAGCTACTCAGCCCCGTTTGATTCTCCCCCCCCCCACCCTACCCACCCACTATCTCTCGTTTTTTCTTTCACCTTTTTTTTTTTAGTCACTATTTGTCGACTCTTCAATTTCGCTTTCTCCCCGTGCTGCTTCGTCAAGGAGGCAAGCTTTTATGGATCGACCCATTTTTGCTTCCCAATAATTTGTGTGCTTTTTATTAATTACTAGTTTTAAACTGTTTGGTTGATAGAGGCTTTATTATTATTATCATCGCAATTTATTTTGTTTGTTATTTTATTTTATTTTGCCCTTCTGCTAGTGGCTGCCTTCGTATTTTGGCCCTCGTCATACCATATGCATGAATTTTGTGTTGTTTGCAGCTGCTTGCTGTTGTGAGGTGAGTTGATCATTTGTTTGGTTGGTTGGATGGATGGCCTCTGAAATGAATCAGATTCAGAATCATCAAACTCGCCAAGCTAATTCATTCTCTAAGCCTATATATACTCACTATATATACAGTTTTTGTAGCATAAGAAGAGCAAAGTAATTTGTGGCTACAGCTGCTTGGTATAGTGCATGGCTTGTGTTTCTAATTATAGTCATCATCATAATGTCTGTGCTGTATTATTGTGCGAGAGAGAGAGAGAGAGAGAGAGAGAGAGAGAGAGAGAGGAGAAGGTAAAGGAGGGTGTAGCAGGGCAGAGAGAGAAGGGGGGGGATGTCAAAAGGCTTCCTTCAAATGCTTCTTCCTGCACTAGAAGCTGTTGTATAGTTAGAGAATTCGTTCTATCAGATTGGAATTCCATCCAATAATATAGATGGATGTTTGATTGTATATATATATATATATATGCAAGTCTAAGCAGATAATATTTATTTTTGGTCCTGTGTGGTTTGTTCCCATGCAGCTTGCTGGTTATTTGGCAGGTGCTATAATGTCATTCTATGCAGTTGGTTTCCTTTAGTTGTTTTGGCAGTGCACAGAAATACTCTGTTAAATTCATTCTTTTATTTGCCTTTGCTTTGGTGCTTCACGGTCCTATCCGATGGGAGCTGGTTTGATCCCCAAACCAATTCTTGGAGTCATCCACCGGAATGTTCTAACTTGACCAAAGCTGAAAGTCGCAGCAGCTTATCTTTCCTGGCAGGTTCTAAAAAAGACATTTTTTTTTTGTAACATTTTTGGGAGGCCTTTATTATGTTATTGCATTCGTATGCTAAGCATCCCATGAAAACGGTTTCTGAGTTGTATTTGCTATTACTCGTTTCATGAAATAAAACGGTTTCAGTTATATTGCGTATCCCTGTTTTCTATCTAACCTCTTGGGTAGGCCTCGCAAGTTCGGTGGAAAGGAATCCCACTCTCTGAGCTGCTTATGTTTTATCCATAGAATTTGATGCAGTTTGCGAGAGTCGTGGTAGTTCAAAAACGTGTTATTCTTTTATATATATATATATATATATATATATATATATATATATATATATATATATATATGGAATTAACTCGTCTTAAACGAAATCGCTAATCTGCCAAAACTACTAGATGTTAGACGATGATTTGTTTTATATGATAAATCCGTGCATTGGTCCGTTGAAGTTCTTGCATCGCCTATTTGATCTTTTGATTTTATCTTTCACATGATGATTTTATTCAAACACAATGACTCGATTGCTGGGTACGAAGTTCTTCACATGATCGAGAAGGGCTAATGTTAATGAAGTGACTTGCGTGAGAAACTACAACTTCTTACCAAATAGACTGAACGATCATTTACTAACTCGAAAAAAAAAAAAAACAAAAAACAAAAATCCTGCTCCTGCGAGTGGCGACATGTTCCTCCTGTTATTTATTCCCCTTTATTTTAATTTTTTGGTTATTGTTTACTCTGGGCAGGAGAAGAAACCTAACCGACTTTTATCATCGTTCACTGGTTGTCTGCCGTACATATTCTGCATCTCTGTCCGTCGCTTTCTCTCGTTGTGTGCCATTGTGTAGGGATCCAAAGATGTTTCTCAGTCTACCAATTGGATTCTCCCTCCCATCTCTTGAGGTGGACACAACCCAACACAACATCATCAATGTACATAGAACAATAAAAACTTCTCTTTCCTTTTGTCCGAATTTCTGCCTGCGATCTGGTTTGTCGTTGCTTGTCTTCATGGGTAACGGTTGACAATGGACTTGTTTAGCTTTTATTTCCCCAGACAACAACTTGCAGAAAAAAGGAAAGGCAACTTTCTGCAGAAAAAAAAAAAAAAAAGGTTAGATCTTTAGTTGCGCGCATTTTGAGTAGGTGATTTTGTATCTGATCTGCGTCTGGGTTTTCTTCGCTCTAGATCTTTCTTAACACTTGACTGGAAAATGGTCTTTGGGAAAGCTAGCATCACCTCCTGGAATAGAAAGCTTAGCTTGTTCTCGTTGCGCCATGAGATTGAGAATCTTATATGTGTTCTTCTGATGATGCGTCGGGTTTCTTTTTTGGCTTATGTTGCAGGTCATGGGGGCCCGTCAGCACTAATGTTTCGTCCCAACTTGAATGGTGCTTAAAATTCCGAGCAAATTAATTTGGGTGAACCAATAAGCTTCTACAAGGCACCGGGCAGGTTGGCTTTTTTTTATTTTTCATCCATCATCATAAAAGACAATCTGTTGATCTTCTATGATTTAATTTTTATTTTTCATCCATCATCATAAAAGACAATCTGTTGATCTTCTATGATTTAATAATCTGCTTTTTAATCTCGCCCTGCAGTGGGAAATCTTGTTTTATAGTTTTGGTTTTTGAACTTCTCCTATTGATTCTTCTGCAATTTTTGGGCTGAGCTGCGGGTGGATCTATTAGCATACCCTTGATGTATAAGCATACCCTTTTCAACTTCTAAATGTTGGCCTTTTTAACTGCAACGGGAATCTTATTTTGTATGTTTGTTATGTTGAAAGTGTTATGTTCTTGATGCATAGCATTCCCTTTTGGACATCTGAATGTTGCCTACACTTTACCAAAAACTGGTTTTCATTACATCAGAGTCATTACTTACTTGATGAGTGCATATGTTTTGCACTCTCTTGTTGATGCAAGCTGGCTTCTTTATTCAGATTTTGAAACATCCTGGGGAAGTTTCCTTGGGGATGAAAAAGGAAGCGCCTGACTACATTGATTCAAGAATGACACATAGCACACATGGGACTCTTCAGGAATCAATACAACTTTCTTCTTCTAGAGTTTTGCCAGTGGTGGGGGCTTTTGCCATTCAATGTAACAGCTGTTTCAAGTGGAGGCTTATCCCAACAAAGGAAAAATATGAAGACATAAGGGAACATATTATAGAACAGCCATTTTACTGCATATCAGCTCGTGAATGGTGGCCTGATATCTCTTGTAATGATCCAACAGACCTTTCTCAAGATGGCAGCAGGCTTTGGGCAATTGATAAACCTAACATTGCTAAGCCCCCTTGCAGTTGGCAACGGCTATTACGAATTAGGGGTGAAAGAAGTACCAAATTTGCCGACATGTGAGTGGACATTTTCATGTGTTCAAAATCTTCAGCTCTTATTCCTTTTTGGGTTATTTCACTATGCATGATCCACAATCTATTTTGACCCATTTCTTGCTCACAGGTGGAAAACTAAGAATGATAACTTTCTTTTCCTTTATATGTGCACATCTCTTGGAAATCCATGCAGTGAAGATATTGTATTGAAAGAAAAATTGCATTTTTTTTAGCACTTTTTCCTAGAACTTTAATCAGCAAAATTTGGATGATAATTCTTCATGTAAAGACATTTATCTTTATTTCTGACTGCAGAGCTTTTCTCCTTTTCTCTTTTCACCATCCAAAACCCTGGTTTCTCAATGTGGAGTGGTTACTGTTGAATTAACAGCTATACAATTAGTTAAAGTGGTCAGATACTTGTAAATGGACCTGAAGCATGTGTTTCTAAATCATGATGTTTTTGTCCTGCTATTATTGTACCATTCCAGGATGAAATGCTACTTGAAAAATTTTCCTACCTCTTTTTCTTTATTACTGCTTCTCTTTTCTTGTTTTTTTATTTTTCAAGGGAAAGGAGGTGTTGCCTCTGGTACTTGCTTGCACATTAACTGTCCAACTTGTTCATTTTAAACATGCTATTATCAAACACATATATAGATAAGAAGAGGATGAAGTTGATTTTATTGGTTGCTATTTGCTTGGACCTTTCTATCTTTACGAGGGAAGCTAGGAAGCCGAGTAATGATGATTATAATGCATATTAAGAATGATATGCATGTCTCTGTTGTACACACAAACCTTCCAGAACATGTCTCTGTTATTGTATTTTTGCCATGCCACATGCCTTTTGCTGTCTTCCCTTTGAATGTCCTCTCTATACTATTTTCATTGAATGTAGTGTTTAGTCTATGCATAAAATTTGGATGGCTCAAACTCAAAAACTGTAATTTACTACTGTTGTAACATCTGTGGCTGCATCATCATGATTTTCCCAGTATATCATAACAACATTTCAATCTGGGAATGATTTACTTTTGCTGTAATTTGACCTCTGTGAATATTTTCAGATACTATGTAGCACCATCAGGCAAGAGACTTCACTCAATGGTAGAGATCCAGAAGTATGTTTGTCACTTGCTTGAACATGCCTCTACTTTAACCCTCAACTTATTTCTATTTCTTACTCTGAGCCTCTGTCATGTGTCTAATTTTGTCCCGTTAAATTCTCGTGTTGGCAGGTACCTGATGGAACACCCAGAGTTTCTTACCGATGGTGCAACTCTCTCACAATTTTCCTTTCAAATTCCAAGGCCTTTGCAAGAAGACTACATGAGAAAGCATCCTGCTCATATGATATCTTAGTGTGACGATCCTAAACTTTTGGAACATGGTGAAGGTATGTAAATGAAACTGTTTTACTTTTTGACACCTCCTGAAAAGGAATATCGGGTAAACTTAAAAGGTTTGTCTGATGAGCCAGTTTACTTCTCTCAACAGTATAAATTCCACATATTTTAACTAATGGCATATTGCATGTGTTTGTGTTTTTGCATTTCTTGAAGATTCTGATTCCGTTGTCTTGGTAACTGTCAAGATTTCTATTCACTTTATTTATGCCTTGTGGCTTCCTGAAATAAAATTTTACTCTTACTTTATGTCTCATTAATTCCCTTGCACTTTCTATTCTTTTACCATTCTCTTGGATTCATAGGAGGTGAAAATAGGAACTCCTCTCTGTCCAATAAGAGTTTTAATCGCCTAAAAGTTGATGCCGTCTTCAGTCTACACAATGCATAATTATGATGCAATCTGTGGCAGTTCAATCTGGAAACCAGCCAGCTCACACAACTATTTAGGGCTTTGGTTAAACATTTTGTGGTTTTTTTCTCATCTAGGATTCAAAATGCAAGCATCAGGCTCGATTAGTTTGAATTGTCATGTTGCATGAGTCACACCAACTGGAGAAACCATGCTTCTGCATTGTATTCAATAAAGGGCAGCCTTATATATTTTGTAGTTTAATATTTATTGTCATGTTTATCTTATGTGATTAATTTAGAGCATAAACCGGTCTAAAGCTTTTAATTCTTTTTCTTAAGCCTAAGCTGGGTTGCTGATTATATGTTAAAGCTAAGGTGTGTGAATGAGTGAGATACTGAAACTATGAGAGAATAATGATGTTATTATATTCCACAGCAAGCCTTCGGGCCCTTTCATGGACTTGTGAAGATGATTTTACAGAACCACAGCCAAGTATACCAGCAGTCCCAGTTCCACCCTGCCCTGGTTCTGATTCTTCTTGGGTGAAGAAGAAGTGACCACAGAGAATTGAATTAAAGATGTTACAGTAGCCCAGCATATGAACAGCCTCAAGTAGAAGAACTTGCTCAGTCTGGAAGAAGCAGTTGTGATCTGTGAGCCACTGCAGATCCTTTTTGGCGACAATTTCACATTTTCCATTAAGTTGCCAGACGTAAGACATGGTCATATGCTTTTTAGATCTTAGTGTTCTGATGATTCTTAACGAAGGAGAAAAAGGTAACGTTAGGTGTAAGTAAGGCCTCACATCCAAGAGCGTGCTTCTGCTGCTGTATGAGTATGACCCTTTTTGGCCTCTTATTTCCTTTGGAAGTATGGGGTACTTTCACTTTTCAACGGCATGCATTCAAATATTAGCATAACAGGCAGTCGTGCTTCATTTGGCATTGAAATATCAACTAACCAGCCGCTTATTCTCATTTCTTCAGCACAGCGGTTGAATTGCTAAAGTTCTGCCTTGCTGGCCGGGCCAGCTTTTTCTTAATTGAATGTTACCCAAAAAACTTTTTTTTTTTTTTTTTTAAAAATGATTATAGCAGTGGTCCCCTTGAATTTCCAACTCTTCACAGTGGTCAAGAAGAAAGAAAGGAGTTAGTGAGGATCTTCGTTTGAAAGAACATACTCATTTGACTCGCAATTTGTTTGAAGGTATTAGCTACATCATCGAAGTGAACCCATCAAATTAGTATTGTCTCGTCACACATCACAAATGACTATAGATGAAAGTAAGGAATCAGAAGCTCCACTAATAATGGCACCCATACTCTTAACATCCAGCAAATAATCTAGAGCAGTCCGGTTGATTATCTCACCAGGAATCATCACAGGAATCCCTGGCGGATAAGGGCATATAAGCTCACCACAAATCTTCCCAAGGCTCTCACTAATACTCACTCTCTTTTTCCTCGCAAAAAAGGCATCTCTTGGATTCAATATCATGGTAACATCGACAAAGGGTGCAAACCTTCTATTGTCCAGGCCCTTTTCCAATGCATGATTTCTTAGCGACCACGATGATAATTCCTTTAGTCCCATCACTAGTCTTTGAATGTGCTCCCTGCAAGTCCCAAGGTTAATTGCATATGTAATGGATTTTGTCCCAACAAGTTCAGAGATGATGCCATGATCCCTATCCAACATGTCATCTGCTTCGTGACCAGATAAACCAAGCTGACTAAAACCAATAGTAAGGCGCAGGGGATCAATGGCTGGAAACCTTGCGAAGGTTGGTGAATCTAGGAGAGTAATACCCATTATCTCCTTAATTAGAAACCTTGCTTCACTTGCCAATTCCATGGCTTTATTGAAGGTGGCTTCTGGGTTTTCACCAAGTTGAGCTCTAGCTGCATCCAATGATGCTAAAAGCAGGTAGCTGGGGCTAGTGGTTTGAAGTGTTTGAAGGCACCGACCAATTTGCTCTTTGTCCACGATATTTCCTGACATGTGTAACATTGATGACTGTGTGAGAGAGCACAGAACTTTATGAGTAGATTGTACCACTATATCAGCGCCCTGCTTAAGAGCCGACTGAGGCATCTCAGGATGAAATCCTAAGTGTGCTCCATGAGCCTCATCCACAATGACAGGAATGCCAAGAGAATGACACAGCTGGCAAATCTCACTCAAGTTGCTGCATAAGCCATGATAAGTAGGGCAAGTGATGAAAACTGCGGCAGGTCTTTGGCCTTCCATTTCCAAATCTTTGATAGCTTTCTCCACCTGCAACCATAAGTACACTACACCAAATTTAGATAAATGGGCAATAAAACAATATCAAACAGCTCCTATTGGACACTATCCATTAAAACAAAAAGAAATTCTAAAGAAAAGCGCCCTTTCCTACTTGTCTTCAAAATGTTGATTACTGACAGCTAAATAATTCACATAAATATAGCTTTCTGCCTTTTGGTGGTATTAATAATAAATGCAACTAAGATATTCACCTGCATTACAGTAACCCCACCAGCAATATCCCAACTGCAGTCATATTCCGGTATTATGTACTTAGGTGTCGCTCCAGATAACACAATAGCAGAAATGGCTGATATATGACAATTGCGAGGAAGAATTAGGTGTTCACCGGGTAAACAAGTTGCCATTATTGCTGCTTGGATTCCACAAGTGGTACCTCCAACAAGAAACCATGTCTCCAATGATCCAAACAATTTGGCAGCTTGAATTTGTGCCTCCAAGATGGGCCCCTCGGGGGAAAAGAGGTTGTCAAGCTCTGGAAGCTCAGGCAAGTCATGGAGAAATGGTCTTAACCCTATGAGCTGAGTTAATGAAGATGGTGCGGCGTGCCCTCTATTATGCCCGGGGAAATGGAAACCGGCTACATTTTTTTCAGCCGAAGTTTTCAAAGCAGTAACCAATGGAGGGGGCAGTCTATCTTTTTGACTTGTTTGAGATTTGGAAACGAGAAAATCATTCTTTGTGACTGACCTGGTTTTTCCTGTTCTGCCTATTCCATCTTGATCCTTTGCCGTTTCAAGGGTGACACTTTCCTGTAAGACACGACCAGTTCTGCACAATTCAGTTCCTCAAGAGAGAACATGCCATGGTGCAACTTTGTTAGGAAAGGAAAAAAAAAGAAAAAGGAAACCATGTGTTAGCAAACAAACACATCACTAAACCCCAAAAAACAAGGAAATCAGCTTTGAATAATCGCCCTAATCATAATCTAAGAGATTTGCTACAAGCGAATTCATCAGAAAAAGTTAAGACCGAGTATGCAAAGCCCAAATTCTAAACTTCTCTGTTGAAAGAGTGATGTAAACTTGTGCACTAATTTCTAGAAAGCTATTTGTAAATATATCTCCCCGAAAAGTAAAGGAAATGGTAGTGGGAATGGGTAAACAAACCAACGAGTGCAGCATTCAAATTTCTCTAAATCAACAAAGAAAAAGCATAGTGGAAGGCCTTTCAAAGCCCAAAGCACGGTAGAGAAAATGCCTAAGCGTGACTGGGGGAAGGAAAGAAGAAAAAAAAAAAAAAAAGACCGAACCACCTCAGAAATGCCCATTCTTGTCGCTGTTCCTCTGCTTCTCAATGGCCTCAAGATCCATTTTTTGGCAAAACCCAATTCAAGATTCTACAAAAACAAGACAAAAAAAGACACAGAGGAATCAAATTGTGGAGTACAGAGAGACAGGCTCATAGACCTGAAAGGAGATACGAGTTGCAGAGTGGGAAGCGATGGGAGGGAGAGAGATACAGAGAGAGAGAGAGAGAGAGAGAGGGTGGGGAGGTTACTTACAAGGTCCAAAGAGGGGGGAGGGGCAAACATGTCGCTGTTGATTTTTCTGCTAAAATTACAAACTTTTGCAAAATATTAGAGGGGAGAAATAAAAAAAGAAAGGAATTTTGGATGGATGAATTAGTCGGTGCTAGGGCTTTCGGTATTGAATTTAATTTTATTAATACATTGGTAATTTTGAAAAAAAAAAAAAGAGGAATGAAAATTAAATATTAATTCAACTGAATTTAAGTTAAAAATAACATTAAAAAGAGGGAGAGAAAAAAAAATAAAATAAAATTAGATGAGTGGAGGTTTTCAGGGAGTGGGTGTGAAAATGTAACAGTGAACTTAGGCAAAGGTGGTGTGGGCTGTTAAAATTGATAAATTGATGAAAAAATGAGTATAAAACTAGAGAAGTTTGGGCCAAAATTTTATTGGAACGAGGGTTCGTTAATTAAATTACGAATGAGAGAAATCTTTGAATGGCAGAGGAGGCGGTCCCCTGTAAAGCAGGGATTTGGGATAGTTTTTGGAGGAGATAATAGTTAATAATAATAATAATATTAGATACACAGTAAAACTAAACTAAGCTCTTTTTCTCTTGGGAGATATGAAGGAGAAAACATCTGTAGTTGTAGTAGTAGTTCAAGAAGCTGCTTTTAATAAACAGCCACAGCCATAGGTTTTCGCTTACTATGTCGCTGGCCATGGTTTCCGATGTCTGCTCTCATACTTACTAACCCCTCCCCCCCCCCCCCTCCCCTCAACAATTCCCACCCGCTTCCTCTTCTTCTTCCTTGTCTCTCCGTGTCTGTCCCTGTGCGTGTGTGTGGGATTTTAATCTTTTTACCTGTTTTTTCTTTCTTTGCAAATTTATGATATCTGATTGTCTTTCATGCTTGCTTCGTTTCCTTATTTTCCCTGAAGTCAACAACATTGTTCTGTTTCCTGCTAATTTACAATAAGCAACTGAGGTGAGATCGCCCCCCCCCTCCCCAACCCTTGTTTTTTTCTCTTTACGTTTCTTGTAATCAGCAACGTTGTTCCTTTTCTGCAACCTTGCAATATATATATGATACGTGGTTGTCATAATTAATGTGCAGATTGTTTTTCATGGAGACCTCCAGGGCCTTTCTGATACAATGAATTTTTCGAAGAGCTTGGCAGATTTGGGTGCTCTCCATGACTTGGGGAACAATTAACATCTGGCTGCTGCTCTGCTATTCAACTAGGAGGTCTAGCTCTCTTCTTGATTCTCTTATCTTGCTTCATTCTTTATTGTCTTTTGATGCGTATTGTTATTTATAGTTATCAAACTTCCTCTGTATAAAATCCTAATGTCCTATACAATAAGGTTGACATATTCACTGGAAATTTGGTAATAGACCGTCTCCATATTAGGTGACATGACATGCATATCGGTAGATTTTCATTTTATTACTTATTTTAGATAGGTCTTGCTTTTCTCATGATATCATCTCTTTGAGGAGATACAAATTAGAGGTGGCATCCTCTTTGCAATTTTTCTGTGGATGTATCGAGCACACATTCCTTTGATCTTCATAAACTGCAAATTATTTTATTGACAATGTTGCCATTCAATCTGTGTGCAATGTGCACATATCATGTAATTTTAAAGTTTAAACATGCAAATGATGAAAAAAAATTAGATGTGTCTGTGCATATCTGTTTGTATGAAATGTGAATGTGATATTCTTTATAGCTTCTTGATACTACAAAATTGTTTTTGTGCATGAATTTTACATGCAAATATATGCAGATCCACAATCTTATGCACTGCAGAGAAGAGACACAATAAATTTACTAATGCATACTTTCCATATTATGCACAAATGTTGTAACAAGAAAATGGATGAATTGACTATCCTTACCATAATTCAAACCTGTTAACCCCTTCCACAATAAAAGTAAAAATTGCAAAGAAGAATAGTAGACGAATTTTTTAGAGTTTACGTATGCTGCTATTATTTGCATATACAGGAGATCTACCATCAGTCAGCTCAAGACTGGTGGTTTAAAGCATTACTTCTGTTTTCTTGATGTTGTTTGAGGAACTTTTAAATGGTCCACAATCATGCAAGTCGGTGCTGTTTGACTTTCATATTTAAGCTTGTTTTTTTATTTCTAATACAATTCCCCATCATGCAGGAGGAAATCTATATAGCAAGAGCATGTGGAAGGTTAGATGTGATGGGAGGCATTGCAGACTATTCTGGAAGCCTTGTTTTGCAGGTTACTTCTTCTAATTTTTAGGTTTGATGTTCTATTATGTCTATCGGTGTTAATCTTATCGCATCTAGATCTTACCTAATCATTGTGCAAGCGTGACTTCACACTATTATATCTGTTAAAAGTTCCCTTCATTTTCTTTTGTAGCAATTTTGAGCATTTGTTTTCCTTTATTTCTCAAGCTGGATTGTGTCGTGATGCCCGTCAGAGAAGCATGCCATGTTGCTGTCCAGATGAATTATCCAAGAAAACAAAAGCTGTGGAAGTATACCCAGACTAGGCATAATTCTGATCAAGAGAAGGCAATCCCTATTCTTGAAATATTAAGCATGGGGCAATCTTTTTCCTTTTGGGCTTTGTGGCTTTTTTAAAAGAAGTTCTTATGAATAGGTAAATGATGAAAACCTTGAATGTTTCAAAGAAAAACCAACAATATAGTTAACACATTTGAAAATGCACACTTAATGGGCTAATAGTAGACAGTGACAAAATGTTTTGGAGGCATGTATTTGCAATAAGAAGACAAGTACTTATTGTTCTGTGTAAGCAAGGAATGGTTATAAGTGAAAGTGTCATGCAATGTTTATTCAGTGTTTTGTAATATGATCCTTTGACTAATTAAAAACGGATCTCTCTACTGCAGAAAGACAGCATACTGAACTATTCTTTAAGATGATTTAGTTGCTTTTTCACCTTAACCTTCCTAAAATAGATGTTAAAACAATTATTTCACGTTAACAATGAAATTTTTGTACTCGTGCATAACTGTTTGTTTCATGGAGAACAAATTTGATGGACACGCTTCTTGGTTGCATTCTCTGTTTCTTCATAAACTTTCCTAGATGAGTATTTTGAATTATTTTCATAGGGAAGGCACAGTATCATGAGCAGCTGATGCTGCTTGTTGGTCCCATTCTCACATTGATTAGCACAAGTTGTAATAATTTTCTCCTTTTTAGTCTTTAATGATAGATTAGAAACACAGAATTTTCTCTTGCGGTATTGAATTAAATCCTGACTAGACAATCACATTTTTATGGAATTGAACAATGGAAATGTAGGGAATTGCTTCAAATTCCTTTACCCATGCTAAAATTCATCCCTGAACTATAATTTAGACCATATACAGTATCTTAGCCAAGAAATTCTATTTCTTCTGAATTTCCTTTTAACTTCTTTGATCTGAGAGTTTTGGTTTTTCAGGATGAGGTTACAGGGTTTTCTCATTCCTTCTTTTTTTTTTTTTTTTTTTTTTTTGTTGCTGCTAATTTTTCTTGCTCGTTTTTCACCTGAGTCAGACATAAATACAGATGAGTTCTCTCATCTGCCTAAATTTCAATTGAAGGTCTGAGGTTATTATGATACATGATAGCTAATCACATTACTTATGAAGCTATACACGTGTAAGTGCGAGCAGGCATGCACATGCATTAGATGCAGAGCATCCAACCTATATTTGAACAACACAGCCTTCATTGAACATTTGACATGGCTGCACAAGTTCCCCTGTGGAAGCATGTATTCAGCTAGCTGATAAGTGGTATGAGAGTGGAAATTGCACTATGTCCTCACTTTGATTTAGTGAAAGCTTGAGCAATGTGCCTTTCTATTGAAAAATTGGTGGATTGCAATTTTGATGGTGTCAAGTTCTTTCTCTGATTGTGCCTTCATTTATTGCAGTGCCATTACAGTTACACTGGATGTGGGCTTGGTTCCACTGGGACAGTTAGACTGTTAGAATTGATACAGGAAATGCAGCATAGTAAATCTTCCAAGTCAGATGATGGAACTCTATACGGAGCAAAGATAACTGGTGGGGGTAGTGGGGGCACAGTTGGAATTATGGGGAAGAATTGTTTGAGAAGCAATAAACAGATGGTAGAGGTAACCTTATTGCAATTTTTCTTTTTTTTTTCATTGTTAAATAATCACCATATGTCGCCCCATTCACAGGTAGTAAGTAAACATGTCACGTAGTGCTTTGTTTTTATTTGTTAATTGTTGTTGTTAGCAGCAGGTCTTTTACTTTTGTCATAAATTTTCATAGCATCTGTGATCTGTGGTCTCCTAATTCAGCACAAATATAGGGATGCCACAGAAAAATTTGCCGTCGCTCTTCATGTTTGAAGGCTCTTCACCAGGGCCTGGAAAGTTTGGATACCTGAAAGTTTGTTGTCGCTCTTCTCCCAAGTAGAATTGGTCTCTCTTCACTGAACATAACTGGCACTACCAAATAAGAATTGGGCGGCAAGGTAAATTAACTCTTGAGCATTACGTGAATTTAATTGCTGATTGGTGCTAAATATTTCACATAAAAATTGGAACAAGTTGGGACATTTACATCTTTGTTATGGATAATATTTGTAGTGCACATATCCTAATCATAACATTCCCCATAGCAGGATTTTGTGACATTCATTCATGTATTTTGTTGCTGGTTTACACTTAAGACTACTGGTCCTTTTGCACTTGTCCTTCTGGGGCCAGGAATATAGGACCTTGGATAAGGATAATTCCCTGCTTCAAATCTTGTCAGTCTCACGGGAAACCATGGCAGAAACTCTTATTATGGCTTAAGCTGATTTTTTTTTTTTTTTTTGGCTGGGGGGTGAACAAGGTATGGGGCCTGGACTATGAGGTCTTGTGCGTGCCCAGGTGAAGGTGGAGACTAGGAATCTTATAGGGGATTTTTGTTTTAGACTGGGGCTTGTGGTTCGGTGGAGAAACATTAGTTCCTTTCTGTTTAATTAATGATTCTCTCTCTCTCTCTCTCTCTCTCTGGGATGCAAACTGAGAGCAGAGCAGACGACCCAGAGAAATTTGTGTTCATCCTTGGGTTAGGTAGGTCACTCCCATGTGGTTTTGTTGGCTCATCCTGTTACACTTTATTTGAGATCAATGATGTCTTCTTGCTCATCAAACCCAAAAAAAAAAAAAAAAAAGGGTATCTTCTTGCTCCAATTTTTTCATTTTGCCTAGGACTGAAAGTTCACAGCCTTATCCCTACCTACGAATTCTGTTCTGGAAGTATCGTGCCCTGCCTTGCCGCTTCAACCCAATGTTGCAAAACTCAATAATTCGTCTGAAGTCCGAGGAGACTAGATGTGCTAGTGGGAGAATTAATTGATGGCCAATGAGATGTTCTGAACCATGCGTACGCTGACATCGAAAACTCCCCCCCCCCAGGGGGATCGGGGGTAACTCAGTAATTGTGGACTCGCAGACCTGGTTGACTGCAAAGTCTCCTTTTAATAAATTCTTTACTGGGGAAGAGAAGCAGGTATAAAGTCCATGTTATGTTATGTTATGTGTGTGCTCGTCCTATAATCTACAATTTAATATTATAATAAACTTTACGAGACTTAAATCTGTCCTTGTCGTCAAAGTTGGTAAAAACCAATGATAAGATTAGTCCAATGACATTGAATGCCTTTTTTTTTTTTTTTTTCATTCTTTTTGGCAACCTAAACGTATGGAATGCTGTTGCCGGCGGGTGGAATGGTGCCTAACTGAGTCGTGCATAAATAGAAATCAAGCCTTGTTTTGGGTCTGAAATTATTCTCACTCACGTGTTGTCCTTAAAAACGAATTAGGAACCAACCTTGAAGGCGACATTGTTACTTAGTTTTGGTTGGCTCCTGGAAGTTGGAACTTTTTGTTCGCTTCATATTATGGTGCATATATTTGCTTCTTTTTTCTTGTCACCAACAAAAAAAAAAAAAAAACAGAAGGGTGAATACTGCAGCATTGCGTATGTTTTTCTTAGTTGGTATCAGGTAATCTAATTAATAGAATCAATCAATGTGCCCCCAGAGAAACTGAAATTAAAGCCTGGCATGCACGGAAGTTGAGGATTAATCTAAACAAAATGCTGTGGAGGCCTCGCAGTTTTAATTAATCCCCCAATTTGTTCTCAATTGGGAAATAATTATTGAGTGGGGGTGAATTTGTTGCACAATTGGTTGACGAAATGAACCAAAATTTGATATACCGATTTGTTCTACGTTAAAATACTCTATTTGTTGTACTCCAGAAAGAAGGGAAAAAAAAAAAAAGAAAAACAAACACAAACTTGGCTTGTTATCTCAACATTTAGTTTTATCCGCTTATTTCAATGGGGTTAGACGTTTAGCCAATCTCGTTTTAAGATACATGTTTATGTGCATGGTCTGGTTATTGAATACAGTATCAGCGCATCTAGCTGGGGCGTTTATACGGTAAAAACCGTCAGCCTTCTGTATGTAAGGACCATGAGAGTCTTTTTGGCATGTTTCATTAGATTCTAATGTTTATTGTTCTCCGTACAGGGTAGCTATCTTGTTGGCGCAAATATCAATCTTAAAAGCTTACTCGGCTTCAACATTCCGTGGGGGAGGAGGTGCATTTAAAAAATGGAGGTTGAAGTTGTAGGGGGGGGGGACCAAATGTGTAATGTAATACAGGGTAACGTCGTCGTTGTAGTTAGAGCTGTAGGTTGCTGTTGCTGTCGTGTGTCTATGTCAAATTATGGAAAACGTACGAAAGGTAAAAGGGAGATTTGATTTAGGATACCATATATACCATGTGTTAGTCCAATGATCTTTCTATATCGTCCCCATCCAATTCTATGTGGTCTGGACCTGAAAGATAAAGTCCTTAGACTGATTTATCAAAATACACGTAGGCGAAGTGGAACATATGTGTGTTTGTGTGTATGTGTGCATGTTTCTTTATGCGGCCGTTAACTAAAATGCAATTACGAGTCAGGCCATGTAAAAGAAGTTAATTTCTTATAAATCAGGTCAAAGTGGTAAACCTAATCGCTTGCTTACAAATTGACTTATAAATACCATATAAGCATAACGCCAAAGATAAATACTTTTGTATATGCAAAAGAATTGTGTTCAAAGTGATGCTGGCACACCCACGCACACGATTCTAACAAAACTTTCCAAATTATTATGACACGATTGAACTGAGTAAAGGGAGCGCACTCTTTTCACAAAAGGTTCTCAAAAAGGTTACTGTTATCTCCCAACTTCTACACTGATCATAAAGACCCTGTTGTGTATATATATATATATATATATATATATCCTTGTGGGTCCTTCAGACAATTTAGCGAAGGAAACTTGCTTATTCTTTGGTGGATCGAATTCTAGTCATCATGATTTGATTGTGTGTTGCGTTGATGTTTCTTCCTATTGAAATGGTAAAAAGGATTCCAATGGGTTAAAATGCAATTAATGTGCATGCATTAAAAAACAGTACTCATTGATTGGCATGCAAGTTGTTGCACTGCAATGCCCCAAATCTGAAATCACGGTAGCTGGACACGGTAACATGAATATATTCATCTTGCCCGGCTGCTTGAACGATTGACAACCACACATGAAAACTCAGATGTAACCACCAGTCCGTGTCTTTGCTTTCCTGGCAGTACCAAGAACATCTACTTTGTCGATTGAACCCCACATGTCCTAAAATAATTTTCCAAAATTTGTACCCTCTAGAAGACAACCGGGACCACGGAGGATTTCACTGCAAAACCAAAGTCCATGCAGCGAAGACCAGAATCCATTCATTCCTGCCTCGTTCTGCAACCTCATAGAATTGAGCAGCCTCTGGTTCTGGCCTTTTCTAAAATAGTGAACCTCAAACAAATGTACGTAGGCCGCATATATGTTTTCAAACCAAAATAGGATTGATTTTTTTTATTATTATTATTTTTTAAAAAAGAAAAACATAAATTAACATTTAATAAGCAAAGTGTTCCCTTCTACTTGTACATTGTTGTCATTTTCTACCAAATCAAGGGGACAATGTTTTGTGATTGACTCGGAGATATCATATATAAAGTTGTATGCACAATATTATATCTATCTTTCTTGATTAATTAAAAGTAATAATCCTTTTAATTTGTGATATTAATAATCTTGGACTTTTTTTCTTAGGTAAAATATTGGATTCTTCGCACACATCCAAATCTTGATCAGGACCAAAGCTCAACCTTTTTTTTTTTTCCTCTCTTTTTTGTCACATTACTTTTGTGCATGTTATTTTTTTTTTTTTGTTTATACCAACAAAGAGAAATAGTTCTTTAGTATTAAAATTCCACAAAAAGAGCAGCCGGGTTTAATTATTTTCTAATTTATTTTTTGTTTTTTTTTAATACCAACAAAGAGAGATCGTTCATTAGTAATTAAATTCCACGAAAACAGCAGCCGGGTATAATTATGTGCTAATCTATTATATGTGATTATGACAGACGATAATACCAACTAAATTGATAGAAGGACAGATAGATAGATAAATTACATTTATTGTCATAATGATTGTAAGGACACAGGCAACTAAATTAACTGTCGTTGCAGTAAACACCAAAATGGGGCATTGAGATTATCAATTATGGAACTATCATTGAAGCCTTCCTCCACAAGGACCACCTAAATTCTTGGTGGTTGCCCTAAGCGATATTAATTTCAACTGCCGTATACAGTGTGTTACTGTTATTTATTATCATATTTATTTATTTATAAAAAGGGCAATGCGATGATTTTCACAATATTCTTCTGTTGTTTGCCAAAATAATTCATGAGTCTCTCTCTACTTTTGATTGACACCAAAAAAAAAAAAAAAAAAAAAAAAAAGACATGGACTATCAATCACTGTACCTATTTTCGAGTGGCTGGCAAGAATCTTGGGCCAAATCTCTCTTCTCCCTCCTCCTCCTTCTTCTTTTTCTTCTTTTGTTTTTTTAATTATTGAAAAAATAATTGATGCGGTAGACAAGCCTATGACAAAACTTAAAGGCTACAAATACAAATGTATGCATGCACATCTAAGGGATAGAAGAATTGGCGTGTATAGCATCTTTGTCAGGTTCCAGCTTTAACATCATACTATCAAATGCCTTTATTAACCGGGAGGCACCATCATCTTTATCTCCCTCTCTACCCTAAATCTCAAAAAGTGGCTAGATGAACGGCCCCCAATATTCTACTAGAATCTCGGGACGAATCACATTATCAGCCACTTCTTAGTAATGCTGTCCGAGCCTAAATTCCTTTAAAACAAAATGAAAAAGAAGAAGAAGAAGAAAAAAAAAACAGAGAGAGAGACCAATTTATGGATGACAATGACGATGATGATTAGAAATCAGCGGCCCATTTAAGCCATCTATTCCAAAAGTGATGCCCCCACAATCTTTCGTAGCTTTTATATCGCATTTGAAGGGGTAAACATTTTTCTTTTGTCTTTCTTTTTTTCCTTGCGGGGCGGCCGGGGGGGGGGGGTGGGGGGTGTTGTTTAAACCAAAACGGTCCCCCTATTTCAGGAGAAAAAGCCTTGAAGGCGGCCCCCCCCCCCCCACCCACCACAAAAAAAAAAAAAAAACAAAACAAACAAAACAAAAAAAAAAAAAAAACAAGGGAAAAAATTAAAATTTTTCCAAAAGGGGGGGTTGGGGGGAGGCTGTCTCTTATACACATCTAGATGTGTATAAGAGACAGGCGTCCCCCTCCCCCCAACCCCCCGTTTTGGAATAATTTTACATTTTGACTAAGTTTTTTTTTTTTTTTTGGGGGGGGGGGAGTTCAAAAGATACATATTCTTTCAGCATTACTATGAGAAGTGAAATCACATTATGCAATACATGCCAAGCTCTTCCCATTAAACAAAAGTTGTCTAACAAGGCTAGCTAGGTTCTGATTTTTATTTTTATTTTTTTAATCCTAACACGTCAAATTCACGCAAAGAAGCTGAACAAACCCCCCCCCTCTCCCTCTCACTGACTCAGGTTGGCGAGGATTCAGAACCCCATTGTGATACCCAAAGAAATCTTATTACAATACAGTCGTGAGTCATTAGCCAACCTGGAACAGTTGGGTTGGTTTGTCTGGTTGACTTCAGTTAATGAATTTTATGGCAAGGCGGCCAATTCTACGATCACGATTGACATTCACGGCCCATCCAGCCGCACAATGATTGTGGTCCCACCGCATTAAAAAGTGTCGTGATATATACAATGCTTCCCCTGATCCGCCGAATGGCTCGGGCCACGCCAACGGTGAACCGTCTCTTGGGGAACCCCGTCAGAGTAGACAACGGCTGTTAAGAATCCAACGTAAAAAAATTCATTGGTCCGTCCCATCAAGTGGCGATCATTCCACTCCGCTCTGAGATGAACCGCGAGGCTGACGATGGTCAAAGCGTGGGGCCTACTCGGATGCACCACTAACCAGGAAACACGGTGGATGGGACGCAGTGCTGTTGGAATCTTAATTGTCTTCTTTCTTGTTTAAGAAAATAGGAAAGCAGCAGGAGGTTAGTTCTACGGTCTTGTAAAATAAAATTGTGCTGAATTTATTACTAACTATTCTCGGGGAATCAGGCGTAGGTGTAATTTTGAATTTAAATTTAGTTTTATAATTTCTCTTTTAATTATTAAATCACAACTATTTAATTATCTTCCTTGACAAACACAATCGATCAAGATTGACATTACTTTTGTTGAACTTTGTGCGTGAATTAAGATTAGCCCCCACTAAAAGATTAGCCTCCACTTGGCTCCGGCAATAATTGACAAAGTCACTACAACAGTGATAAAATAAATAATCGTTACCCATCCGGGATGCCTGTATCAACTTTCCTTCAAAAGTTTTATTTGAAAGGAGGGGGGAAATTAAAAAAGAAAAGGAAAGGAAAGTAAATTTAAGAAACTTGAGTTGAGTTAATTAAATTGTTGATGACGTTGGGCATATTAACATTGAGGCTTCTACAAATTTTGATGAAATAATAAACGATATATCATTTTCTATTCATTGGAAAAACAGATACAGCAATGTTAGTTTTAGAAATGTTAGTATTTCCAACATTAAGTACGTCACTTCTGGTCTGGTTTAGAATTGGACGATTCTGAGCTTCCGTGGTGTATTTCAAATATATATATATATATATATATATATATATCATTCTAATGAAAACGAGTTCATTTCATACATGAGACCTACTTCAAGTCTTGATCTATGCAAGGACGCTTATTCCAATTATATATGTAAAGCTTACCCTATTTTCTACGCACGAAAGACACGATGAGACACAGATTATTTGCACGCACACACATATGCATATATATAAAAATCTACACACCAAAACTTACGGGTTCGGGACATTATATATATATATATATATATATGTGCGTGTGGGCTCGCTTGCTTGCGCTTGCCTTAGCTGATGTACTCAAATGACTTAACGTGTTCTTCAATGCAAATTTGGTGATAAATTACAGGTCGTAAACATTTTTGCAATTCCTGAAGATTGAACTTTTGATTTTAAAATTTTAGTTCTTCCGTCCAAAATAATTAAATTAAGAAAATGTGCAACCAAAAGAAGAAGGAAAGAATTTATGTAATAAAGATGTCGTTTGCCGGGTTTATAACTTGATGCATATACTGTCTTATTTATTATATATTTTGACGTTGTGTGATATTAAGGTAGATAACTTCGTTTCCCCCCAGTGGAATTCACTGAAGCAGTGCCGGGGAGGGAATTTATTAGTGGAATGCTTCAATTGATTAATCAAGTTAACTAATACTTAGACATGGTTGAGTAGGTTTTTAAAACGTTTGGGGATCAAGACAACGTGGTAAACCTTGATGCTTCCACCGGATGCAGCATGCGATGCCATCTTGACAACTAATAAACTCATTTCCCATATCAGAATCCATTAACAATGTGATTAAGAGGAATGCTCGTCGAGGAAAGAAAGGGAGAACAATAATAATAATAATGTATGGAAAATGGTTGATTGTAGCATGCGGTCAAATGGGTATCAGACAGGGGAGAGGCAAGTAGCGATGGTAATGGTCAAAGAAAAGAAAAAGGTTCCATATACACATCCATTACACTTCTTCGTACCCACAAAAATCTATTGTCCTTTTTTGGCCAGAAGTGGCCTAGTGGGTACAGGGTGTTAGTTGATTGCTTTTCTTTAAATTAATTAATAATCATAATCATAATCATAATCATTAATTAATAATATAAAAGGGAAAAATGTGAACGAACGAGGGATATAAAGAAAAGAAACGAAAAGTAAAATTAAACAACAGTACGAGAATAATTAACCAGGGTTGAGGAAAGGGAAGAGAAATTAACGTCAGTTTTAAGACATCAAAGAGGTGTATATTAATAGGATTAGTCAAAAGGGCAGTGCCATTTTCCAGGACAGTGAGGCGTGACGAAATAGAAACAGACACGCAGACGCAGACAGGGAGAGAGAGAGGAAATAGTATTTGTCTGGGTAATGTAGGGGAAGATAGGGGGCAAAGCTTCAGCTTTTGGTCTCTGAGAAACTCAACACTCTTCAAACTCCCTAAGCCCCCCCCCCATCATTTCTTTCAAATCTTTTCTTGGTTTTCCGTCTTCTTGGTCGGCCATTTCACTTGCCTTCAATTTTCCGGCGAGTTGCCAGCCAGAATTTAACTCAACCATTTCGGCGACTTCCCAATATATCTTTGTGAGAAAAGCTTGCTTAGTTACTCTTTTGATGTTGCTTCAACTGATCTGAACCCATAGCCAAAGAAAGAGGGTTGCTTTCTTGAAACTTTTCTTTAGATTATAAATTAAAAATAATATATATATAAATAAGAAGAAAAGGAAAGACTATATGGCTACGTGACAGAAACTTGTTCGGATCAGGAACTTCCTCTCGACCGGATTCAGTTCATGAAGGCGCCGGAGAGCGTTACAGGAGGGACACACCCCACACACCCTATGGCCGCCACCATCGGAAATCCTTGCGAAGGTCATCTCCTCTTGTCAGTCTCTCCTTCTCTCTTTTTCACTTGTTTGTTTGCACATCATAGGGTTGAACACTCTGTCTCTATCTATGTCTAATTTTCCACTGTAGTTATTATTTTCTTTTAGTTTTGATTTTTGTCGTCGTTGTTGTTCTTGGAGAAAATAAGAAATTCATGTGTGCTTGCTTGGAATCTAGCAAGCCAGATTCATTTTCTTTACTCGAGTAATAAAAGTTTGCGAAATTTAGTTTGCTTTTCCGGGGAATTGCTTTTCTCGGGAAACAAACGCGGGCTCGGGAACTGTTGAAAAAATGACAATTAAAAAAGAGAGAGAGAGAGAGAATGGGATTAAGTGAATGAAGAGAGATTGACACGTGGAGAAGATGCAGGTGGTGCGGGAGGAGGGACAGAGAAGAAGAGCATAAACGCAGAGCTATGGCAAGCGTGTGCAGGGCCGCTGGTGAACCTGCCGGTGGCTGGGACCCACGTTCTTTACTTCCCTCAAGGACACAGCGAACAGGTCCTGCGCGTAGACTTAATCATTCGCCCCCTCCCTCCCATTTATGATTTATATGAACAAAACAATATGCCTTCCCCTCGCTCTCAGAAATGATTTAAAAAATCTGATCAAGTTCGTTAAAACACTGTTCCCCTCCCCCGCTTTCTCTCCCCTCTCCTCTCTCTCTCTCTCTCTCTCTCTCTATATATATATATATATATATATATTCAAAAAATAATTCTTGGTGAAATAATGTGTGGGTTTATAATTCTGATGATATGAAAAAAAAAAAATAATAATAAATAATAATAATTTGTGGGTTTTACTTGGGTTGCTTGTAGGATAATGACTTTGGTCTTTTGGGTCTGTCTCTTATACACATCTAGATGTGTATAAGAGACAGGACTTAATCATTCGCCCCCTCCCTCCCATTTATGTTTTATATGAACAAAACAATGTGCCCTCCCCGCGCTCTCAGAAATGATTTAAAAAATCTGATCACGTGCGTTAAAACACTGTCCCCCCCCCCCGCTTTCTCTCCCCTCTCTCTCTCTCTCTCTCTTTATATATATATATATATATATATATTAAAAAAATAATTCTTGGTGAAATAATTTGTGGGTTTATAATTCTGATGATCTGAAAAAAAAAAACTAATAATAAATAATAATAATTTGTGGGTTTTACTTGGGTTGCTTGTAGGATAATGACTTTGGTCTTTTGGGTAGCTTTTATATAAAGCTGTTGGGTGTAGTAAATAACTGGTTTTCACAGAGGATAGGATGAATATTAAACAGGTTTTTCTTGGTCGATTTATTATCTTGAGACATTTTTTCTATATATATTAAAAGGAAGAAAGTATGCTTTGTAATAAATAAGGTCAGCGTATATGTCGTCCACTAGCAGTCTTCTGTAGAAATTATTCCATGAGAATAGTGGCAAGAGGAAGCTCGTTGAAAACAAAATGTTCTGTAAGGTTCCATTTGGGACCATTACTAAATTTAAGTCTCGTTTAAAACAAGATAATTTATATATTTGAAAAGCACGGCTGTCCTTTAGAACAAGATAATTAAGTCTGTTTTTTAAGGGATTTTTGAATTCTCACCGTGACATGATCTGGAGTTGTTTTCAAGCATTTCCGATTTAGCATTGAACAAAGTGGACTACCCACTAGTTGTGACAAGCAGAATGCGTGAGTTATGGATGGAGCCTAGCTTTTGGTACTTGTTTGTGGTCTTTGTTTTTGGTATTTCAAGCTCAAGTCCTTAAAAGATGCTCACTGATCTCAGGTTGCAGCAACTATGAGGAAGAATGTGGATGCTCAGATCCCAAACTATCCGAATCTTCCCTCAAAGCTACTATGTCTTCTCCATAATGTCACTTTGCATGTATAATTTCTCTGCCTTGACCTTTTTATGGTATCTTTGTAAATTCCTTGGCTATGTCGACTGTAATCATCTCATTTCTTATGTTTAATTCTTTAGGCGGACCCAGAAACAGACGAAGTTTATGCTCAGATGACCTTGCAACCTGTTCCTTCCGTGAGGACTTGACTTGCATATGTCTATTATAGCATGCTTTGTAGTTTAGAATCTTAGGTTGTTCTATTACATCTGAAGAAATATTAAAATGCCCCCTTTGCATGTTTTTAATTGCTGGCCCCAACTGAATCTATCAGCACCTTGTATGCAGTTTGACAAGGATGCACTACTGAGATCAGATCTTACAATGAAGTCAAATAAACCACAAACTGAGTTTTTCTGCAAAACATTAACTGCAAGCGACACTAGCACGCATGGTGGTTTCTCCGTTCCCCGCCGAGCAGCTGAAAAAATCTTCCCTCTTCTTGTAAGATTTTTCCCTTTCTCCAAGATATCTATCATGTTTGTTGGCCAAAGTGTGTGTAATCATTTGCTTTCTTTATTCTGAACTTTAATAGGATTTTTCCATGCAACCACCAGCTCAAGAACTTGTAGCCAGGGATTTACATGACACTGTCTGGAATTTCCGCCATATCTACCGTGGTAAGTCCATTGTGGCCATGAAAATTCAAAGTTTTCTATTTTTGCACCTGTAAATTACCTTTAAACATAATTTTAGACTCTTTATCATCCTATTTGCTTATAGCCTAATCCAAACTCACTGGTCCTCTAAACCTAGGCCAACCGAAGCGTCACTTGCTCACAACTGGCTGGAGCCTATTTGTTAGTGGAAAGAGGCTATTGGCCGGTGATTCAGTTTTATTTATAAGGTACCGGTAATGAAGTTAGAATTCTTAGATTTCAATGTCAAGAGACTCATTTGTGGGAAAGTGTATTATTCTCACATTCGTGAATCATACACACATTTTGAATTCAGCTCACCTTTTATCTGTAAATGATCCCTTTTAATCAAGAATAAGAGTTCATTTGTGTGAGCAGAGATGAAAAGCAGCAGCTTCTGTTGGGTGTTAGACGGGCTAACAGGCAATCTGCCAATTTATCATCGTCAGTGTTGTCAAGTGATAGCATGCACATTGGAATCCTAGCAGCCGCGGCCCATGCAGCAGCAAACAATAGTCCCTTCTCTGTGTTTTACAATCCAAGGTCAATTATTTCTCCCTTTTGGCTGACCAAAGGATGCATAATAGACTTTCAAATATTTTTTTTTATGTGGGCTATGACTGTATTGTTTATTTGATACTGGATAAATATTCTTGCAGGGCTACTCTATCAGAATTTGTTATCCCTTTAGCCAAATACTACAAGTCAGTGTACAGCAATCAAATATCTCTTGGCTTGCGCTTTCGAATGATGTTTGAAACAGAGGAGTTAGGAACAAGAAGGTGCATC
Source organism: Kandelia obovata (assembly GCA_021464305.1). Classification (NCBI taxonomy): domain Eukaryota; kingdom Viridiplantae; phylum Streptophyta; class Magnoliopsida; order Malpighiales; family Rhizophoraceae; genus Kandelia; species Kandelia obovata. The sequence continues at coordinate 5,819,907 of CM038474.1, forward strand.
ACTTTCGTAGCTTGAATATTTCAAGAGATTAATTGACAGGCGGCATGGTGTTTGAAGATACTTTAATCTAATTTCTTGTACTTGTTTTCACATTGAGCTTGAGCCATTGCTCTAAATGTTGCATGGTATTTGAACATGGTGACATAGTTTACTTGATGGTTTTTAGTTTTTGTTCTGCATCAAACAATTTTAATGGAAAAAGTCATCTGCCTGCAGGTATATGGGTACAATTACGGGTATAACTGATATTGATCCAGTAAGATGGAAGAACTCACAATGGCGTAATTTGCAGGTAGAATTTGAGACTTTTTTTTTTCGTCTGCAAAGTTTACCTAAGAATGTAGATAACCATCACTTAATTCATGACATCCTAAAGGTTGGATGGGATGAGTCAACAGCTGGGGAAAAGCATAATCGAGTTTCAATCTGGGAGATTGAACCAGTGACTGCCCCGTTTTTCATGTGTCCTCCATTCTTTAGACCTAAGCGCCCAAGGCAACCAGGAATGCCAGGTAAATTAGAAGATTTTAGCAAGTTCAAATCATTTTAGTAAGTCCCCATTAGCTCAAACTGGTACCTTGAAAGTCATTTCAGTTTTTTGTTTATTGTATGAGCTCCGTGCGTGTATGGAACTTTGAGGCATTAGGTTTGGAACCCAATTCTTATCTGCTTTTGAACCAGTGACCCAATTCTCATCTCCTTTTGAGTTCAATTCATTATCATAAGATGAGTAGAGGGATAGTGCAGTGAAGCCTTATATGGTGAATACACTTTTTTTTTTGTCTTTTCTGAGTTGCACTTTGATCTTCAAGGTTTCCAAATGGGTTTGTTTGTTGCAAATGCGTCAATGTAATAATTAAAACATTGAAGATACCTTTTTTCTCCTTCTCTGACATGTACTATGAAAAAACTTTGAGGTTGCTTTTGATCTGAAATTTTACATTTCAAATATTTGATGGGGGAGATTCTTGACTTGTCTTTTATATCTGGCTTTGCAGAAGATGATTCCTCTGATTTTGATCACTTGTTCAAAAGGACAATGCCTTGGCTTGGTGATAATGTCTTCATGAAAGATTCCCTGGCTCTCTCTGGCTTAAGCTTAGTCCAATGGATGAACATGAAGCAGAATCCTTCCCTCACAAACTCAATGCAGCCAAATTACATGCAATCCTTGTCAGGATCTGTTCTGCAAAACCTTGCTGGAACTGATCTTTCACATCAGTTAGGCTTGTCAGCTCCACAAATACATTCACCAAACAGTTTGCAGTTGAATGTGCAAAGGATGCCTCATCAAGCACAACGGCTTGACCAACTTCCAAAGCTGCCATCATCATTGCATGTAGGCTCTGTCATACAGCAGCAGCAACAACAGCAACAGCAACAGCAACAAATAGGTGAAATTGGTCAACAATCATGGCCAAATTCTATACCTCAGACTCTACACTCAAGTCAAATTCAAGCTCAAATTTTGCATCCTCCAACTCTAGCGCAAACCAACAACACTGTTCAGCAACAACTATCCATTCAATGCCAGCAGCAGCAGGATCAACAGCAGCATATTTTAGCTCACAACCAACAAGGCCTGCTGCACTCTCAGTTGCCCGATCAAGTAAATCAACATTTACAGATGTCAGACAATCAGGTTCAACTTCAATTGGTCCAGAAGCTTCAGCAACAACAACAATCGCTTTTAGCCCAGCAGTCTATACTGCAACAGCCCAGTCAAGTTCCACAGCTTCAGGACTCACATAGGCAGCTTCTAGATGCATCCCAGAGCTTCTCTGGGTCCATGACATCCAGCCAAATGCTGGAATTGCCGCAAACAGCATCTACTTCACTGCCTCCGTCAAATATTGTCCAACAACAGTTGACAAAGAGTACCAGCCAAACTAATTCCCAATTCTCTCACTCAACCCAGCAACTGAATCTTCAATCTCAGCAGCCTGGCATACTGACTGAATTGCCTGGTCTTGTGGGACTTCCAACAAACTCCACAGCCAATCAGCTTGCAACAGCTGGAAGCAGTATATTGACTGCAGCTGTGAGAGCTGGGCAGTCTGGAATTAGCAATAATATTCCATCTTGTTCAACTTCGCCTTCAACCAACAATTGCCCAAATTCAGCTCGACCTATGAACAGTCGATTCCACCAAAGCAAGGCAATGGTTGAGGACATGGCTCATTCTGCTGTGTCATTCCTGGGTTCCAATGTCTTGGAGAACGTATTATCTAATGCTAATATAACTCAAGATATGCAGCATAAATCTGATGTGAAGCCCTTGTTAAACATCTCCAAGAATCAAAAACAAGGAAATTTACCCCCACAACAGTATCTAAACACTGCAGCTACCCAAATGGATTACTTGGACTCTTCTTCTACTTCAGTTTGCCTTTCTCAGAATGATGTCCATTTGCAGCAGAATAACAATTCACCATATGATATTCAATCATTGTTATTAAGAGACACAATCCAAGATGGAGAGCTCCAGGGAGATCTGAGGAACAATGTTACTTATGGAACAGACTTTAATGACCAACTGGGAATACCCATGAATACTGACCCTTTGTTAACAAAGGGCAAGGATATGTCAAATAATCTCTCTTCAGTAAGCATGCTTGCCAACTGTGAAAATTCCAAAGATCCTCAGCAGGAACTTTCGTCCTCAATGGTTTCCCAGTCATTTGGAGTTCATGATATGACATACAATTCCATTGACTCCACCATTAATGACAGCAGTTTTCTTAAGAAAGGTCCTTGGGCTCCTCCACCACAGTTTCAGTGCATGCGGACATACACAAAGGTTTGTAGTACTAGCATATATTAGTGATATCTGTATATGAATAGTGAAACTCATGCCATTTGTACATGTACTTGTATTTACATGTTTGAATTTGTAATCTTCTTATTGGCATTTATTTTACCCCTAATCCAGCCATTGTTTGTTTATAGGTGTATAAACGTGGAGCTGTGGGGAGGTCAATTGATATAACACGTTATTCTGGTTATGATGAGCTCAAGCAAGATTTAGCTCGTAGATTTGGTATAGAGGGGCAGTTGGAAGATAAACAGAGGATAGGCTGGAAACTTGTTTATGTGGATCATGAGAATGATGTTTTGCTAGTGGGGGACGACCCTTGGGAGTAAGTTCCTTATTTTGTGTAGACTGTTGTGGTATTTCATGCTGCTTACTTTAGAACGTTTATGGTGCTGCCAACAAAATTATGTTGAGACCTTAGTGCAGACTAGTTTTCAGCATTGAAGGTCATGTGTCACTCTCGTTGTTGCGCGCGCATCATGCTGCCTAGGAATGTCAACTTTTGCACTGGAACATCTCATGCTATCCTAGAGAAAGAGAGATACATTATTTAAAAAAAAACACAAATTACTCGGGGGACTGACTGTTCTGGGGCCATGAAAAAAGTATTGATGTTTTTAATCTACATCACTTTGCCAGGAACAACGGTAGAAATTTCTGGTGGACACATAATGGCTGGTGTCCAATAGGAAAATGCAATCTGCATCCATTTCTGTTTTGCTGATTCCCACGTGAAAAAGCAAAAACCACTCGTCACCCTTTGGCATTCTCCTGCACCTTACTTGAGAAACTTCTGCTTAGCCTCGTGTCTCATGGAGTTTTACTGATGCCACTAGAATTGTGAAGTATCTGTCTGTGCTGCAACTACTCTATACCATTGGTTTTCCTCTTAAATTGCTTTGCTTGAATGTACAGGGAGTTTGTGAACTGCATCCGCTGCATCAAGATCCTGTCCCCTCAAGAGGTCCAGCAGATGAGTTTGGATGGAGATTTTGGGAACGCTGTCCTTCCCAATCAAGCCTGTAGCAGCTCTGATAATGGCAATGCCTAAGTTAGTCTGCCAAATTGCTGGGGATGCTTCTTCCTTCTTGTGTCCCTGTATGATCCGATAGAGTTGTGTTTAGCTTTCCACGTGGCATGCATTCTACCTCTTCTGAGTTTTTCAGCCAATTACTGGCTCGCGGAAAGGTGCAAGCATAGTGGAAATTTTCAGGCTGTTGGAGGATTGAAAGCATGCCCATGTCCAAACGGGGACTATAAGCAGACGCATGAAGATTTCATCAGCATTTTGATTTCTGGAGTCCCCAGTTGCAAGGTATCCAACCGACAAAAGAATCGACGTTTTCCAGGCGAAGGAATCTTTGTATCCAATTTGGCGCCATCGGTATAAGATGTGACGACACGGGCCCGCGAGGCATTATTCTAGTCTGTAGAGCATAAGCCTATAAACTGTACGAGTATCAAGCTAGTCGCATGAACGCCATTGCATTTAAATCCGATTGTCAATTGGACACTATTGCAACGCATTATGCACTGCACGGCTTGTCGAGGACTCCCAAAAGAACGTCACGTGTACGACTGGACCACCCCAAGACAAGCCTCGTTCCATTCATATGGGTCAGCTGCTGTATGCCACAAGCCATTAAAAACTTGGGGCCCAACGCCTTTTCATGAGTAGAAAAGGATCAACGTGATTGAAGCCTACCGATGAAAACAATTCGTAAGACCTCTCTCTGTGTTCTCTAAACAAAACAAAAATCGAATGAATGAAGCGCTTGCACTCGATGCCGAGAACGAAAAGAAAGATTGACGTGCAACCAACATGTTTGCTTACCCTAACTAAGTCTGAAAGTTGAGAACGGTTTCTTGCCTTGCGACCCTCCCGACATTTTCCCAAGTAACTTGGATCTCGACCTAGAGTACGGCCTTCTCGCAAGCTTCATATTGGGTGTTGGACATAAAATGCGGAGATCCCACCGGGCACCACCAATTCACGGATAAATTTTATATTTTCCATTATCAAGGGGCTGGTCCACTGCAGACGAAAACAAAACTAGATATTTGGGTCAAAAAAATCGAAAATGATGAAATGTATGGTGTGGGCCTACAAAAGCTTTGTCCTTTGAGGGAGGGAGAAGGACAATCTTAGTGCAAATGACTCCAATCCAATCCTAGTTTTTCTTTTTTTTTCTTTTCTTAATTCTATTGGTTTGTTGACCTGTAATTAAAAATTCATATCACTCTGTTACTGTTACTAAATCTTGTGGCTAATATAGCACCCCGTCTTAACAAATTTTGATCAGTCTTCAAGCTACTAGTTCATTATGTTTCACGGGAGTTAATTAGGTGGGTTTGGTAAATTGAATCAAAAAGCTGAGAAAAGGATCAACTTATTTGACTTTTGAAAGCCGTGCATGTTTTAGGATAGGATGGGGGCAGAGTCCTTAATCGCAAGCCAAACGCTCGTGTTAGGGTGTTGAATATTATTACAAATTTGACTCTCGAGGCCCCCAATCACGTTGAGCTGCATAAGAGACAAAGATGATCGATCTCTGGTTTCCTTTGATATCTCTTAATTTGATATATATAATATTTAGCATATGGAACAACGAAAGAAGTGCCATGTGATGTTGTATCAAGACAATTGTGTCCCTGAATGAAAAAAATAAATTAATTAATTAATACACAACTGATATTTCTGAATGCCATTTTTTTTTTTTTTTCTTCTTCTTCTTCTTCCTTCCAATAATTATTTGTCACTTATCACATGTATGGACTTCATTTTTAAACACCAACACGAAATAATTTTCCTGACAAACATACATATACATCTCCGTTTATTTACTATTATTACAATGACAATAAACATATTGCATCAAGATATCTATTGCCATCCAATTGTATTCGATATGTGTGGTGGCGGAGGAGGTTAGTTATTATTATAAAGATTAATTTTGAACCCTCCTAAAAGAGAAATAGAAGGGGCGACCATCGAGAGCCACCAAGGCCTTGCCATTCTCCTCCAAAATGCCAGCAGACCCGCACCTCACCCTGCATTGTGGGCACGATTCAGTAGGACAAAATGCCAGCTCGTAAATCCCAGTTGCGTTCTTGTTAATGGTGAAGTACGATGCGTTCCCTCCCGTCGCGATAAGCCTCCTTCCAGACTCCGGGTCCTCGTCGGCTACTCTCCATGAGGTTGACTGAATGCAGATTGTAACCACGTCCACAAATGTTACGGTGAGGTCTCTGGACTCTCTGATGATCGTCTCCCCAGCGGCGTAGGGATTGAAGACCGCTGGAAAGCCAGATGATGTAACTTCTGCCAAGGGTTCCTGGCCAACGTACAATGGGCAGGAACCATTGCGGTCGACCAAGGTTAAGCCACCAGCAACATCAGTTGCGGCCGGCAGTATGTAGTATTGCACTCCGCTTCGGACGGGTCGTCCGTCGGTGTCAAGCACCGGATTCTGAGCATTGGTCATAAAGACTAGAGAACATGCGATGAAAGCCACGACCACGCTGGAACGTCCCATGTTGAACCTCGACACGTTTTTGGGCTTAATGTGCCTTCCACTTAGAACGAACGAAGGAACGAACCAAGGAAGAAAAGCAGGTTGGGTGCTGTATGTATGTAATTTTACTTGTATCGATATAAAACTCGATGCGATGATATGTGTGCACTTAAAGCGAGCTCGAGCTGCCTGTATTTATAGCATGTGGGGCAACGTACGGACAGGCGGAGGTGGCATTTTAAAGGTAGCACGGAAACTCCAAAGTCCGCTGGTTTTATCACATTGTTGATTTGGCTCCTGCTTCCTGTGCACCTTATTAAAAGACTTTGTTAATGGATTTTATTAAGTACGCAACCATTTAAGAGCGTTCTTCCAAAGAGGCAGCTAAGATGTATGCACGTAATTGAACTGCATTGTTGGCCACGTGGTCGTTGTTGAAGTTATCCATTTTGATTCGAACAAGCTTTTAACTTGTGTTGTGTTTATAAAATAGTTTCACACTTGTCCGGTTAAAAGGAATGCCGGCTAGTTGCTACCTCCTAGTCATCCATCCCACTATAATTGATGGGCATATTTTGTTAATCCACACCAGTTTCGATGATATATCAAAGGCATATTGTTCAATCTTAATTAATGCTTAGGATATACAAACAAAATGGGAGTAGGTTAAGTATTGAAGGTTAAGGGTTAAAATAAAATAAAATAAAATAAAAATATATAATTTTATTATTATTATTTTTATTTTTTTAATGTGTGTTTTGCCTTGACGGAAACTGGAAGTTGTTGGCCCCCCACCCCAAATAAGAATGAACAAAGCTTTATGGCTTCCTAATGAAGCCTTATTATAATTAATAAGCCAGCGTTGATTATCCTGGTCCAAAATGGGCAACTCCTTTGGATTGGATGATCCACTGTTTTTCCAAAGAGGCAGCTCTATTCTATACTATACGTGTGCGTGTGCACGTCCACTTATTACATTCCACGTGAGAATTATATTATATATACACATTGGCAGCCAACTTGAGCTATCTGATTCTCAACAAGTTGCTGAAGCAACTTTCATTGTGCATAGTCATTCAGTTGGTCCAAGACCATTTTAATATATATTCGTTTGCTGGAAAAAAATACCACTTGTTTTGATGATTGATTGATGACGACGACGACGACGACAACAAGGATGATCGTGAGGCACAGACCAAGCTAATGAAAACTGCCGACAAAAAGTCCAAATGGTTCGCGTGTCCAATTGAAACATTCTCGTATACATTTTGGCGCCATTATAATTAATGAGTACGTTTTTTCAATGCACAACCCATTACACAAAAATAAATAAAATCTTGAAAATCTGACGGGGAAGTGGGCTACAAAATGTTCCGTCAAAGGCCCAAATATAAATGGAGCTTTCTCTGTTTATGGGCTTAAAAAGTCCAAAGAAGGAGATGGTCGGGGTTATGGTGGGTAGATTACCTACTACGAGCCCCAAGTCCATAAGGAATTAGGGCTTTTTCTTTCTGTTCTTTTTTTTTTTTTTTTGGTTTTTTTTTTTCTCAAATCAAATTAAATAAAATCTTTCTGTTGTGTTCTGGGAGATTTCCAGCGCCCGCGCCACTGGGGTCTTTATCTGAGACTCATTTAGGAGGTGAGCCAAGAACATTTCTCTATTTTCTCCAAACCATCCTGTTTGGTTTGCTTCGGTTCCCGAGAAAACCCAGGAAAAAATAAAAAAAAGCTTTTCTGGGTTTTCTCAGCAGCCTAACAGACAGACAGACAATCTTTTATTCAGCCATGCCCTGTTTGTGTTTATCTTCACAGGGAAACGAAGCTCGAATACATGCAAAGTTAGATTAGGGTTTTTGTTTTGTTTTTCTTCTTCTTCTTCTTCTTCTTCATTTTTGCTAGCTGGTTTTGTTTCTTTGCTTTGACTTTGGGCTCTTTTTTATTAACAGAAACAAGTTCGTTATTTCATAGTTTGAGTTTTTTTTTTTTTTTTGAACTCTTTAATAATAGTTATATAACTATAATAATGGAGGAGACCCCGCCGCCGCCGCCACGCGAGAAGCGAAAAACACTGGAGGAGACTGAGATTGCAGATACCCCACAGCAAGAGTCCGCCTTTAAACGGCGGAATCTGAAACGCACTTGTGTGCATGAGGTTGCGGTTCCTAGTGGGTGCGCTTCAACCAAAGATGAAACCATTCACGGAACCCTCTCAAGTCCCGTGTACAATGGCCAGATGGCCAAAACCTACAGTTTTGAACTCGACCCTTTTCAGAGAATCTCGGTGGCTTGCTTGGAGAGAAATGAGTCGGTATTGGTCTCTGCCCATACGTCTGCCGGGAAGACTGCAGTGGCCGAGTATGCAATTGCAATGGCCTTCAGGGATAAGCAGAGGGTCATATACACCTCTCCCTTGAAGGCTTTGAGTAATCAGAAGTATAGGGAGTTGCATCAAGAGTTCCAAGATGTCGGTTTGATGACGGGGGATGTCACTCTTTCCCCCAACGCCAGTTGTTTGGTCATGACCACGGAGATTCTTAGAGGGATGCTTTATAGGGGATCGGAGATTCTCAAGGAAGTTGCTTGGGTAATTTTTGATGAAATTCATTACATGAAAGATCGTGAAAGAGGGGTCGTTTGGGAAGAGAGTATTATCTTTTTGCCCCCAGCAATTAAGATGGTTTTCCTTTCTGCCACAATGTCCAATGCCACGGAGTTTGCTGAGTGGATTTGTCATTTGCATAAGCAGCCGTGTCACGTGGTGTACACCGATTTCCGACCAACTCCTTTGCAGCATTATGTTTTTCCCGTGGGTGGTTGTGGGTTGTATCTTGTAGTGGATGAGAACGAGCAGTTCAGGGAGGACAATTTTCTGAAGCTTCAGGAAACCTTCTCGAAGCAAAAAATTGGTGATGGAAACAGGAGTGCAAATGGCAAGCCCAGGGGAAGAATTGCAAAAAATGGGAATGCATCTGGGGGTTCTGACATATACAAAATTGTGAAGGTAAGTGTATTTGTCCCCTTATATGAGTATTAGCTCTATTAGGTAGCCTCTGAGACTGTGTACTGGTAAATTCTCTAATAGAATCTTAGTGCCAATTCACTAAAAGGGCATGCCAGTGCACGAAGCTTCCACATGATAGACTCAGAAGAAGGGTGTCTTGCCCTTGTTTCACAAAGAGGTCGTGCCCTCTGGATCACATTGGAGTAACCGTACCATTACACTAAGGCTCTCCCTTCCTTTGTACCAATTTACTGAAAAGAAAATTTTATATGGAAATGAGTTGATGCTTTTTAAGTGCATGTGCAACTTTTTGTTTCTTATTCTCATGGTTATAAAACTGGATTGCTGTCTGTTATGTACTTCCTGTTTCTTTTTTGGTTTTCATTTCAGTAAAAACTTCTTTTGTAAGACATTTTTTCACTTGTTTCTCCGAGTTGATGAAATTCTTATTTCCAAACATGAGTACAGCCTATCCATTTATGTACCATCTATCCTATATTCTTGATATTATCATACTGCAAATTTTACATTGTTTGGTTCAATACATTGGTAGCCAATTAAAAGTTCTCTTTCCTTCATTATTTTTTCTGAAATTTTAGATGATTATGGAGCGAAAGTTTCAACCGGTAATAGTTTTCAGCTTTAGCAGAAGAGAGTGTGAACAACATGCAATGTCTATGTCTAGGCTTGATTTCAATAGCCAAGAGGAAAAGGATGTAGTGGAGCAAGTCTTTAACAATGCAATTCTCTGCTTGAATGAGGATGACAGAAAATTGCCCGCCATTGAATTAATGTTGCCGCTGTTACAGCGAGGCATTGCAGTGCATCATTCTGGCCTTCTTCCTGTTATCAAGGAACTGGTAGAACTGCTTTTTCAGGAAGGCCTTGTAAAGGCCCTGTTTGCTACAGAGACAGTAAGTCTATCTTATAGAGGGCCTAAGGGTGATTATTTCTTGTTTCAAGACCAATGGGTTGATTTGTGGTTCTTTGGTGTCAATTGAATCTCAATTTTTGATAGCTTTTGCATTATCTCTTCTTGATTGCAGTTTGCTATGGGTTTAAACATGCCTGCGAAGACTGTTGTTTTCACAGCTGTTAAGAAGTGGGATGGTGATAGTCATCGTTACATTGGATCTGGCGAGTATATTCAGGTAACTGATGTTATACTCTTTAAGAATTGGGGAAGATGGTCGCACACACAGAGGTCTGCATGTCTGTTTTAATTTTGTTTACATATTAATTGGAAACAATCTGATTGGATAGATGAGTGGAAGGGCTGGACGACGTGGCAAGGATGAGCGCGGTATTTGTATCATAATGATTGATGAGCGGGTAAATCTGTCAGTTTCCTAAGTGTTTATTTTTTGATTGTTGTCATTTCATGGGAGAAGATATTACTTTGTTTCATTCTGCTTTTTATTGATAACTGGAGTGATGATTAGTTTCATATGTGATTCAAAGTGTAGCATCTGTCTGCACATTGGATTGTTCATGTTCTTGTACCCTAGTCTAGCAAATGTTTAAGTCACACATACACGAGGTGCGTGACCACCTCATGCCCACATGCTGGCCGTTTTTGTAAAAATAAGCCAGAAATACTGAAATTTGTCCTAGCTGCATGTCAGTCGTCTCTTGCTTAAAATTTAGGTAAGATGGCAAAATGAAAGTTTGGTCTTCTCTTTCATAGTTGCTTACTCTGCCATTGCTTTTATAGATGGAGATGAATGCACTCAAGGACATGGTTTTGGGTAAACCAGCTCCTCTACTTAGTACATTCAGACTGAGTTACTATTCAATATTGAATCTAATGAGCCGTGCTGAAGGCCAGATCACTGCTGAACATGTAATAAAAAATTCATTCCACCAATTTCAGTATGAGAAGGTTTTTGCTATACCCTCCCTTGATTGTCATTTACTTATGTTGCACCTAGTGATAAAGTACTTACAGATGTGCTTTAGGCTCTACCTGATATAGGGAACAAGATTGCAAAACTGGAAGAGGAAGCTGCAATGCTTGATGCTTCAGGAGAGGCACTATTCTATCCCTATATCCTGAAATTTATTTCTTTTATTTGTATTAGCTGTGTTGAGTTCTATTATTTGTTTCTATTGTTTTTCTATAGACAGAAGTTGCAGAATATCATAAGCTAAAACTTGACGTGGGCCAACTTGAGAAGAAGATGATGACAGAAATAACAAGGCCAGAAAGAGTTCTTTATTACCTTTGCACTGGTCGGCTGGTATGAACCAGGAATTGCCATTCTTAATGAAATTTGAAAAATGGATTCATTTCATTCAAATAGCTTTGTGGGTACTGCCCTGTCTGCAAGTGTGGTCATATATGAATATAACATGCACATACATGTAGAAGCACACATATAGTTATACTCATTTTATCTTTCTATCTGCAAGCATATTCTTTGACCAACAAAGCATCCCTTCTGGAAGTCATATCTCTACGTGTGGCAGCTTGATTTTGCGCACAAATAGCTATTTTTTGAAAGAGAGGTTCTCTTAAGAGGATGACTAGGTAGAGAGAGGATGAAGCCGACTCCTGCACTCTGAAAGACATTGTTAAAAACCAGAGTTGAAGGAAAAAAAAGACAGGAAGGCATGACGGTTGGGATAAGAAAAAGGGGGGGGTTCATGTAGCTATAAATGATCTATCTGTACCTATTGCAGACGTTATATATTATTCATTTCTTATGTATATGTTTACCATTTTCATAATGTGATTTGGGAAGTTGCTTTTTCACCTGGGTTCCCTGTTGGCTCTTGGCTCTCATTTACATATGTAAATCGTAGGCATGTGAATAGGTGCATGTTTTCCTAATCCCAATTTGTTGATTAATGCAAACCAAATGTTATCATTGTGACATGCAAACGAAATGCTGAGGCATGATTTCATGGTTTTTATGATTAGTATAGATGCTACTGACTTTGCCTTGGTCATTGGGTTTAATTTGGGGAATGTGGGCTTCTAGTTGGAACTATGTGTGTTATGCTAAACTTAACTGATCTCATGAGAAATAATTTGCACATTCAGATCAAAGTAAGAGAAGGTGGAACCGACTGGGGTTGGGGAGTTGTCGTAAATGTTGTTAAGAAGCCCTCCACAGGGTCTGGCACATTGCATTCACGTGGAGGTGGTTATATAGTAGATACTTTACTGCATTGTTCTCCTGGACCAAGTGAGAATGGCTCACGGCCAAGACCATGCCCACCTCGGCCTGGAGAAAAGGGCGAAATGCATGTGGTGAGTTGGGATGTGTGAAACAATGATCTTGTCACCTTTTGTGCCTTGTAATCCATTTTTATTCAATGTCTTAAATGTGTTTTGGTTGTGTGTTGTTCCACGTTTGCATCTGCCTTTAGGTCCCTGTTCAGTTGCCCCTGATTTCTGCTCTAAGTAAAATCAGAATATCCATTCCTCCTGATCTCCGACCTTTGGAAGCAAGGCAAAGTATACTATTAGCTGTTCAAGAGTTACAAACTCGGTTTCCTGAAGGCTTGCCAAGGCTCAATCCAGTGAAGGTAATTATTTCTGCAATAACCTAGTAGCAGTGACTTGTTAAATTGACCCATGTTAAACTTTGACTTGATATGTTTTGGCTTGCCATTGGGGATATTGTTGAAGATTTTGTCTTGATTAAATCCATGCAACAGCAACAATGGAAAAACAATGGTTGTACCTTGTGTCCTTTGCACTGTGACTAGTTAGTACCTTATGGGGTCATATCTTAAAGGCTTTTGTTTAATGATTAAAAGCATGCAGTATAGGCTTTCATTCTATGCTTTATGCAGAAATAAAGCTTGAACAACCTCAAGTTGAGTTATTCTTTGACTGAATTATTCTTTTTAATCAATTTAGATTCCAATCTCTGGTCGCTTGGGACCTGATTGTGTAGGGAGAGGAAGTAAAAGACATCTCTATCCATGACAAAGGAAGTGTTGTTCAGAATTTTAACCTTAAGACTCCACTTTGAGAATTTAGACGAAGCATCACTAGCTATTTTATGGAACTACATCTTTTCAATTTTAAGTTACTCTGAAGTGAGAAAATTTGGATTGGGTGATCTGCCAGCTCCCATAAGATTCCAAGCTCAATTTCTTTCACCAAACAAGAACATAATCCTTTGGATATTGTATTTATGTATTATTGAGTTGCCTATTAGTCATTCTAAAGCCTTCTAGCTTTTTAGTTTTCAGTGTGGTTGTCTCTGACTTTGACTGTTATAGTGGAAAAGGGGGGTTGCTAAAGTTTTTTACACGTTTTCTTTAAAGTTATCGCATTATTCTTTCTTGTTTGCTTCTGGCTTCTTCACAGTCTGATTTACTTTATATGAACAAATTTATCATTTTGAAATGTTTGACTAACAATGTCACTGTTATCTGTCCCATTTTTGGCCATTGGCAGGACATGAAAATTGAGGATCCTGAAATTGTTGATTTGGTTAATCAAATTGAGGACTTGGAAAAGAAGTTACATGCTCACCCATTGCACAAGGTTTCTCATGTTCTTCAATCTCTAATTGCCATTATTATTGTAAATCTGTTGGCTGTCTGAAGCAAACAGAGTGGCTGTGTTGTGGGATTTAACTTAGCATTGACACGAACTTAATTGGGTTTAAGCAGTCTCAAGATGTGAATCAGATTAGAAGTTTTCAAAGGAAAGCAGAGGTGAATCATGAAATTCAACAACTCAAGTCAAAGATGCGCGAGTCCCAGGTACTTGTCTGTGCTAGATGCTCCATCAAATAAACTCAAGTCAAAGATGTGTAAAACCCCAGGTATTTGTGTACGCTAGATGATCACTCAAATGAGCTCAAGTCAAAGATGTGTGAGTCCCAGGTATTTGTCTATGGTAGATGCTCATTCAAATAATCTGATGGAAACTTCAGATATAGTGTGGCCACATCTGTACCAACATAGGATTCAACATTTTCCTCCAAGTGATGCGCCTTCTTGAGTCTTGTACTCAGATGATCCCTGTTGGCATAAAGCTTGGGAAGTAAATCTTGGAAGTTTTCCTGATTTCTATGCGCCTCCCCACCCCCCTCCCCCCTCAAAGGGAAAAACAAGAGAAAAAAAAGCTTTTGTCTGTAAAAGAAGTATTTGGCTTATTTCATCAGTCTCCCATTACTCTATTGTTACTAGCTTTCCTCCAAAGGAGAAGTAAGAAATATGTCTGGATTTTTAAATTGCAGGAATAATTATTGGTTGTTCATATCTGAACAATGTCTATCTTTCAACAAGGATAAACAAGAATAGCAATTAATAGATAAGCATGTGTGCTGGTACCCAGTACTCCTTTCTAATGGCCACTGATGTGGTTACCAACAGCTGCCTTGTCCCTTTGTCTCTCAGATATTGGCACTCTCCTGCACTTGCCTTTTGTTTAAATTTCATTCTTAATTGATTTTACAGCTTCAAAAATTTCGCGACGAACTTAGGAACCGTTCACGAGTCTTGAAAAGGCTTGGGCATATTGATGCTGATGGTGTTGTCCAGCTCAAGGGGAGGGCAGCCTGCTTGATCGATACTGGAGATGAACTGCTTGTTACCGAACTTATGTTTAATGGTGAATTGATAACCATTATCTCCATGTTTTATCACCAATTCTTATTTCACTTCAGGATGGGTTCATCCAATCAGGGTTGTTGTAGGACATTAGGTACATTAGATCAAGGCTGACCTCGTCAAAGTTTCAGCTGAAGCATACTTGCCTCAAGCGTCTGGTCCAGCACTGCACTCTATGTTCTAATTCTTCTGCCATTTTTGAACTAACAAAAATTTCATTAAATGAAAGGATCATATTCTTGAAACTGAAAATGCCTTGTGTTTGGCAAAAATTGTGCTAATGTAATTATGAAATGCATATTTTTAAGATGTATAAAATAATTCTGATGGAGATATTTGACTCCTTAGGTGCACTGAATTGTTATTCTTACTTGATACAATATATGCATAGAAGTTAATCAAATATTATAAGTAGCTAAAATTTTGAAGGGATTTGTCAGACTTAGCATCTGTCAATTTTCACTTGGAAAATGTGCCAACCGATGCTTGATGTGAGGTGTTTTTAAGCTGTTCTCAGCCTGGCCGTTTCGACACCTAATTTTATGGTAAATTATGTGTACTTATTTATGTTTGTCTGAACTTATCAGGTACCTTTAATGATCTTGACCATCACCAAGTTGCAGCTCTTGCAAGTTGCTTCATTCCTGTAGATAAATCAACTGAGCAAATACATTTGAGAACAGAACTTGCAAGGCCTTTGCAACAACTCCAAGAGAGTGCAAGGAAAATAGCTGAGGTTGCTTTATCTTTTGCTTTTATGTTTGCTCATCTTGCAATTACCTAATTGATAATAGTCAAAACTGCATCTGAGTGATCCAGATACAACATGAATGCAAATTGGACATACATGTAGACGAGTACGTGGAATCAACCGTGAGGCCATTCTTGATGGATGTTATTTATTGTTGGTCAAAGGTTAGTATGCTTATATTGTGAATGTAAAAGAATACCTGATTAGTCATCAATTCCCCTATCCTGTAATAGCTCCTGTGTTCCATCCTGGATGATCCCAACACCAACTTCTATTACCAAAATCCAAAAGATCACTTTGTAGTTTGACCATGATGTACTTCACCATAATGCCACCCACTTGACATTGATAACTTTATCCTTAGACAGGCAATGCATTACTGAACAATGAAAAGTTGGCAAATGTGTATACATGCATTTGTGGCATTCATCAAAAACATTTATGCTTTTTTCGAGATGGAACACACAGAGTGTATTTATTTCTTAACATTGGCAGTGGCAAGCTCAATTACTCAGCATAATGCATTGTTATTTTTCCTCCTATGAATATCACTTACTTTCTAGCTCTTGCCAATGTCACTGTATCTTTCTCTCTTTGTCCTTCACCCATAAATATATTTTTTTGGTGTGTATCAATTACTTCATTTCGCTGGTATTGGTCACTGAAGATTGCTTTCTGGTCTACTGAAACTGATCCCAGTGCCTTTGCCTTTTAATTGGTTTAGTTTTGAAGAATTCCATTTTCTTTATTTCAGGGAGCTAGTTTTGCAGAAGTTATACAGATGACTGATATCTTTGAGGGCAGCATCATCAGAAGTGCTAGAAGGCTAGACGAATTTTTAAACCAGGTTAGATTTGCATGTGATATTATTAACCGTCCTTCCCTGTCCCTTTTCTTCTTGGTAAGGGATATTAGAGGATTGTCCTCTAGGGATCTTGTATTTTATTGGTCTTGTCACAGTTTAGTGCTGCAAAAAGGAGCATTTGCAACATAAATGCATTAAAGTTTTTGAAACTGATACAATGATGATATACTTGTAATTTCTGTCACTGGTTTGCACATTTCGCTGTCTGTTGGAATGGGTTAGCTAATATTGATGTGGACTTTCTACCCTCGTTTGTCACAACAGCCTATAACAAATTCTTTTGGGCTTTGGCTTGTGTAACACCAACTGGAAAGATAATGTTTTCACTACATGGAGAAGCTTCAAGATCACTTACTGCATGTGTCTATTTGCCTGATGTACTTTCAGTTGCGTGGTGCTGCTCAAGCGGTTGGAGAAGTTAATTTGGAGAACAAGTTTGCAGCAGCCTGTGAAAGCCTTCGTCGAGGTATCATGTTTGCCAATTCTCTTTATCTGTAAATATCATTTTGCGGGCTCTTTGTACAAGTACCGAGATGAAGCACCCAGGAGCACGGCAGTTGGTCTTCTGTAGCGGTTTTTTTTTGTAGCCATTTGACATTCATATCCATGTGTCATAAGTAGCGTACTGTCAGCATATTGTGAAGGGAAGAAGAAATGATAGATTGTTGAAAATTCTCTACCCCCGCATTTGAGGGCCGAAAACACAAACAAAATAGTTTTTCTCCTTCCCTGTCAGGACCTTTTACTTTTTGTATCAATGACTGCTTGGACGTTGTCTTGAAATCGATGTATACTTGCGTGTATACATGCTTTGTTAATCACTGCGGTAAGAAGCTTTGTCTGGCCAATTCAGTGGGAAGAATTAGAAGTCAAAGTAGATTTGGCAGGGATCTGTGATCTGGATCCCCTTTCATGTCATATTTGATAGATGTACAACGAAGAAATGCCATATCCTGGAAGTACGGTGTGTGCAATTCACAATATTAGTCCGTCCAATTCCTGGTTTTATCAAGTATCAATATTAACTGTTGAGTTAACAAAAGGATTATACTTATGCAATTCTAAGAATTAAACTTGAACGTCGGGGCTGCACTTTTGATTCATTTTCCAAGGCGACAAAAGAGGAATAGGTTTTAAACAAAGAGGCTTGCCTAATTGTTAGCCCATCTCAAGGTGAAAACGCTACATAGGTCGAGGGGGGTTTGACTTTCGCAATTTTATTGGACATGATAAATGGTAGCGAATGTAGAACTTTGGTTGGTAAACGAAAATAAGAAACAGAATTAAAAGAGGTGAGGTTGGTTGATTCCTGTGGATTGATTCAGGAATCATGCCATGATTGGGTCAAGAACAACTGTAGAATGGTTGGCAATGTGCAAGCTAAATTGCCCTCCCTTTTCGCTCACATCAATCCTGTCTACGCTTGGTGGAGCCTTCAGCTTGAAGTTAGATACCAACTTGGCAATGACTAGTCCAAGAATTGGCAATGCCAATATGATCCCCGGGCAGCTACGCCTGCCTACTCCAAATGGTAAGTAGCGGAAATCTACCTTCCCTCCTGCTACAGCTTCCGTGCAACATTCTTCTTCCAAGAACCTGTCCGGGCGGAATTCTTCGGGCTTGTTCCACCATTCAGGATTGTTAGCTAGCCACCACGCGTTGACCACCACCTTGGACTCTTTGGGGATGGTAAAACCTCCTAATTTTGCTTCTTCAAGATTCATGTGGGGTACCAGCAGAGGAATTGGAGCGTGTAACCTCAGTGTCTCTTTTACTGTGGCAAGCAAGTAAGGTAATTCATGCAGGTTTGATTCTGTGACCGGATTTCCCTTCAGAACAGCGGTGATTTCATCTCTAACCTTCTGCTGGACAGTCGGATGGTTGACCAGCTCGGCTATGGCCCACTCCATGGACCACAGCGTTGTCTCTATAGCTGCAACGTTAATGTTCTCCACAATGTAAAGTACATTCGCTTCACTGATCTCTCCTTTCAATTGAGCATCTATGATGTGATCAATGGCGCAGCTTATCTTGTGCTTCTCTCCATTGGCAGCCATTATTTCCCTGCGAAGTTGACAAAATAATCGTTTGACTGCTTATACCAACTATATTCCAGGTATCCTGATTTTAATTTATTGACCTAGGTAGCGTCTCATATGTAGATTTTTTCAAGCAAAAAAGAAAATAAAAAGAAATGAGTGAAAGTGACACAATGAGTTGCAATTGCAATATCACCTCCTTTTCTGGACATAATAGTTGTTGAAGAATGCCAGCCTCCTCTGCTGCAAATCCTTGCACTTGTTCAAGTAGCCTCTCAAGAATGGCCGAAGGATAGGAATGAAATCTCCATAGTTGTACTCAAAACTCTGAGCCAATCGACTTCTCTCAGAATTGAATTTCGTTGCTTCGATGAACAAAGGGTCTTCCTGTGACCGAAATCTTGCGTCAAACATCATCCCATACATGATATTGTAGAGCATCAACTGCAAGCGTTTCCTAAGAACAATCCCTTCGGTTCTCACTTTCTCGTTATCTTTGAGGTCACGGACCACTAGCTCCATCTCTGTCTCCCACATATTGCTATAGTGGTGCACAACTTTGTTGGTGAAAAAGGGCAGTGTCATGATTCTACGCATTTTTCTCCAATGATCACCGTAGATGGTGAACACCATGTCTTGCCCGTTGCCCGTGAAGATATCGAACACGACGTTACGTGGGCGAGACCCAAATTCTACGCCTTGCGTGTGCAGGACTTGGTTGGCTAACTCGGGGTCTGACACCACAGCCAGACTTTTAGAGCCAAGTTTGAGGAGGAACACGGGACCATAGGTTTGCGACATGGAGGCCAAAAGACGGTGGTTAAGGTCATTGCCAACTTGGAGCCAATTACCAAATATGGGAATGGAGAGGGGGCCCGGGGGAAGGTTTTTGGCGCGGTTACACATGTAGTTCAACAAGTACGCGACCAGGGGGAGAAGAGGGAGGATGATTGAGACGGGTGGCTTTGAGACACGTGGGGATATCAACTTGGTGGCTAATGGAGAAATGGCTAGCGAGAGTACTAGCGCAAAGGCGGCACTGACGATTGATTTTGCACCAAACCCCATGTTGATTTGGGAGGGAGGGAGACGGAGAGATTGAAGAGAGCCTTTCGCGAGGTGGTGGCATGGAAGGAATTAAGGCGGGGGTCGTTTTATTGGGGAGTAGAGGCAAGTGTGGGCGCCCCATGGTTTCGAGATAATCCAATGGTCCTCCCAAAATACCAGGTAGGAGGAAAATGGGTTCGGTGTTTTTCATTAGTCAAACCGTATTTGGTTGGTTGGTTGGTTGGTAAGCAAGTGTTAAGGTGTCTGATCTAACAACATTAGTTGAATGTTACTGGCTTGTTTTTTGTGAGAGCGCTGGCTGTGCCCTTAAATAGAATAATCGATAGAATTAGCGTGGATCATTTATCATTTTCTTATACTAATTCTTCTTCGTAAAGTTGGTCAATGAGGTTGCGATGTCTGCTGGCTTTCCCTTCACGATTCGAATGCTCACACACAACTCCTCCCCTCTTCTGACTCCCCTCTTGTATATTAGTCGCGGTATTTATCCGTAAAATTGGGGTTCCACGGTGATTGCAAGTTGCAAATCAACGCGGCACTGTGATCCGTGCACTTTTTAAGTACTTTTGAAACCTTTTCAATCGACGAGGAAAAATATTTTATTTTATTTATGAAATTAACAACTCCGATAAATATCTTAAGTTTGACTTTGAGAAATGAATTTGTGATAATCTATATAGATTTTAAGACGAACGCTGTTATTAGGTAGAAATTTGAGAAAAGTTTGACTGAATTTTAAAAGTCATTTACAATTTAGTCGATACTACTATTCGTTTTGAACATTAAAATAATAATAATAATAATAATAATAATAATAATAATAATAATAATAATAATAATAAAAGAAAAAGAAAAAGAAAAGGCATGTGCTGCTTGCTGTTATATTAAGAGAGCTGCTTTTTGTATTCGTTGGTTCCGTCACGGTAGAGTGGAGGAAGGTAGGTAGGTAGGTAGGTTGGTTGGTAGGCGATTGAATTTGTCTGGCCCATGCGGGATGCAGTTGCCACGTTACATAGTTCCGTCTGAAACCCGAATCCATTGCTATTTGATTAAAAAACCAAAAAAAAAAAAAAAGGTTATTTTATTTAACATAACATAATCGAGTAATTAAGCGTCCAATTCCAAGGTGAGTCTGACTCCATCCCTTACGCACGCAGATGCCGAGAGAAACAATGAAAAGTGGCTCACTTTTGTTATTTGTTTTTTTCTCTCTCTCTCTCTCTCTCTCTCGGGTGGGTGTTTTTTGAGGGGGGGGCGGGGAGGGGGCGTCAAAGGGGAAGATCCAAGTCCACTAAATAATTTTATTATATATATAAAGAGAGAGTAATTTTATTCATTCATTTATTTAGCCATAGGGATAGGCATGATAAACAAAGACAGCCAACCAGTAGTAGTACTGTACATAACATTAAGGAAAAGGCCGAATTTCATCTGAGCAATCCATAAAGGAAAAAGGGGCTTGGGCTTTAAATGTTGTGTAAGCTAAGGACCAAAACTATCAAAGTTTGGGCCCCCCATCCCCCCCCTCCTCCCACAAAAAAAAAGGGGGGGGGTGTGTGTATTTTATTATTTACTCATTATTACTAGTAGTAGTGATGGGTTTTGAACTTTTTAACTCTTGATTTTTAACGCCAAATAAAATAAATATTTTACCCCCTTTTGGCTTTTCCTTTATTTTTACTTTTACAATCTCACACTCACCATCATCCATTGCTGTGCTTTGAATGATGCCTTCATTCTTCTGCTTCAGAATATTGATTATTATTATTATTATTATTATTAATAAAATAAGGAAATTCACTTATCCATTCTATTTTCAAAAAATTTAATTTCGAGAGCCAAAGAAGTTTCTTCTTCTTGCTGAAGGGAGGGCGGGGAGGAGAAGGAGGAGGAACCGAGTGAAAGGAATGGAGGCTGGCGGAGGAGGAGGAGGAATAGGCATAGCAGCAGCAGCAGCAACAGTAGCTGGAGGAGGAGCTTCACGTCCCTTTCCTCTCTGTTTCCTCTCCGTTGGTTCCCTCAGTTTGAAGCGTTTCAGAATTCTCTGTCGCCAAACCCACCAAAGACACCCCAAAAATCCAGCTTTAGCACGCCAGGTTTTACTCTCCCATCTAATTATAATTAATTATACATGGAAATATCCTTCTTTTTTATTATTATTTTTTGGGTTTTTTGTATGTTAAAAATGCTACCTTTTGATGCTTGGGTTATTGGGGTAGATATTGATACTTGTTGCTATTAACTTTACTTACTCGCCAAATGCAGCTTTGTTTCTAGCACTGCTTTGTTAGCTGTCGCTTCTCTTTTCTCAAATGGTATACAAGAACGAAACAGGGGGACTTTGATAAGCCTTACCTCCCCCCTCCCCCCCCCCCCAAAAAAAAAGAAGAAGAATAGAATGCCTTTTACTTTTTATTTCTCCCCCGGCATTTATTTCCCTCTTGAGAAATGGCACACATAGACGACATCTCTCTTTGGGATTTTTTATTTTTATTTCTTCTTGTATTTGGTTCTTATTTACCAGACAACTTGAGAAATCACAATCCCTGCAACCAAAAGATTTTGAACGCTTCTATTGGATATTAGTTAACTGCTTGGATGGATTTATGTTACCTTTGTGATGACCATGTTGTGCGCATTCGGCTCTGTTTTCAGTACAGATAATACGGAAGTGGAGGCTAGATGGACGTTTTTATGGAAAAAAATGCTTTGTGGATTGTGTCTCACTAATTCAGACGTTGAATAAAAACGGAATGCCTCTTTTGGCTGAGGAGATTTTACTAGAAATGAAAAGCGAAGGCTTTCTTCCCAACAACTCTACTCTTTGTGCTATGATGCTTTGCTATGCCAATCATGGTCATTTCCCTCAAGCGCAGGTCATCTGGGAGGAAATGTTGTATGGTGGTTTCTTGCCCAATATTGAAGTAGTCTCAGGATTAATGGATGCCTATGTGAAAGCAAGGCTTTTTACTGAAGTAACAAAAATTCTGGAGGACTTATGTTTCAGGGATTTTAACCGTGTACCCGAGGTTTACTCACTGGCTATCTCTTGCTTTGGAAAGGGAGGTCAGCTTGAGTTGATGGAAAGTACATTGAAGGAAATGGTCTCCAGGGGTTTTCCTGTTGACTCTGCTACCAGGAATGCTTTTGTCAGGTATTATAGTATTTTTGGTTCTTTGGCTGAGATGGAGGCTGCTTATGGCCGCCTTAAAAGGTCTCGACATCTTTTAGAGAAGGAAGGAATCAGAGCAGTTTCACTTGCATACATAAGGAAAAGAAAATTTTTCAGGCTGGGTGAGTTCCTGAGGGATGTGGGTCTTGCTCGGAGGGATGTGGGAAACCTCATCTGGAACATTTTGCTGTTATCTTATGCTGCCAATTTCAAAATGAAAACATTGCAAAGGGAATTTTTGAGAATGGTGGAAGCTGGTTTCCGTCCGGATCTCATAACATTCAATATACGAGCTATGGCTTTCTCTAGAATGCTTTTACTGTGGGATCTTCATCTTAGTCTTGAACATATGAACCATGAAAAGGTTGTTCCTGATCTTGTGACCTATGGTTGTGTTGTTGATGCATACTTGGATAGAAGACTAGGTCGAAACTTGGACTTTGCTCTCAACAGAATGAATGTAGAAGATTCTCCAGTACTATTGACAGATCCTTTCTTGTTTGAGGCTCTGGGTAAAGGGGATTTCCATTCTACTGCAGAGGCCTTTCTGGAGAATAAGAAGCAGGGGAAATGGACTTACAGAATGCTCGTTCGTTTATATCTCCGGAAACAATACCGAAGTAACCAGATTTTTTGGAATTATTGACTGTCAGCTTCATGCATTTGTATAAAGGCTGTCTGATCAGTTGATGCATCAGTTTTTGCTTCTGTGCCCGTTTATGGATCCTGGAGCTGGTACCTTGTCTTTTGGTGACAAA
This sequence comes from Kandelia obovata, assembly GCA_021464305.1. Lineage (NCBI taxonomy): Eukaryota > Viridiplantae > Streptophyta > Magnoliopsida > Malpighiales > Rhizophoraceae > Kandelia > Kandelia obovata. The sequence goes on from CM038474.1 coordinate 5,843,471, forward strand.
GATGGTAATGTTTTCTGGATGTGCACACGCTGCTGGATACTGGATTGGATGTTCCAGTAATTAGCAATTGATGATTACATGTCGCTTGGGCCAAATTGATTTCTAGAATTGTTTGTTTTAATATCTTGTGAAGGGAATCCCTTTCTCTGGATGAAATTGAAATTAGGATATTGTTGAGAAAAGAACCTGTTTACAGTGGAGTCCAGTGTAACCCTACATTGTTGTTGGACTAGCTAATGAAAAACTTGGTAATGCACTAGGACCTGTAAACAAATCATCTTTTAAGCTCTCAAAGCTTTATTTCAGGCTTACTGCATATTTAAGCACTTCTTTTCTCCCGTCATTTCCCTTATCTGCCTTTTTTTTAATTTTTTTTGTTTGGCAGGTGTTTTTACCTTCTCCATCCTTCTGCAAGAATGTCAGTTCATACATGAATCTGCTGAGTCTTCCATAGTAGAGTTTTTATCCGCTAGAGTTCTTTTGGATTTTGAATTCCTCTTTCATTACTTGTTCAAACGGCTGTCTTGGGAACAGGGAGAATCAATCTGTAATCACAGGATTCCAGTTTCATGTACATTCTTTGCCTGACTGTTAGCACTCGATGTCCATTGCGACACTAAGCTCTGAGATTAGGAAATAGCAAAATAGATATCTTAATAGGTTGGAGGAAACAATCTTGTCACATCTTTCTTTCTTAAGTTACAACAAAAAAATCAGGAAAGATATGCAAGCAAAAGTTCCCCTGAAAAAAAAAAAGAGAATAAAAAGGCATTTGTTCATTTGAATTGGCTCCTGGCTCCTGGGTTGGACTCATTTCATCCTGTTGCAAAGGCCGAACAAAGAAAGCAGAAATAACCTCGTTAAAGGTTAACCTTTGGATTTCTTTGCCAGAATGAAAGTGGTGCTGAATCATAATTTTTTCCTCTTTTTATTTTCTTTCTCCATAAGATTATGTACCTGAGGGGCTTCTTGAGCTATCATATCCAGATTGCTGATCACTCTCGGTGTCCTGACAATAGAAAAGGAAATAAATGACTCTGGAAATTTTGTTAAGGATGACCTAGAATTGGTAAATCATGTATTTTTTGGAAAAATTAAGTTCTTATCAACTGACTTCTGTTTAGTGAATGAAATAAGCCTTAGGTATGTCCAACTTACCATTGTGGAAGTATGACTCTGGTTAGGAGAGCTGACTGTGCTGCCCCCATACATGAGATTGGGCATGTTTCCTTCGGCGAGTTCTCTCAATCTCTGAAGCTCAGGTAAGACAACCTTCCCAAGATCTGGTCTGTCTTTTCGTCTCAATTCTGCACACTTAAGAGCTAATTTGGCAAAGCTTAAGGCCTCCTCAATTGGCCAGTCTGGAACATCGGGGTCTAGTATCTCAGCAAAAGTTCCCCTCTCAATGGCCCTTTCAACATGGTGAGTTAAACCCATTGGTGGCTTCCCTGTTATTAATTGTAGAAACATGATACCTAGTGAGTAAATATCTGATTTAATTCCTAACATTCCGGTTTGCTGATATTCTGGATCAATGTAACAAAATGTTCCGGCCGTTGATGTCATGAGGTATTGAGTCACAGTGTTGGCTACCGCTGGAGGAACTAGCCTAGCCAGGCCAACATCACTAATTTTGCTGATGTAGTTACGGTCAAGCAAGATGTTGCCAGGTTTCAGGTCACGGTGCACAAGCGGCTCTGGCTTGGCTTGGTGAAGGAAAAGAAGGCCAGTGCCAATTTCTGCAGCTATACGGAATCGAAGTTGCCATGAAAGAGGTGGAGTATTCCCTCGCCGGAACAGACGGTCATCTAAGCTTCCATTGGCCATGTATTCATAGACTAAGCAACCATACTCTGGGCAGGCCCCTAAAAGGAGAACCATGTTTGGATGCCGTATGGAGGACAAAACTTCCACCTGCATAAAATCCGTTAAAATGTCTAAAAGGCAGACGGACCTTACAAAACAAGAAGGAAAAAAAAAAAGAAGAAGAAGAAAGAAGAATTTGCAAGGGAAATGTTCCCATCAGCATAGCAGCATCTTTTACTGGTTCTGCTTACTTTTAGTTTCTCGTTATGATGCCTTTAGGGTTTGCAGTACGGCATATAATTGTCTCAAACTACTGTACATGTTATGGGGACGACCTGTCAATTGCAAGGTTTAGTACTTGGTGTTGAGAGATCAACGTTGGATATCATTATAAAGCCTGTTACTGAAATGACTGGTTTTGTCCGCTCATTTCACTTGCAACAGTATCTATATTTTACTAATCATCACGCGTGTCAATGCGTAGAGTAGCAAACCTCTTGCTGGAATTGAGACCGCCCCTGGGCCGCATCTGGGCGTAGAACTTTGATTGCCACTGCTGTATGATCCAGGTAACCCCTATAAACTGGCCCATAACCTCCTTCCCCAATCTTCAGGGAGACGGAAAATTCTTGAGTTGCTGCCTCAATTTCCTCAATTGTGTATCTCCTGTATCTAAGGCCCTTATGCCCCCAGGTGTCCATTGCCTTCTTCTTGTCCTTCGATTCCATGAGAGCTCTCATTTCTATATTCCTTCTTTTCTGTGCTTCCAGTTCAGCAATCCTCTGGGCTGTTTCAGCTGCCTCAATGGCTGTCCTACTCTTTGCTTTCTCTTTCTCTACAAGTGCCAGAGCCGCTTCCTCTGCCCATCGTGCCTCTTCTAATTTCTGCTGTTCTTCCAGCTTCCAGCGTTGAAGTTCCCTAGCCTGTGGGGAATTTCATCATTATGTGAATGCAAGTTCTGATTTATTTTAGTATGAATAAATGAATGCATTAGCGAATAGCTGGACATTCATTATTCACGTCAGTTGTGCCTTATTCCAATTGTCTATGTGCACGTCTGTCCAATGCAGTTCTTTAGAGAAGAGAATGAGATTTATTTTCCTCTCTCGAGCTTGAGGGGAGTGAGAAGGACTTTTATCATTGGTAATTAAAGAATTATGGTTTAACCAGTAGAGTATCACCCGCGATTTCAACATAGATGGTGAATCAAGTTAATAAATATTCGTAGAAGAATGGAAAGTTAACAGACATCTTTTACAATGAGTACCTTCTGTTTTGCTGTGAGTGCCTCCTTGCATGCTGAGCTGTACATCTCCATTGTTTGTTTCAGCTCTTGTCTTAGCCTTCTCATCTCAGCTTCCACATCTTCCTATAAATATTGAATGAAGCACTTATGAGCTAACCAAGTCCTATCCTATCTGCTTAATTTTTAAGTTTGCAGTGACATTAAGCAGATGCAGGCATATATCTTGCTCCAAAATATTGTCTCTTCCCCACCGGACTTGTATTGTTCTGAGTATTTTAACGTAATCTTTATACTGCTTCAGTCATTTTATCTATTCATTCATATCTTGACAGACCATTCATGAATGACGAGTAGGTGTCTGACAATGTTATAAAGGAAAACTAATGGGACACGAAAAGAAACTTGTGAAATCATTTTTCCCTGAGAAATCTGGAGGATTGTGTTGAGCAGCTCCTTGTTCATGGTTTCCAGTGATTCATCACAAAGCATTATGCTTAAAACCATTTTGGGCTACAGCTATGCATGAGTTACTGTTCTCCTTTCCCATGATTTCTTACATGTTTGGCCAGGCTTTCTCTTGCAGTTTATGTCCTTACCAGACCCGCGGAGGAGCAAGACAGTCTCCCGCTGTCCTGTGAGGTTGATGAGAGATCATGCTGTGAAATAATATCAAATGAATGGTTTCCTGAGAACCCAGACCCAAAGCTCCTATAGTCAAAATCTGAGACGTTTGAATGCCGAGGGCTCATTCCAGATTCCGAACTGTCATGAAAAGAAGGAAATCCACTGTCTGTGCTGAGCCTTCTGGTACTTATAAATGATATGTCACTATCTGGTTTGGAGGGCTCATATTTAGCTAGTGGACCCCTGGGCCGAGTGAATGGAGACCTGTTCCAGTGATTATAAGGTCAGTTCTTGCATTGCTATGACAAAGCAGACTTTTGTTCATGTGACATCCTTAGTTATATTTGAATGGAAATTAGTCAGAAACTGATGTAGCTATTCAATATCCCCTAGTCTTTACTCAACTATCCACTCTCTGGTCAACCAGCCTTCTGATCATTGCCCGAATCAGGATTACTGCAAGAATTAATAATGAGAAGCAGCTTTTAAGAGCATACAGAAATCCCATGGTTTTTTCCTTGGGGAGAGTTGTACTGCTCTGATTTCTTATAGACAAAGTTGATATGAGTTTAAGAACAAAAAAAGGTTGAACCCAGAAGAGCTTAAGCACAGGGAATAGGGATGCACGTAGGCCATCATCTATCCCCTTCTCCTTGGGATATTCTATTTTATGAACTCACTTGATTTCTATGTCTTCCTGGAAGCTATGCGGTGGATATATTGATCTCTGTGCTCCTGTTAATGAGTTGAACCAAGTAATTCTGAGTGAAAAACGACATAAGCAGAAATAACATGATGGATAATTGCAGAATGGGAGAAAACCTCGTAAAGGTAGACTGCGCTTGACTGGCGCTTCATATACATCAGAAACATTGCTTCCTTTACTTGGGGCTTGACTTTGAAGGGAGGCTTTTACTGGAGCTGGAGCCGTAGCAGCTCTCACAGATGCGATTTTCCCTTTGTTGATGACATAGACGGTGCAGAATTCTGGTGCCAGCTTTGACAAACTGCTTGGAACATCCACAGTCTTGAATTTTCTGCCGACGAAGGAAAGAAGACAATAAATATTTTCGTGCAGAAACTACAGGCATAACTGCATCAGAATTCAATTCAGAGCTCAAGTTGAAAGAGGAGCTTATAGATAATATTCTTTTTGAGTCTCTAACTACTGCATCTGCGTGCATGGCACTCACTATACAGGTAATTAGACATAAATTTTGAAGTCCGTCAGAAGGATTCTAATTTCTAAATAAGGTGTAATCTCCCACGTCTGTTAAGTTTGTTTCTGCAAAAAGGTATACCTGACAAAGCCACTCCTTGATGGTGAGCCAAGTACCAAGGTGTCAATTGCATTCTGGCTAACATAGTCTGCTATTGCTTTGGATATCTCCCCCTCCTCTATCATCACTTCTTTACATTTAATCTGCATGGTCAAACCTGTTAATGATTACTTGAACTGGCCAAACTACATACACTACCATATAGGAAAGGGGTGCATATATGAATAATACATATACATGTGTATGTATATGACCTATCATATCCATTTCACGTACTTAGAATTGCAAATAGCTTTGACTCAGAAATTTTCTGTTTGGCATGCGAATCCCAGAACAAGCATGTTGTAAGTGACAGACACAGACACACCAACTGCGCATACGGAGAGAGGGACAAAAGAGAGCGCTAAACGAGACTCACATCCTTTCGGGTGCAAAAGCAACGAAACGGGAGGAAAATCTCCCTGACCTGGCTAACGAGTCGTTTGTTATTTGTTATCCCATCGTCCTCGCCGACATCCGTTAAGGAAGCGGGTGCTCCGGCTGCAAGTTGACCATAAAATTGCATGGTGGTAGTCAAGAAGTGCATGTGTTGCAACTATTAATTGTGGCGGACTCTTCATTCTTTGTGAAATGGGTAATTATAGATCCACTGTTAAGGAACTGTGAGAATGAAATGTTGACGCCATGCATGCATGCATGCAATAGTTAACCAACAAATTAACAATGAATGAATGAACGAAGACATGTGAAGATTGAATGACGCATAAAAGACAATGCATGTATGCATACGTGGAGTGGGAATTGATAATGATGGCCTTTGTTTGACGTGGATAAGTGTTACAGTCTGGCCCTTGGAAAGAAGATGATCAACTGCCCACTTGAGAGCATATTGGCTTGCTTTATCTTTATCCTTGTCTATAGCCACCGCCACATTTTCTTCTTCCTTCTTTCCTCCATTCTGCCTGGCCATCTCTCAAAACCCAAACCCAGAAGCTGTGTTGGATTAAAGAAAGAAAGAAAATTAATTTCCAACTCAATAACTAAATTGGCAGACCCTCTTATCTTGTGCGTATCCCTAATATCCCACTTTATTATTTTGGTACAAAACCACTAAAATTTAAAAAAAAAAAAAAGAAGAAGGAGAATTTCCTTCGTTTAGGTACAAACCCGAAGAACCCTTTTTGGTTTGGTTTGGTTTTTCTTTTCTTTTCTTTTTTTTTTTTTTTTTTTTTATAACCTCCTTCCTCTTCTTCTTCTTCTTCTTCTTCTTGACCCTGGCATCTCTCCAAATGACTCACCCTTCAATTCAATGGAAGAAAAGGAAGGGGAGTTTTTTTTTTTTTAAGCTTTAGATACTTGTGTTGGACAAAATTTCAACTATCCTGTGAGAGACGTCATTAATTAATGCCAATATTGGTGGGGGAGTAATGGTGGAGAAAATGTTGGACATCTCTCCTCCCAAAATTAGCCTGTGGAATGGATTGGTCAGACTCTATCTTAAGACTTTGAACACGCCAACATGCAACAATCTCCTTCCCCCCCCCTCCCTCCCTCCGGGTTACATCGTGATTTCCTGATAGATTATATACGATGCCATTTCTAATAAAAAATGTTTCCCAATTCCCAGTTTTCCATGGATATGGATACATACATATAATAATAATAATAATAATAATAGAAGAGGCGTACATAGTACTTTGCATTCCTTGTTTTAGGAAAGTTGATGATTCGGTTGGTCAGCCGACATAAAAACGTGGAGTGGGGAGGGGGGGGCATGAAGTAATTAAGACAGCATTTTAGGAACCAAACGGTAATTTCAGGTGGGCATCAATTTAATTTTTTTTTTATAGTTGAGCGTTTTTAAATCCGGCTCAACGAAATAATACATATATAATTAATGTTTTTGTCCACGGCCACATGCGTATATGAACCCCATCTCCTTGTCTGGTATCAATTTTTGGTTCCCTTTTTTAATTGCTCCATGATAATTAATTATCAATTAAGCCACCATCCTATTATGTAGTACGTAATGCTTTGGTAGGCCCAAAGGCCCAGCCCCCCTGGGTGGGTACGACTGGACCCAATATTATATTTTATGGGTCATGTTTTATTAGTTAGATTAATTCCCGCCTCTAACTGGCCGCTACCCACTCCCATTCATCACCCCAAAAAGAAAAGAAAATAAAAGAAGTGTGTGTGTGTGTATGTGTGTATGTGTGTGTGTGTGTGTGTGTATATATTAACATACACACTATTTCTTGATTTTAGGATGGACTTCATGTAAACATGGATTTTGAATTCTGGCCCGCCCAAACTTTATGCTGACCTAAAGCGAGCCCAAATGAGTAAAATCATCTTTTAAGCCCTCTTCCATTCGTGGGCCACGCAAGCCAGGCCCGAAGCGTGCGTTGATTTGAATTAAACATATCTAGTAGGTTGCCACCACCAATTAATTCCCCCAAGTTGTGCTCAAAAATAAATAAATAAATAAAATAATAAAATTAAAAAAAAATAATGCCCAGTTGCCTGAAGAATTAAAGAATGAACAGAGAGAGAGAGAGAGAGAGAGAGAGAGAGAGAGTGAGTGATGAAAGCCTTAAGTCCTAATCAAACAATGTGTTAGTGACGTGAATCTCCCCAGCATGGTTGTTTCGACGACACATGATAAACTTGAAATCTCACTCCGCCCGTAGAAAGGAAGAAAGAAAGAACACGTGAGACTTTATACTCAACCACCTCCTGAACCAGTTAAGGTTGTTCAGAAATTGAAATCATCGGACTTTCCTCTTGAAGACTTGGCATCCCCTTCACTAGCGTACGACGAGTAGAAATCATCATCACCGCCCTGATCTTTCTCTTTCAGCTCTTCAATCCTCTCAACGGCTTCCCCCATGTCCAGCCTCTTCTCCACATCCCCTTCACAGCAACTCAACCCAATCTTCAAGAGCTTCAGCATTTCGCCTCCGCTGCTCTTTGTCACTGTAATCTCCTTGTCAAAGACCACATTCGACCATTCCTCCCTCGCAATAGAACTGACCCAGTTTGCCAAATCCTGCTCCTCATTTCCCTTCCCCTGTTGCAAGGAGTTTGCCGGGAACTTGCCTGTCAAGATCTCAAGAACCAATATCCCGAGGCCCCAGACATCGGTCTTCTTGGTAATCCGCCCGTGTTGCAAGTATTCGGGGGACTTATAGGCCACCATGAGCTCATGAGCATTCTCTTGGTTGATCACAGGAACCAGCCCATAGTCCGTCAGGAAGGGCTCGTTGGACTCTCCCAGGAGAACGTTGGAGGATTTAAGGTGGCCATGGGCTGCAATTACGCTGGGAAGCTCTTTGTAAAGGTACCCAAGCCCCCTGGCTACCCCTTTCACGATCTTCAATCGAGTTGGCCAATCAAGGCTTGGTTGGCCTAGAGATTGGTGGCCTGAAAAAGAAGGGCAATGGCAGCGAGGTAATAAGATCCAAGCCACAGCAACAAGAAGGAGAACCGTAACAAGGATAATAAATTGTGGAATATTTTGATGGAAGAAGCCGTACCATGAAGATGAACGGCCAAGCTGCCTTTCTCTACATAGTCAGAGACCAAGAGCTTCTCTTCTTTCCTGTAGTAATACGCCACGAGAGGAAGCAAGTTAGGATGCCTTAACCTTCCTATTCTCCTCATATGCTCCTGGAATTCTTCTTTTCCAACGTTGTTCATTTGCTTATATCTCTTGACAACCATCACAGGCCCAGTTGAGAGGGCAGCCTTGTAAGAGGACCCAAAGCAACCACTTCCCAGTATCTCAGCCGAGGCCTTTAACAAGTCTGGCAAATCAAACTTCTCCCTGTCATCCCTGACAAATGACAGTTTTGAAGCCTCTGCCCTCTTGCCACCTCCAAACCGGTCAGGTGAGCTGTGTGAGGATTGATCCTCCTCCTTAAAACCCGTCTTCTTTTGAAGGTTCGATGGGGACGGGGACGGTGCTTCTATTGACGTGGATGTCTGGTTCCTGCGTCGAAGAAGAATGGAGGAGGCTGCAAAGATGGCCGCAAAGACTACCCCAACAACTATAGCCACTATCACTATACCGGCAGTCGAAGGCTTGTTAGAGTTGCCATTTGTGCTTGGTGCAGTAGTGGAATTGGAGGTTGGAGCGGAAGTCGTGTTGTTAGGGGAATTACATCTGCTCAATGGTCCTCCACATAGAGCTTTGTTGCCTAATCAGCGAGACAGAACAAAATTGTAAGAAAAAACAGCATGTTTCTCAGATAATTGATCCTTGTATATCCATAATATGTTTAATTGTTGAACATTTTAAGGGAGCCCATTATTTGCTTCATTCTCTTAAAGTCTGAATGTTTTATAATAAAAGTTATCTTCATTAATGATGCCTCCAAAACAGTTCCTCAAGTATTATCAGTGACCCCCGTGAACTCACCAGACTCCAGAGGAAGAGGGCATGGAACTCACCAGAAAACGAGCTTTTATCCATTTTGCTGAGGCTTTCAGGGAGTGGCCCCTCCAAGGCATTGTTCGACACATTGAATGATTCAAATTTCTGAGCAAAATCTGGCAGCTGCCCCGTAAATCGGTTCCCCTCAAGCCTTAAGTCCATGAGCTTGGGCAAGGAAGTCAATGAGGAAGGAATGGCCCCCGTGAACTCATTTTCTGCCAAATAAACTTTCTTCAGCTTCAACAGACCCTCGAAAGCGTCCTCTGGAATCTCCCCCGAGAAATGATTGCTTGACAGAAATATTGATCTCAATGAAACCAGTTGTTTGAACTCCGGCAAGGGACCATCGAAGGAATTATTCATCAAGCTTATGGTTCTCAAATTTGGCAACTCCTTGAGAGATTCAATTTTGATTTCTCCTGAAAGCCCCTTGTTCTCAAGCTGTAAACCCCAAACTGTTCCGTTGGCACAAAGCACGCCAACCCAGTTCGATACATCTCCTTCGCAAGCGGCGGTCTTCTTGCTCCAGCTGCTTAACACTGAGGCATTTGACAAGGAATCCTTGAACTCAAGGAGGATTTCCGAGCTTGTCAATCCTGAAGCCGCGATAAAATGGAGGGACGCAACAATAAAGACAAGGAGGATCATCAGAGACATGTCTTTGAAAGCCATATTGGTGGTGTTTTGGGGTGGCACGCGCACGAGCAAGGGTGGGGCGGGGGGCGTGCGCGCCCTTTACAGCCACGAGAAGCCCCTATGCAGAGTGCAATGGCAGGAAATGGGTGCCGCTGGGGTGGAGACAAAGGTTGGGGAGCTGTTGAAATTTTGATGGCATAGAAACAAAGAAAGAAAGGAGAGGAAGAGAGGGCGGGTAGCCAAGAATAGGGTACGACAATTGGCACACAAAAAAAAAAAAAAAAAAAAGGGGGTTTTCACAGAGGGCATGATGAAAAGGAGGAGATGTTCCAGGTTGACAAAGTCTTTGCTTGCATTGGATGGACAAGGTGAGCGAGAGATTTCCGGGCTGCCTCTGAATTTGACAGAAGGGCTTTTACACGCACTCTTTACTTCTTTCCATCTATTTTTGTGCTCAGCCTTTTCCCATAGAGAGAAGGAAGCCACCCACCTTGCCAGTTTCTTCATTCATTTCTATTTTCTTTCAAGTCTAGACTAACCAAAGTAGCAACAATCAGTAGCATTTTTGATACATTTGTCTTGAAATGGGGGAATAGAACTTGCTTTCTTTTTCTTTCTTTTAATACATGAACAGAACACCTCTAAAAAATTAGACATTCATTTAAATCTTGAGAGAGAAAATAGAAAAATTATGAGAATAAAAGAAAAAAAATATTTTTTATTATGTAATTCTTTGTTTAATGAACATTTTTAATAATTTTTTTTTAAAAAAAAAATTAATAAAATTAATAGTAGCCCCGTAAAAAGGATATCAAGTAAAAACAATAGCGCAATTACATCTTGGACACTTTTTTTTTTTTTTTCCCTTCTGTGAAAAGGAAAGGCACGAGCCAAGTTTAATATCGCTTCTTTTTGCACGCTTATTAGTATTTGCACGACATTTTCTAATGTTTTTCTCCAAGGGCCCATATAGGAAAGATAATTTTGTAAGCAGAGTAACTGATCATGCAGTTCTTGTTGAAGATTATCATGTTCATTGTTGGTTATATTGAAAATTAAAATAATATATATATATATATATATAAATTCACTTATTGCGAAACTGAACATTCCTAGATAATTCTCCTTTTAGAGTATTTAGCCGTGAACATTAGAATTACGTCGAATCAACTCTAATGCTATTTTATTACAATTATTACCCTCTCTAAAAATAATAAATTCTATTACAACTATTATCGTCCCTAAAAAATATAATCTTAGAAAAGACACATTTATAAAATTTAAAACCCTTTTCACTGTCCAACTATCCAAGCCAACGTTTAGAGTTGTGCAAAGGGCCTCCATAGTCACCAGGCCGAAAACCATCCTCAGCCTGCAGAGTTGAGTAAAATCTCAAGGCCCTTCTCAACGGGGTAGTCGCCACCTGCTCCGCAATTTCTTCTTCTCTCTCGAGTTTCACCAAAGTTGGCTTGTCTATTATTCCCACTGTACGGTTCTCCCTTGCAAACTTCACTCATCATACAGGTGATTGTAATTAAGATGCATGCAAGCATATGACTAATATTTAGTAATTTATGATTTAGGCGTGACGATCAATGATAAAATGATTATTTTCCGAACCAGATAATTAATTATATTATTTATTTCTGTAATTTCGTCACCTGAAGTTTCATGAGGAGATCAGAACTATGTTTAACTAGAAATCGATTCTGGGTGAATTTATTTCGAACTTTCTCCACTCGAGCCCTCTCTTGGGGTGTTCCAAGGCTAGGATCAAACTCCCAGTATTGCTTGCCGACATGGTTATTCGTGCTTCTTAGCCAGGGCCCATTGTCTCCTTCAGAAAGCGTCAGCTTCCACATTGCTAATTATAGATGATATGCAGCTTATCCTCAAAACCTGCAAGCAGATCAACACACCGCGAATTTTTATACCGCAAAAGCGTCGGCCATATATCGGCCGCCGTCCCTGTGACTTACAGCATTAAAAGAAAGACTTTGCATGGCTGCTAGCCATGGCAAATGTGTTTTTTGCTTTATACGTAGCTTCGAGGATCCGCACATTGCGCAGATATGTTATTTCATCTATTAGCTATTTATATAGCTCTAACAACTTCTCAATATATAAACTTTTTATTTTTCAAAATAAATAAGTAAGCAAATAAAGTTCAAGAATTTTCTGTTAGGTATCCCTATGAATTTTTGAAAAAAAAAATTACTTAATATTAGATTAAGAAAAATTGTGAGAGAGTCTGCCGGCATATAGAGAGAGATAAAAAGAAAAAAAAAAACAAGGGAGAGAATATTTTTTAAAATTCTAACGGTAAATTTTTATATGATCTCAACTTTTTGATAACTGATTGAAGAAGTTTGATTTTTCATTTTGGACGACGTAAATTTAGTGGACTGTAAATAAGGATTCAAATTTACATTTTGTAGTTTATACTTTGAAAAATAATTTTTTATACAGTTTCGATAAAATTTGTAATTAATAAATTATTTGTGTTCCAATTAAGGTATATTTTGGTCAGTTAAAAATACATAAATTTTAATTTTAAATAATTAGATTGTGATTTGTTTTTTTTTTAATGGTAAGTTTTTATTTTAAATTGCGATTAATTTTTTTAATTATTTTTTTTTATTGTGACAATGTAGATGAATAAATATTAATATGTATTTTGATTGAGTTCAAATTGAATTTATTTAATTTTAAAAATAGATGCGTTTTATATTTTTATTTAAATTATTATATTTAATATTCAATAAACTTCTAAATGATTCAAAACAAGTTGAAGTCAGAAGTGTTATACGGGTAAATTTGTATTCGGCTCCGTCATTTTCTTGTACGATGTCAATTGCCTTCGTACTTCAAGTTGATCATAAACTATAGTTGGCATTACGAATGTGATATTGCCAACAATTATGCAAAATTTGTATATCAATGTGATGCATTCAATGCACCGTATAAAATTATGCACAAAAATCTTTGGACTTTATGCCACTCAAAATAACATGCCAGCAACTTAATTCATATCACTTTAACTGTAGTTACCCAAACCTAATTAAAAATAAAATAAAATAAAATAATTGCGCGGTTCTGCAACCACAACAAGTTCTGTCTGTGTCCCCTGACTACATATATTGCACCTTCTTTCTCGCACTACGTTGCTTGTTTAATTAACCGTAGTTAAAGTTATGTTATAATAATTAAATAGTGGTAGCTGACGTAATTTCAGACGTTGACATATTATTATTTAAATGTTCTTACAGAGAATTCAGGGATTAAGTACATGGTCTTGCATGCTATATCACGTGCATTTAAAAATACTCATGAATTAGTCTTCTTCCACTAAGTTAAGAGAATATGTGTAATAATCATGTTACATTCACGTACGGTGTACAATGAATCATGAATGTGAAAAATAAACCCTCGGCCTCTCAACTTCCCTGAACCTTAAAAACCCTTCTTGATGGGTCTGTACTATTATTATGGAAGCCTTTTGTTTTCTTATTTTCCTTTTTTCTCTCTGTGTTTTTTTTTTCTTGGCTCCCAAAGGGAGGAGGGAGGGGCAATCAAATCTTGAAAAGCAACTTACATCATAAATATATAAATAATAAATAGTAGCAGTGTATAACTTGAAGTGCAAGAAGCCGAGCAGTCAAAATGTCAAAAGCAATTCAAAAAACGGAAAAAGAGAATATATATATATATATATAATCCGAATAACGGATAAAGAAAAAAAAAAATATCCAGGGCCGGGCTGGGGTGGGGGCCTGATAAACGTATGGAAAGGTGGGGCGGTAGGTGGCCACAACCGACAGCCATCGAGAGACACCAGACGATACGATAAAAGAAAGAAATGAGGGACGCCTGTACCCCTCCCATCCCAAATTTCGAAACTCGATCGCTGAGCCCAATGAGCGCGAAATTTGAAGGCACCCCCCCCCCACAAAACTACCCAAAAAATACAAGGCAACCAAAAAACTAAAAATAAAAAAATTTAGAACTAAAAAGTGGGCTCTTCTTGACTTGAGTCTGCTCTCTCTATCTCTATCTCTCTCTCTCGTCTCTGTCTCTGCTACTGTAAAAATTAACAATGAAGTTTGACGTCCATGTGAGTGTCAGGTTGGTTATTCATCCTCTTCTCTTCTTCTTCTTCTTCTTCTTCTTCTTCTTTTAAATTATTATTATTTTTAATTTACATTTGTATTTTGAACCAGTCAGAAAGTGATGATTGCCCATGCTTTTCTTTTGAAAATGAGACATATATATATATATTCCTTATGGAATTTGTCTGTTTGGGTCTCCATTATCATTTTTATCCCCTGTGAATGTGATTTATATAGTTACATTTTATTTCTTTGGAGTTTCTTTCAAGCATTATGATCCACCAAATAGTTTGGCGTTTTCTCTTTTTCTCCTTTCTTTTCTTCTTCTTCCTCTTCCTTTTTTTTTTAAAAAAAAATGGTATATACATACATATATTTTGAATCTCTTTTCTCTTAGCTCTAACGTTAGTCAGAAATGGTTGCAAATCTGAGTTTATATTGCCAGACTTAAATAAACATTTGGCTTTGACCCGACCCGTAGGCGTGGTGCCATTTGCTGTTTCTGTTTGTAATGAGGAGGGTCTTTTATTTGTTTATTTATTTATTTTTTCGGTTTCTCTAATGAATGTTGTCTTTTTTTTTTCTTTTTTTTTTTTTTGAGTCTTTTAGTCAAAGTGTTTTAGTATTGGTTTCTTGATGGCATTCCGATCATCATGTATCCAAGAAGTGCTGTGTAACCATGGTGATCTTCATATGGTGTGAGAGACATGCCATTTCTCTCTTTACTAGCCCCATTTACCACAGAATACATGTAAACAACTGAATATTGCTTCTCTCTCTCTCTCTCTTAATAAATAAATAAAATTGGGGCAAAGGCAAACGAAAAACTAGAGAATAATAATTGGGAGTTGGAGGAAGCCGATGAACTTCAAGATGAAGGCGGCACATTCACAGATGAAAGCTAGAGGACCTTCCAGGCTTGGTGGACAAGTGATTTTTGAGCTAAAACACAAAGTGGTTCTTGCACTAAACAAGCTTGCAGATCGAGACACATGCCCACTAGCTATTGATGAGCTTGGGAAGACAGCCCAATGTTTAACGCCCGACGAGATTCCTCCCTTCTTATCTTGCATACTGGACACTGACAAGGACCAAAAGAGTGCTGTTAGGAAAGAATGTGTTAGGTTGATGGGTACATTGGTAACTTTTCACGAGGGTCTTCTTGGACCTCATCTTGCTAAGATGGCTGCTAGCATCCTTAAGAGGCTTAAGGATACAGATTCTTCTGTCAGGGATGCTTGTGTTGAAACCATGGGTGTCTTGGCGTCTAAATTGAATAATGATGGAGCCTTTGTTGTGTTGGTGAAGCCTCTGTTTGAAGCTTTGGGTGAGCAGAATAAGCAGATGCAGTCAGGTGCAGCATTATGCTTGGCAAAGGTCATTGACAATACCCAGGATCCTCCAGTTACTATCTTGCAAAGTATGTTGACTCGAACCATAAAGTTGCTCAAAAATCCACACTTCATGGCAAAACCAGCGATAATTGAGTTGAATAGAAGCATTATCCAGGTCATATTCCTTGACTATGACATTCAGATTTATTTTCCTTAGATTGTACGTTGTTGGCCACAATTCTGGTACATCGTGTTTTGTCTCATTTTTCATTCCTGTTGTTGATTGCAGTTTTACAATTAGCCAATAGCTGCTTGTAATTTTTCACATCTGGTTCTGCTTGGCCTTGAACTCTTTATCTTTTTCATCATCATCATCATCATCTTCTTCTTCTTTTATTTTTTTGTTGCAAATTATCATCATTTATATCCTTACCACAGGCAGGAGGGGCTCCATCACAAGGCGTTTTAGCTGCAGCGATGACTAGCATCCAAGGGGCTCTGAAAAACAGTGACTGGACAACTCGCAAGGCAGCTTCTGGTGCTTTGGGGGAAATAGCCTCAATTAGAGGATCCTGCTTGGAAACTTTCAAGGCATCCTGTGTCCATTCTCTTGAATCATGCCGTTTTGACAAGGTGCCAGCTAATTTGAGATTGCCGTTTGCAGAATTAATGTTGTTAACTCTCATTTTTTAGATGCTTCTTCTGTTTGTTATAGGTTAAACCAGTTAGGGACTCGGTGATGTATGCCCTACAGTGCTGGAAAAGTCTTCCAGGGCCTGAAACTTCTGAACATTCAGAAACTGGATCCTCTGTCAAAGGTTTAATGTCCCTTCTCCTTCATTTAATATCTTGAAATTAAGTATTTTATGTAATGTGCTTGATGTTTCCTCCGATTCTAAAATAGTTTTGATTTTTTTGCCTCTGTATGTCAAAGTCTGTTAACTAAATCTTTTAGGATAGATTGGTTTTGCTTGATTTGAGTTTGAATTCAAGGGCAGGGAAGTAGACAGTAAGTACTGTTGGCATTTAGGATGTGGTGCTTTTGAACCTCAAATAGCTGTGGGATTAAACTTTCCACGAGGAGCAGAGAGTTTGTGACTCTGGTGGTTTTTTTCCTCCTTTTCTGTCAGTCTAAGTCAAAGAACTCAATTAGTTTGCTGGATAATTGGATAACAAAGCTTTCACCTTGCTTTGTCTTTTCAGAAGCATTTAGGCTGTTGTGACCAAATTGTTTTCTTTTCTTTTATTTTTATTTTTATTTTTATATCAAGTGACAATTATTTCACAGCAATGAGTTTTGAAACTTGGTATGTCTATAGATACTTTTATGAGTTGTCTATGGTTACTTGGCATGTATTTTTTCCCTATAACTTAGTTTATAAGTCATCAGGGGATATTTAGAATAAAAGCTACAAAATTATATTTCATTCTAAATTGAGTTTCATCATAAGATGTTTATTAAGTTGTTGATTGTTAGTGCAATAATTTCTTCCAAAAATATTTGCAGTCTGATAAGTTTGGATGTGTAGAATTATCTCTTCTATTCATGCTGCAGTAGACCATGTTTTTTGCTCATCTGGTATTAGTTTCCCCTTAGCTTATTATTTTTTTCCATGCAGAAAATTTCTGTGGAGGTGAGTCCTGTGATCTGACCAGTAATAGTGGGACCATACGGAAGGATATTGGGCAGAATGTCCTTTTTGCAGATTCAGCTAAAAGAAGGGTTCCTTTATCTGTTAGGAAGACATGCCAAACCTATGTGGAGTCTCGGCATTCTAAAGCAGAAGATTGGCATATTGAAATTGCTGTTCCAAAAGCCCGCAATGTTTACTTAACAGATCTTAATAATGAGGAATCTGAAGTTAGTTCCTTTACAAAGGCCTTAGAAGGTCTGAGTACTGACATTACAAGTTTTGAAGACACTGGTTGCGAGTATGTGCCGATGGATGACAAACAAGAGTGTTCTTCTGCGTCCAACCTGGTTGATAACAACTATCAAACTAAGTTTGTGACAGCATCTCATGAATCAGCAGATGATGGTGGTTTGTTGAAGCCAATAGGAAGAAATCATCAGTTTGCAGTTGAAGCAATTAATAGTGGGGAGCATATATACCCTGCAAAGATGCGGGATTGTAGAAGTATAGATTCGACAGTGACAGAGACTAGTTTCCAAACTTTGCATGGATGTTGCTCGCAGGTAGCTAGTGAAATGGTGTTCCTTAGGAAACAGCTTTTGGAGATTGAAAATAAACAGTCTAACCTAATGGAATTACTACAGGTAAATAGGTTTTGGATTTATGGAATCTGCATATAAGATCAGAAGAATGTTTGGGTCTGGAATGTTGTCAATTCTGTAGGATAACTGAATTTCTTTCTTGGTGGGATAGTATTTTGATGTACATGCTTGATATCTCTTTACCTACGTTAATCTCTTTTCATGAGAAATTCCATATAACTGGTATAATTCACTGAACTATTGTAATGAATCTGAATGTGGAATCAATGCCAAGAGCTTTTCCATTTAGTTTTCTGGTTTTCAAATATTTTCCCCTTTTAAAATTATGTGAACATTCATTCTGCTAATGGGTTGCCTGTATATTTTACAATATCAAACGAGAGCAGTGATGCTTGCACAAGCTACTGGCAACTTACTACTATTTTAATTTTACAGCTCTTCTCAACTGGCATAGTGGATAGCTTGTCTACACTGCAGTCTAAGGTGTCAGGTTTGGAACATGAAGTAGCTAGAATTTCTCGTATTCTTGTGCATGGAGGAAGACATTCTGATTCAGTAGCCTCCAAACTGATGAAGGAGAACCAAAATGTTTCTTCTCCCAGGCTTTCTACATGCACTCCCAGGCCATCTATAGACATTCGAAACAAACAGCCTTTGATGTCTTCTGCAAAGAACACTGATATTTGGGAGGAAAAGACATTCGATAGCAGTAGATCTATTAATGCTGTCAAACAAGGATCTGAGATGTGGACTAATTCTAGTGTAAAGATTAGTAGGAATGCCACTGGGAAGGACATCCTCAAGCAGCAAGGAGAGAACATCAGTCAGATGAGAAAAATTAATGGTGTCTTCACTTCAGATTCAAGTGAAAATGCCAGACAGAATGGTTCAGTGAGCCGGAATTGGTTGTGGCAACGTGTGAAAGGCTTTCTGTGCAAAGGGGACTTAGATTCTGCATATGTGGAAGCTCTCTGTTACAGGGATGAACTTGTTCTGATTGAGCTTCTTCATAGAACTGGTCCAGTATTGGAAAGTCTTTCTCAAAAGACTGTGTGTGATATCCTTGGCACTTTGGCGTCATACATCTTGGAACAAAGATATCCAAACTCCATAATCCCTTGGTTGCAGCAGGCAAGTATTCATTGGTATTTTGTTATGTCTTTGATTAGTTGCATGTGTGTCTGCCAATTGTTATTGTCCATCATGGGGTACTGGACCTAATAGTATGCATCATGGTACCTCCTGCATACCTTGAATTTATTTGGTGAGACTTGGCTACTGACTTCAGCATTGAAGTAGCTCTTAATATTTCTTAAAAGTGATATGCTTTGCTTGTTAACAGACTTTAAAGAAAGTTGTCTAAATTCCATAATGAGCAACCTTGCAATTTCTTAGTTTTGGCTTTATATGTTTGTCTGATTTCTCATTGCTTAATGGTTAATTTTATCCACCTTCTACCCTCATCTCAAAAAGCTTTCAGTTGGAGTTGTCTTCTTTTACTTGCATCATGTATCTATGAGTTGCGAAGTGATATGCAGAAGGAACGGAGTGCAGGAAAGTTCATAAACAGGCACAAAATATTAGGAAAGAAACATTCTATGGACTGTTTTTGTGCCCCATGATAACTCTTTGCTTGTATTAATGAAGTCCTCAATTTTGAAGTTAGACCAGAATTAGTCATGGATCCTATGGTCTTACTTGGGACTGTCCGTGACATACTTCATGAGGTATGTGCTAAAATCAGCAGAAAGAACAAGGTGAGATGGCCAACAGGACCGAACATTGTTAATGCATCTTGTCATTTATGACCAATCCATATGTCCTGTCAACCATTAATTGCAGCAAATGGATTGAGACTTTATCTAGCAGTAGGTGTGAATTTCAGATCAGAATTCAATTTTGAAAACTGTCCTTTCAGGTGGTGGATTTGAGCATGGTCCATGGACCAGATTATATTGTTCTGTCCCCAAAAGAAAGAAGAGAGTTCTTGTCTGCAATTCAAGAGGCTGCGAACATGGAATTTTCTAATGTTGCTGAGAAAAGATCTGTGACTCAACTTGCACTGAAATTGCGCCAACTGTGGGGTAAGACAATTCTAAATATGAATCTTCATTCAACTGACAGTACACTAATGTGGTAGTTTTCAGGGAGTGATTATAGTAATCCATGATTGAAGTAAAACCAATTTATGTTAAGAGTAATAGGAAGCTCCATGTGATTAGAAGGATAACCATCCAGGTCATTTAATGTAGAGTACTTTTGCTGCTCTTTCAATAATGCACTCAAGTAAAACTGTTAATTTGTACCGAAACAATGGTCCCATGATAAATGCTCTTAACATTGATGATGCACAAATAGAGGTGACAAATGTGTTAGTTGGGTCGAATTTGTGCTTGGTTGTTTAAATTTTTGTGGCATTTGGGTTTCAAATATTTTAGAATTCAGGTTCATCGAGTTTCAGATTCACTTGGTTTTGGGCTCATCATATTAGGTTTCAAGTCTTTTGGGTTCGGGTTCTTTCGGTTTCAGGTTAATCAATCAATCAGGTTTTGAGTCATTTCGGTTTTGTGTGTTTAGGGTTATGATTCATTGACCTTTTCAGTTGATGTGGATTAGGTTGAGTCAAATTTTGAGTGGGTTAAGTGGTGAGGTTGGGTTGGGTCAGTTTTGCCACCTCTATGCACAGCTGGTAACTGAAATTTGTTTACATAGAGTCCGCAGGTTATATAAAGCCGTCTACTATTTAATGTGTCCTAATTTTATTATTTATTTTTTCTCATTGAAATTGGTTATGCTTGTTGTTAGCCCCCACTTGAGGGCTGCAGCGCATGGCTTTCTGTTCTTTTTCCATTTTACTTAAATTGAGTGTTGTTGCTTCATTCAATCAGTGAAAACATGACAAGCTGTTATGATAAGGAATTTTTAATTGCATATGGAGAAGCTTCCTTTTAACAGACTTGATGTTCCTCCCAGAAAAGAATAATTTTCCTGTTGGAAAACATTCTGATCATCACACTCGTTATAAAACATTGAAGTTCTGAAGTTTTATCTGCATTATATATTGTGATAAAGACAAGTGTAACCCTACTTAAAAAAAATGTGCAAACGAATGTATTGCAGTAGCCTATATATTTGTTCGCCTGATTTAGAGTTGGATATATCTTATGTAGGGAAGGGCTCTTGAAAATTAAGGTGATCGGAAGCATGGCTATCTCTAAGTCAGGATCTACCGCTAAAAGATGGAATGGAAGAATCTTTGCTGATTGCTTCGACTGTCATGTTTGTCAAATTTGAGCGGTATTACAAAACTTTTTCAAGTTCTATGGTGAAACAGATGTTTCATTTTTCCAATTTATTTATTTTTTTTAAAAAATTTTATTCCTTTTTCATCTTGAGAATATCTGCTTCCGTGGGAAATGGAATTAAACATGCACAAAGACTTTGAACCTGCATGTTTTGCTGCTGTACACTCTTTTGTATTTAAATGAACATCATGTGGAGCCATCTGGTTGACATCGAGTGCCAAGAGAAAGGAGGACAGGTCCTGTCACATAAGACAACCAGTAGACAGCAGGACAAGAAAACAACGAATTTGTGTGGATAGGGGATGGGGCCAGGGGCAGAGAGGGGTTTGGATGCTCTTGTTTCAATTTATTCAAGGTAAATACTATTTGCGTGGAAAAGAAACTAAAGTAGAATATAAACCGGAGGAGGGGTTCTTTTTGTGGTGGGGACAGCGTGCGCCCCTGGTGATTCACCAAAAACCGCGTATTGAATTTTATGGGCAAACAAATGATTGCGAGTTTAAATTTGAAACGCTGATATTTGAATTAATGCAAAAAACTGAAGCTGGAGTGGGTTAGATCAAGTCGCCCAATCTGCAGTGACGTTTCCTGCTGCTATGTCCAGCCGAAGGTCCATTTTAAAACTAGAAGGAATAGCATATTTTATTGGTTAAATAACAGTAGATGACGATTGCACATTTGACGGGGGGAAAAATGTGCTGAGCTTATGCATATTTGATTCTTGTCCATGAGTCTTCTCACTTTGATTTTCTAAATACAACCCCACAAAGAAAAAAAACCGAGACATGTGCATAGTTAAAACAACTGGCTGGCAAAAGGAAGAGAAGCATCATCACTTCAACGGGACAAATTTGTTTATGAGATTCTCGAATTCCAGCAAGGAATGATGCATTTTGTTTTAGCTTCCATCTCTATCCTTACAAAGTTCAACTTACAATCGATGCTCATTTCTAGTTGGACTTGAGATTGCAGTTTCAAGAGAAGGACCATAAAGCCTGGGCTCCATTTCGGGCTCACTCTTACTCCTTCCATTCACTGGTTTGGACCTTATTTGAGGTTCCCCTTCTCTCTTGCTTCGAGTTTTTTTTCTCTCTGATTGAGTGCAAGGGGAGAGCCTTGGATCCTCGTATAGGGTCACAGCCCCTCCACTGTTTTGAAACAACGCCTCATCATCGGTTGACTGTACGGTCTCAAGCAATTCAACTACCTGAATCATGAGGGGTCTCCCTTTTGGATTCTGGCTGAGGCACTGGTACGCCAAATTGGCTACCTTCATTGCAGTTCTAACCGTGTACTGCCCATCCATTCTGGGGTCAAAAATCCTCAGAACCTTTTTATTGTTGTTGAGGAGTGGGCGTGCCCACTCAACGAGGTTGTGTTCCCGACTAGGTCTGCTCTTGTCCAATGCTCTCCTTCCAAGAAGCAACTCGAGCAGCACTACTCCAAAGCCATAAACATCACTTCGAGCTGTTAAATGCCCTGTTGGTAAAGACAAGTTATAGACTCGTTCAGATCTTAAATGTCAATAGGTTGTTCATGTACTTCTGTGATGTGGCCTCCACAGAAGGTGTATTAACAACATAAAGAGGGTTTTTGAGAAGTAAAGGCACAATAAAATCTCTGCCAAAAACTCCAATAATTTAGAGAAACTCTGTCATCAGATATTCACCAGTCATTACATATTCAGGAGCAGCATATCCATATGTTCCCATCACACGTGTTGACACATGGGTTTGGTCTCCCATTGGGCCATCTTTTGCAAGGCCAAAATCCGAAAGCTTGGCATTAAAATCCTGCACATCATTTCTACGAGTTCAGCAAAGACTAATAAAATATTCCTCAAAGGTAAATTCGGCAGGGTCAAAATGATCAAAAGTCCTTAAGAAATGGTACTGGTTGCTTCCAAGTATATTCCCTATTACTCAAGTCTATCACATTTTTTAGTGCTAATGACCCACTATGAGTCAAATGAGTTTCAATGAAGTCCCTGTGCATAATATGTCAGATCAATGTATTTTCAAAAAAAGAAATAAGCTTGGATCCTTTTTTGGTTTTTTTCACAAGTTAACTCAACCCAAATAACCATTACCCAAGACAATAAAACAATATTTGATAATTAATGAAGCTATAGAAACTGGCCTTATCTAGCAAGATGTTAGATGTCTTGAAATCACGATATATGATCGATCTTTCTAATCCATGAAGATAAGCAAGCCCTTTAGCTGCATCCAAAGCAATCTTCATCCTTTTTGACCAGGTCAAAGTACAGCCAACTCCTGAAAGCCCCCAAAAAATAGACAAATAGACACATTAAATTTATTCCATGACAGGAGACATAATTTTCTAAGTAACATTCATTGAGAAATTTGATTTGCAAAAATATCTTCTATGTTATCGAGATCATCATAAAGAAAAGCATCATAGAGATTTGCAATGATAAATGTCTGACAGCAAAGGAGAGACATCTTTAGGTTAGTCATAAGGGTTGAGTATTAAAACTTGTAGTTTGTTTCAAACCATTCAGACTCAAGACAAAAACTCCATTTCATATCTGTAACACATTTACAGCTCAAAAAGTGGATGCAGTAAAAATTCATTCCCTATAAACAGCCACATACTCAGAATTGCAGCAGCCACTTACTATGAAAAAGATGTTTTTCCAGGCTTCCACTTGCCATGTATTCATAGACTATTAGCCTGTGGTCATCTTCACAGCAATACCCTATAAGCTTCACAAGATTTGTGTGACTCAGTTGACCTAAATAGTTGACTTCTGCCTGCAAGTAACCAGTGACATAGTAAGTAGGGAAACCAAGTCCTGTCTTCAAATGAACATCATGTGTAGAGAAACAAAAGTTTTTCTTGATAAAACATATTGGTGGCCTAAAACTACACAACTGAGGGTTCCTTACAAGACTTAGAATAAATATTTTATCAACCAATCCTGCCACAACTGTCTTCCTTGTTCATCACTAGAAATTCTGCCTAGCGCTCTTAATTAATGAGACTCCTTCCACTTACCACCACAAAAATTGACACTGAAACATTCTATAAATTAGAGAATAAGCACAGGCATGTTTCTTCAAAGAAATAGATATATGAGAAAATATGATAAGGCAAATACCAGCCATTCTCGGTCACCTTGTAACCCATCAGGATTGAGCTCCTTAATGGCCACATAAGTAGTCTTGCAACCAGGCCTTATGCTCTCATTTATGACTCCTTTATAAACAACGCCAAAACCACCCTCACCAAGAATAAAATCTGGTCGGAAATGCTTTGTTGCCAATGTCATCTCTTCATATGTAAAGATATCAACATTTGTATAACCAGGATTCTGGCGGAGATCTGTGACATCCCTAGGAACTGATAGAGTGGGACTCAGGCTTTGGACCCGTGATGAATCTGGCCTGTTTAGTTTGCTTGCAGACTGATCAGAGTCATGCCCTGTTTCAACTGCAAGGGATAGTTATTATCAATCTACAATCATGCACTTGCTGCACAAACCAATCACAAAAACTAAAAAATTCCCTGACCCACATAGATTCCCGCTCTCATGATGTGAACCCCATACAACAGGCATTTGAGATCAGCCAAGTATTTATCGATGAGCCCACCACCTTCTTTCAAATTCGGCACATACATAGACAACTTTCATCAAAAAGTAACACGCCAAGAAATTTAAAGTTCTGAGCAAATTACTAGGGCCAAAAGAAAATAAATAAATGAAACTGATTTCGGGGTTTCATTGTCAATAATGGATATTAAACTGAGAGCGTACACACCTCAAGCTAATAACATATGTATATATATATATATGACCCACTCCAATAATAATATGTTCTACTTGGCTGTTAGGATCACGAAAAAAAAAGTATCCAAAACGAAGATGAAAATGACTCCCATTTGCTCAACAAGGCCAAAAAGAAGGAAAATGCACATATATAACATGCGGAGACAAGAGAGGGGAAGAACAAAACTAGGTAAAATTAAAAGTAATGAAAGCATTAATTTGAACATGAGAGAACAAGGGATGGTAGAAATGACAAGAGTCAAACGTTAATTGAAGACAATAAACAAAACAGGAGAAAGTAAGAGTATACCTTGGTGGTGGTTGCCCTTGGAGGATAATTGGTGATGTTCTAGGGAGAGTTGGTGGTGGTCTTGTTCAATGCTAAAGCAAATCCCCATGAATATAGACCTCAAGCGAAACCTGGATTTACGACGGCATTTCATTTTTTTTTAAATAAAAACAATTTCTCAAGCGATCACACCTGACGCTACCACTACCCGACGAAAACTCTTCATTTTTTATTTTTTATTTTTTTGGGGAGGGTAGGGGTTGTATTTGGCGTTCCTCCGCCGCAAGAAGAGAGGAAATTTTGTTTGTATATTGGCGTAACAAACAAAAGAACCAAAACAGAAAAAGAAAGAAGAATGGTGGGTGGGGGATGAAATGAAGTGGCACCGCCGGATCCCGATCTGGATCTGCCCGTATTCGTTCGTGATGCAGGTAACGAAGAAATTCGAGTGATTTGCCCCCTTCCGGAAACAAGCCCAGACCAGACCAGACCAGACCAGACAAGACAGAAACCAGATGCTTGCAAAGAATAGACGAAGAGACAGATAAAATTAATTAAAGGCTAGACACAGAGAGAGAGAGAGAGAGAGAGAGAGAGAGAGAGAGAGAGAGAGAGAGAAGGGTGAGGGGGAGGGCGAACGATGACGTCGATAAGATTTGGTTTTGAAAATTGACTAAATAATTTACTAATTTGAAGAAATTCATTTTTCTGGTTAAAGAGGGGAGAGAGAGAGAGAGAGATGTGAGAGACTTTTATTGCAAACGAGAATGTGTACAGTTTGTAAGCATCGTGGTCGTTGGTGGTTGGGTTGCAAGAATAGCCCGCCAAAAGCGCCAATGCAAGCGGGCCCCCCTTTGATCAGAAGGGGGAAGGAACGCCTCCCTTCCTCTTCTCCTCCTCCTTTTTGTTTTTTTGTTTAGTTTTTTTTTTTGTGTCTTTTAATATTTTCTATTTTTTTTAACCGTCCGATTGGTCTTTCTCCGTCCTTATCCTTGAACTTGTCTTTGTGTGTTTTTTTTTTTTCCTTCTTCCGCACAATCTTAACCCATTTACTTTGCAAAACTCCACCCACGTTTCTTTTGTCACGCATCGTTTTGTGTGTGTGTGTGTGTTTTTTTTTTCCGTTTTCAAATAGTTGAAAAAGTTTACATTTTCTACACAGTACTACTTTTTTTTTTTATTATTTTTTATAGAAAAAAAGGCCATGATTTTATTTCTTGAATACTTCATCAATCTCTCCTCATCTGATTAAACGTGATTATGTTTCTATTTAATATGGTCACCTGTCTATCCCCTCCCCCCCCCACCACCAAAAAAAAAGAAAAAGAAAAGAAGAAGTAAAAAAAAAAAAAAAGAGGGGTTACGGGATACACTGAATTATGAAGGGAAAGTAATAACATTTGATTGATGGATGGATGGATGGATGGATGGATGTAAATAAATAATTAGTGTGAAGGGAGAATTCCCCTACTTTCTGAAATTGAGAATATTAATTACTGTACACCATGATCATCATTTGTCAGTTAATTGTTTTTTGACTTATGATGAGGTAGCAGTGGAGCAGGATTGGGACACTTGCGGTCATTAAAATTAAGTTGTTGGGTAATTTGACTCGTATTTTGATGATTAAACACCTCAATTACTAGGGAATTATTCTTGGTCAGGTGAAGCGAATCCCCCTTTTATAGCACTGGGATACTTTTTTACTTGGGGCTATGTGTTGACCAATCTTTTTATGATTTCATTTATTATTAATTGTTCATCTGTTGGCCTGTCATGGAAAAAAATCCCTGCAACTCTATACTTGAAATAGATTAGATACATAAATAAGGAGTCCATTAGCACATAAAGTTAGGTGAGCAATCTATAGAACAGTTGTTTAGAATACAAGACTAAAAAAAGGCACCAAAATGAAAGTAAGCAACAGGCAGATGAAGTGCAGGAAGGCCTATCAGATATCAGAAAAAGGAGATGTACCTGTAGAGAGGCTATAGCAGTCTCACTATCCTTGAGCTTCTGCTCTTGATCATTCATTAAAAGTGACTTTGACTCTAACACAAACCTGGCCAGCAAATGTGAGAGGAGGGGGAAGAAATGAGAGAAAGGGAGGTGGGCTCATCAGAATTTGCAATACATGACAAACAATCAAAGAAACATGAAGTAGATGGACATTAGAAAGTTATGTGCTACTCACGTTCGCCCTGCAAAACAACAGACAGCGCAATGTCAAAATCCAACACTACACCATATTCCCCAAAATATTGCAGTCAAACTTGAAGGGTAGAAGCAAGAATAGCACTGAACAATTCTGAATTGAAGGGAAGGTTATGAGCATACCAATAGATTTATAGGTATTTGTATCATCAGGCAACTGGCATAGCTCTTCCAAGGTCAAGAAAGCACGCTTCTTTTCCCCTTCCTTAGTTCGCATCTGGTTTTGCACCTGTGAAGAAGGGGTCACCACTATAGTTCAGATCACAAAAGGAAAAATTTACCAAACAGTGTTCACAATCTTGAAACAAAAACAAGCTTTCTGGCGGAAAAAAGGCATGGAGACTGAGTTAAGATGCACGAAACGAATAAAGAAATGAACTTGACCACACCATGTAGTCCAAGTCAAGATGGTCGGCATGTCCAATTGAACAAAAGCACACCAAAAAAAATAAAAAATGGCGATATTAGGGATCAGAACTTTTCAAATGTTACTTTCCTTATTTTTAATTTTTAATGAATTCAGCTGAAAACCATTTGGAATTTCCTGCTAACTGCTAAGGGAGAAAAAGAAAAAAAGAAAACCTAACAGCAACAAAGAAGCATCGATTAACAAAGCAGCCGAACCTCTCTTTGCTTTTTGGATTGGCATCTTAGAACAAACCCTTAACAAAAAAAAAAAATAAAAGTGAGAAAGGGGAAAAGGAATAGAAGTTATCACCTGCTTCAGTTTGCCAGTGGTCTCGATCATGCGACCTTGAATCTCTAGAAAAGCCTTTATATATATATATATATATATTAAACAAAGGAAGAAAAAGAAGGAGAAAGCCACCAAGTAATCAGAAAGCAATATATTCAACGAAAATAAAAAATATAAAAATCAGAAGGCGGAAAATTTAATTAGGGGTAGATATCCAATTCTCTTGAGATTGATGATTCTCAATATGGTATTTGGGTTGCTGTGTGTGCGAGTGCGTTTTAGAATAGAGAGAGAGAGAGAGAGAGAGAGAGAGAGAGAGAGGTTACGGCTCTATTATTGGCTTCATCGGCCATTGAAGAAGTGCTGTTTCTTTGAGATCACAAATCAAAGCGAGGAGATGCGATGGAGAAGAGCACCCGCGGAGTGACCAGTTGCCTAATTTGCTGCCGTAAACTCAGCAGCAGCCCAGCCCAACCCAAACACGCAAAACATGAAAGCTCTTAACTGTTATTATACTTACCAAAGCAGATTTGAGTCTGGCCTGGCCCAGTATCTGTCACCCCACCCCACCCATCCTCACTCACGCCTCGTATCATAATAAAATCAGGAGTTCAACTGCCATCCCCACCGACCGAGAAAGTCCTAATTCATCGTCTGCCTACTTTACTAACAAAGTATATATATTATAATATAT
>CM038474.1:5875943-5978443 GCA_021464305.1 Kandelia obovata
GGCCACATAAGTAGTCTTGCAACCAGGCCTTATGCTCTCATTTATGACTCCTTTATAAACAACGCCAAAACCACCCTCACCAAGAATAAAATCTGGTCGGAAATGCTGTTGCCAATGTCATCTCTTCATATGTAAAGATATCAACATTTGTATAACCAGGATTCTGGCGGAGATCTGTGACATCCCTAGGAACTGATAGAGTGGGACTCAGGCTTTGGACCCGTGATGAATCTGGCCTGTTTAGTTTGCTTGCAGACTGATCAGAGTCATGCCCTGTTTCAACTGCAAGGGATAGTTATTATCAATCTACAATCATGCACTTGCTGCACAAACCAATCACAAAAACTAAAAAATTCCCTGACCCACATAGATTCCCGCTCTCATGATGTGAACCCAACAACAGGCATTTGAGATCAGCCAAGTATTTATCGATGAGCCCACCACCTTCTTTCAAATTCGGCACATACATAGACAACTTTCATCAAAAAGTAACACGCCAAGAAATTTAAAGTTCTGAGCAAATTACTAGGGCCAAAGAAAAATAAATAAATGAAACTGATTTCGGGGTTTCATTGTCAATAATGGATATTAAACTGAGAGCGTACACACCTCAAGCTAATAACATATGATATATATATAATATGACCCACTCCAATAATAATATGTTCTACTTGGCTGTTAGGATCACGAAAAAAAAAGTATCCAAAACGAAGATGAAAAATGACTCCCATTTGCTCAACAAGGCCAAAAAGAAGAAAATGCACATATATAACATGCGGAGACAAGAGAGGGGAAGAACAAAACTAGGTAAAATTAAAAGTAATGAAAGCATTAATTTGAACATGAGAGAACAAGGGATGGTAGAAATGACAAGAGTCAAACGTTAATTGAAGACAATAAACAAAACAGGAGAAAGTAAGAGTATACCTTGGTGGTGGGTTGCCCTTGGAGGATAATTTGTGTATCTAGGGAGAGTTGGTGGTGGTCTTGTTCAATGCTAAAGCAAATCCCCATGAATATAGACCTCAAGCGAAACCTGGATTTACGACGGCATTTCATTTTTTTTAAATAAAAACAATTTCTCAAGCGATCACACCTGACGCTACCACTACCCGACGAAAACTCTTCATTTTTTATTTTTTATTTTTTTGGGGAGGGTAGGGGTTGTATTTGGCGTTCCTCCGCCGCAAGAAGAGAGGAAATTTTGTTTGTTATATTGGCGCGTAACAAACAAAAGAACCAAAACAGAAAAAGAAAAGAAGAATGGTGGGTGGGGGATGAAATGAAGTGGCACCGCCGGATCCCGATCTGGATCTGCCCGTATTCGTTCGTGATGCAGGTAACGAAGAAATTCGAGTGATTTGCCCCCTTCCGGAAACAAGCCCAGACCAGACCAGACCAGACCAGACAAGACAGAAACCAGATGCTTGCAAAGAATAGACGAAGAGACAGATAAAATTAATTAAAGGCTAGACACAGAGAGAGAGAGAGAGAAGAGAGAGAGAGAGAGAGAGAGAGGAGAGAGAGAAGGGTGAGGGGGAGGGCGAACGATGACGTCGATAAGATTTGGTTTTGAAAATTGACTAAATAATTTACTAATTTGAAGAAATTCATTTTTCTGGTTAAAGAGGGGAGAGAGAGAGAGAGAGATGTGAGAGACTTTTATTGCAAACGAGAATGTGTACAGTTTGTAAGCATCGTGGTCGTTGGTGGTTGGGTTGCAAGAATAGCCCGCCAAAAGCGCCAATGCAAGCGGGCCCCCCTTTGATCAGAAGGGGGAAGGAACGCCTCCCTTCTCTTCTCCTCCTCCTTTTTGTTTTTTTGTTTAGTTTTTTTTTTTGTGTCTTTTAATATTTTCTATTTTTTTTAACCGTCCGATTGGTCTTTCTCCGTCCTTATCCTTGAACTTGTCTTTGTGTGTTTTTTTTTTCCTTCTTCCGCACAATCTTAACCCATTTACTTTGCAAAACTCCACCCACGTTTCTTTTGTCACGCATCGTTTTGTGTGTGTGTGGTGTTGTTTTTTTTTTCCGTTTTCAAATAGTTGAAAAAGTTTACATTTTCTACACAGTACTACTTTTTTTTTTTATATTTTTATAGAAAAAAAGGCCATGATTTTATTTCTTGAATACTTCATCAATCTCTCCTCATCTGATTAAACGTGATTATGTTTCTATTTAATATGGTCACCTGTCTATCCCCTCCCCCCCCACCACCAAAAAAAGAAAAAGAAAGAAGAAGTAAAAAAAAAAAAAAAAGAGGGGTTACGGGATACACTGAATTATGAAGGGAAAGTAATAACAATTTTTGATGGATGGATGGATGTGAAATAAATAATTAGTGTGAAGGGAGAATTCCCCTACTTTCTGAAATTGAGAATATTAATTACTGTACACCATGATCATCATTTGTCAGTTAATTGTTTTTTGACTTATGATGAGGTAGCAGTGGAGCAGGATTGGGACACTTGCGGTCATTAAAATTAAGTTGTTGGGTAATTTGACTCGTATTTTGATGATTAAACACCTCAATTACTAGGGAATTATTCTTGGTCAGGTGAAGCGAATCCCCCTTTTATAGCACTGGGATACTTTTTTACTTGGGGCTATGTGTTGACCAATCTTTTTATGATTTCATTTATTATTTTATATATATATATATATAAAACTTTGTTAGTAAAGTAGGCAGACGATGAATTAGGACTTTCTCGGTCGGTGGGGATGGCAGTTGAACTCCTGATTTTATTATGATACGAGGCGTGAGTGAGGATGGGTGGGCGTGGGGTGACAGATACTGGGCCAGGCCAGACTCAAATCTGCTTTGGTAAGTATAATAACAGTTAAGAGCTTTCATGTTTTGCGTGTTTGGGTTGGGCTGGGCTGCTGCTGAGTTTACGGCAGCAAATTAGGCAACTGGTCACTCCGCGGGTGCTCTTCTCCATCGCATCTCCTCGCTTTGATTTGTGATCTCAAAGAAACAGCACTTCTTCAATGGCCGATGAAGCCAATAATAGAGCCGTACCCTCTCTCTCTCTCTCTCTCTCTCTCTCTCTCTCTCTATTCTAAAACGCACTCGCACACACAGCAACCCAAATACCATATTGAGAATCATCAATCTCAAGAGAATTGGATATCTACCCCTAATTAAATTTTCCGCCTTCTGATTTTTATATTTTTTATTTTCGTTGAATATTGCTTTCTGATTACTTGGTGGCTTTCTCCTTCTTTTTCTTCCTTTGTTATATATATATATATATATATAAAGGCTTTTCTAGAGATTCAAGGTCGCATGATCGAGACCACTGGCAAACTGAAGCAGGTGATAACTTCTATTCCTTTTCCCCTTTCTCACTTTTATTTTTTTTTTCTTTGTAATGGGTTTGTTCTAAGATGCCAATCCAAAAAGCAAAGAGAGGTTCGGCTGCTTTGTTAATCGATGCTTCTTTGTTGCTGTTAGGTTTTTCTTTTTTCTTTTTCTCCCTTAGCAGTTAGCAGGAAATTCCAAATGGTTTTCAGCTGAATTCATTAAAAATTAAAAATAAGGAAAGTAACATTTGACAAGTTCTGATCCCTAATATCGCCATTTTTTATTTTTTTTGGTGTGCTTTTGTTCAATTGGACATGCCGACCATCTTGACTTGGACTACATGGTGTGGTCAAGTTCATTTCTTTATTCGTTTCGTGCATCTTAACTCAGTCTCCATGCCTTTTTTCCGCCAGAAAGCTTGTTTTTGTTTCAAGATTGTGAACACTGTTTGGTAAATTTTCCTTTTGTGATCTGAACTATAGTGGTGACCCCTTCTTCACAGGTGCAAAACCAGATGCGAACTAAGGAAGGGGAAAAGAAGCGTGCTTTCTTGACCTTGGAAGAGCTATGCCAGTTGCCTGATGATACAAATACCTATAAATCTATTGGTATGCTCATAACCTTCCCTTCAATTCAGAATTGTTCAGTGCTATTCTTGCTTCTACCCTTCAAGTTTGACTGCAATATTTTGGGGAATATGGTGTAGTGTTGGATTTTGACATTGCGCTGTCTGTTGTTTTGCAGGGCGAACGTGAGTAGCACATAACTTTCTAATGTCCATCTACTTCATGTTTCTTTGATTGTTTGTCATGTATTGCAAATTCTGATGAGCCCACCTCCCTTTCTCTCATTTCTTCCCCCTCCTCTCACATTTGCTGGCCAGGTTTGTGTTAGAGTCAAAGTCACTTTTAATGAATGATCAAGAGCAGAAGCTCAAGGATAGTGAGACTGCTATAGCCTCTCTACAGGTACATCTCTCTTTTCTGATATCTGATAGGCCTTCCTGCACTTCATCTGCCTGTTGCTTACTTTCATTTTGGTGCCTTTTTTTAGTCTGTTGTATTCTAAACAACTGTTCTATAGATTGCTCACCTAACTTTATGTGCTAATGGACTCCTTATTTATGTATCTAATCTATTTCAAGTATAGAGTTGCAGGGATTTTTTTCCATGACAGGCCAACAGATGACATTTTATTCATTCACAGTAGCGTTTGACAAATTTCTTCATACTTCTTTTGACCTATCTCAACCTTAATAATTGTCTGCCATCAATTTATGTAGCTCTATTATTCGTTAGCTTTGCCTGTTACCTTTTTACTTGTATGCATAGTTGCCTGTTATTATCACTAGGCAATTTGTAAAATCTATGATTTCCTAGTCTATGCCTTTTTAGATTATTTGGACATGCCAATCTATGTTCTGCTTGGTTTCGCCTCCATTTGCCTGCTGTTCTGCACTTATATTTTTCTGTAAGTCTTGTGAGCGGCATTTGGAGCTGCAATGAAGTTCATTCAGTACACATAACTTGTTCTCTTTTGCCTTGGACAGACATCAAAGGAATACTTGGAAAAGCAAATGGCAGAGGTTGAGAATAACTTGAGGGAGCTTTTGCAACAGGATCCGGGTCTTGCACGCCAGATAATGTCCATGAGTGTGATGTGATTGTCGACGAGTTTTCTTTCTTTCTTTCTCTCTCTCTCTCTGTTTTTTTTTTTCTCTTTAATTTTGTTGAATATTACAATGTTTCGCATGTTGTGGCCGAATGAATTTCTGATTAGTTTGTCTCAGCAATCAGGTTTTCCAGCTTTCTTTTAACTGTCTTGTAATTTTAGCTAACTAGGCATGTTGGACGCGAGGTTCCACCGTCACTCTTTTAGCTGCCGGGAATGGTCAAGGGCTATGTTTTGGATAGAATCACCGATGGTATCTAGTTTTCTGTTTTATCTTTGAGATCCAGTGTGGTTAATACTTGCTGTCCCATCACTTTGGTGAGCAATGGTGAGCCATCCTATTTGATGAAAAGAAAAATCAAAGCACAGGAGGAGGAGTAAGTTGTGGCCATTGGGAGAGAAAGGAATGAAAGAAATAAACACAGGAAAGCCCTCTTTTGGGTTGGTTGGTGGGCTAGCTCAACTTCTTAAGAGTAACCTCCTCGATGTATTTATCTAAATATTGCAACAAGATTGGTGGAATTATTAATTTTTTTAAGACTTCTGGAGTGCCCTTTCGCATCAATTTAGCAGATTAGGCCAATTGGACCAAAGTGAAGCTCAATTCCCAAGTTGATCAAGATTCAATTCTTACCATGGGGACCCTAGTTAAGAGTAAAATTAATTTTTTTTTTTTAAAAAAAAAAATTATGAACCATTGATTGGAAACGATGCTACTCATCTGAAAGACCAAAATAAAGAGAATTAATCAAGTTATCCCCTCTCCGTGGTCAAGATATATTTCTAACTAATTTGTGCAGTCCTTTCGAGCGGGTAGGTAGTGCATACGAAAATAAATATTATATAAATATATATTAGATTCACGACCGAATTTTTGACCCTCCCCTCCCTTCCCTTTTATTATTCCCCCCTTGACGTTCATACTCTCGCGTGCTTTTAAAATATATAAATTGGGCACGACGTCTCTTTTTCTTTCCCGCCTTCATTTTTGTAATAGTTCACAAGTATAGATCCTTATATTGAATTCGGTCGGCCTTCTTCTTTTTTTTTTTTTTTTCTTGGGGTGGGGTGGTGGGGAGGGTTGGTGGTGGTGGAGGGTGGAGTTCTCTCTACTGAATAAACTTTTATTTGTATTCATGAGGGGATATCTTTGTAGCCAGTTAGCAGATTGAATTTCTAAATTGGAAATCTGTAGTTCAAATTACGTGGGTGGGATGGGAGAAGATTCACAGGATAGGACGGGATAAGATTTTCAGGGTAGGATAGAGGAGAATTATGCTAACCAAGCCTCCTAATGGACTCACCCTATGCCTCAAGGGCCGCTCTGATTGATCTTCCATAAATATGGCATTGAAGTTCTTTCTGCTCCCTAAGTCATTGGTACAAAAATTCGTGCACTGAGTCTGTTTGAGGATTTGGGTCCACCCCCCTTCGCTTGGTTTAACAAACTCATTACTTAAAAAGAGTTGCGAGTGAAAACAAAAGTCTAAACTAATTGACTAATTACTCGGAAGTTATGAGTGAAAATGACGCTCCTTCAGGAGCTCCCTCGGGACTTTTCATTTAGTGCCTAGCAAAATTAATGCATTACAGGCAGTTCATAGTTTTCTGCACCCATATATATATATATATATCTAAAAAATTGCATATATAGAATATAGTGCCCAGTTGGTCATACGCGTTTATGTCCATGGTCCACCAAACCTCCACCATAGGCTTGGAACGGCACGATACCTCCTCCAGTCTGCATTTTAAGTGCAAACTCGCCCAATTTTATGTTGAATAATTGCCTTCCCACCTACCATATATTATGAAAGTCTCTAATTAATTTTCCATATTCTAGAGAGTCTCTTGATTTTGTTGTTATACTTATACCTATAGGGACATCCGTCGCAGCATCAGCATATCTTAGTGAATTATGTGTTTGCTATTAGCTCCTTCATGCGACCATCAAGTCAATGCACCTTTTTTTTGTTGGAACATCGGTGTTGGAGTGGCAAATGGCCCGAAAAGAAATGACTTTGAAAGGCTGCTACTTGGCCGCCTACGAGGTGTTGAATATCAACATCAATCCGTTTATGTGTTTTATTATAATAATTATTATTATTTTGATGAATGTACAGCAATATGTTATGAGAGTCAAGTCTTAACATGGGATGCTTGTACTTTTTCGTCTTACTAGTAAAATGGCACCGACCAATATTAATCAAAACAGTCGATTCTTTGTAGCGACACTGTGTACAGTTGAATAATGAGACTTTTCCACACAAACTTGAAAAAAAAAAAAAAAAAAAAAGAAGAAGAAGAAGAAGAAGGAAAAGAATGCTATGCGAGTTTTACGTAGGAGCAGTTTATTAACAGATACTTGGCATAAGCCATTTTAAGGTTTTGATTAAATAGTTACTAGCGTCCTTATCTTGGGTCTGGTAACATAAAAGCTCAAAACTAAATGAAGAGAGAAATTTGGCATGGTTGGTGTTTGTTGGAAATTACTAATTCTGAACTCCTAGTTATATTATTTGTTGGGCAATAAAAGGACTGCCAAACTACGGTGACTTTTCATTTCAGTTGATAGTGGGTAGCCAGATTGATCTCTTCTTATTTATCTTATACGCATTATAGAAACTTTTTTTTCGCTCCCAAATGGCAATTGTTTGATTGGGTGGTTGCACAATTGCATTGTACACCTATAAAATTATATTTGAGACTCCCTGGAGTGCGGATCATGCCTGCCTGTGACTGACTATCAATTCCTTTCTAATTTTCTTTTCTTTTGTTTTATATATATATTTATTTATTTGTTTGTTTTTTTCCCGGGGGGGGGGACCTTTTTCCTTTTTTTCGACTTACTTACCTCAAATTGCTGTTAGTTTGACCAGTCCATAGCCTAAGTTTCTCCAGTCACCTTTTAGTTTAGTTCATACTCTATTTCCTTCTCCTTTCCATTTATATAGTAAGCTCCGATCGGTTAAAAGCTAAAGCTAATTATAACCTTGACCTTTTTTTTTTTTTTCCTTATTGTTTCCTCTCTTTACTCACTACATTAAAAAAAAAAAAAAGAAAAAGAAAAGAGAGTCAGATTCAAAAAACTCTCTCTTTTCTTCCTCCTTTAACTTTCTTGAAATTCTTTGTGACAATTTAATTAGTATAGATTGCATGAAATTTCTTATTGTTTTCTTATGGGGATTTTACATATCTACTTTACAATAATATATGTGGCCACCCATTGATGTTTTTAACTGGTAGTTTTTCTTCGTTCTCCCCATTCCCCCCACCCCAATAACCCTCCCTTCCAGAATGTATTTATATATACAAATAAAAAACAAACAAAAAAGTACGAGAAAGAAAGAAGGAAGAAAAAAAAAAAAAAAAAGGTCCTTTAATTTTGACAACTCTAATTAAATCCAGTAATAAGCTGGTTAAACGTGGGATTACTAGTTACACTAGTTCTAGTATTATTCAGAATGTCTACAATTATCTATAGGAAAAAGCAATTACAATTTTGAAGGAAAATGGAATTCCTGGTCAATTAATTATGGAGTTAAACTGAAATATAAAAATGTGCTTGGATTGGCCTTACAACACCACAAAACGTAGCATATTATCATAACAGTTTAAGTGAATGTTTAGGTCGTTAACAACTATATGAATGCGGCTTTGATATTATATGTAGCCATGTCGTCACGTGACGGAATTCTTGATTGATATGACGTCCAACACCATATTAACCACAACACAAGGCATACGATGTTTGCCTATAAATTGACACCAAAGGAGACCTCGTTTGCAACATACCTCCTCACCCGGCACTGATCGACTGGGAGTAATTAAACGCTTGAAAGAAAGAAAGAAAGAAAGAAAGAAAAAAAAAAAAAAAAAAGAAAAAAAGAAAAGAAAAAGAAAAAAAGAAAAGAAAAAGAAAAAAGAAAAAAGAAAAAGAAAGAATAGATACAGATATATATGGAGCAATACTTCAGTCTCGCCCTTCTCGTCGTCCTCTTCGTGTCCTCCACCACCTTCTTCCTATTTGTCATATTTTACAAGCATCGTTCGCAATACAGCTACCCTAACCTCCCCCCGGGCAAGCCCGGACTCCCCTTTGTTGGGGAGAGCCTCGAGTTCTTGTCCACTGGATGGAGAGGCCACCCGGAGAAGTTCATCTTTGATCGGTTGGCTAAGTACTCGTCTGAGGTATTCAAAACAAACCTTCTGGGACAGCCTGCCGCCGTCCTATGTGGTGCGGCTGGCAACAAG
The DNA here is from genome assembly GCA_021464305.1 of Kandelia obovata. Classification (NCBI taxonomy): domain Eukaryota; kingdom Viridiplantae; phylum Streptophyta; class Magnoliopsida; order Malpighiales; family Rhizophoraceae; genus Kandelia; species Kandelia obovata. The sequence continues at coordinate 5,885,175 of CM038474.1, forward strand.
TTCTTGTTCTCCAACGAGAACAAGCTCGTGGTGGCATGGTGGCCTGACTCCGTGAACAAGGTCTTCCCGTCCACCCTCCAGACTTCCTTCACAGAGGAAGCCACGAAAATGCGGAAGATGCTCCCTCAGTTCCTTAAGCCCGAGGCACTTAGGCGGTACATAGGCATCATGGACGCGGTTGCCCAAAGACACTTCGCCTCCCAATGGGAGAACAGGAACGAAGTCATCGTTTACCCTCTCGCAAAGAACTACACCTTCGGGTTGGCATGCCGTCTGTTCGTGAGCATCGAGGACCCCAGCAGGGTTGCTCAACTAGAGGAGCCTTTCAGTCACTTGGCGGCCGGAATCTTCTCGATCCCCATTGATTTTCCTGGGACTCCGTTTCGGAGGGCCATCAAGGCCTCCAACGTAGTCAAGGAGCAGCTGTCGGGGTTCATCAAGCAGAGGAAGAGGGAGCTTGCAGAGGGAAATGGGTCGTCCCCGCAGGACATATTGTCCCACATGCTGCTGTCGAGCGACGAAAACGGACAGTACATGAACGAGATGCAAATCGCCGACAAGATCATTGGGCTCTTGATCGGCGGACATGACACTGCTAGTTCTGTTTGCGCTTTCATTGTCATGTTTCTTGCGGAATTGCCTCATATTTATGACCAAGTTCTCCAGGGTACGTATGTTATAGTATGTTGGCTTTTATTTCTATTTCTTTTTTTTTTTTTTTTGCCTCTTTTTTTACTTTCCTTTCCTTGTATAGGATCGATCGATCGATCCCGTACCCCAAACCATGCGTTCTTTAATATATAATACAATATAAAAATTAAAATCTCGATACTGCATATTGTAAAACTAATAAAAAAAAGAAGAAGAAGAAGAAGAAGAAGCCGCCTAACAACACAACATGAGAAAAAAAGAAAAAACTGTTTTGCGTCTTCGATCCGTGGCAACATAAATAAATAAATAAATGTGCAGAACAAATGGAGATCGCAAAAAGCAAGGGACCAGGTGAGTTGTTGAGCTGGGACGACGTTCAGAAGATGAAGTACTCGTGGAATGTGGCGTGCGAAGTGATGAGACTTGCTCCTCCTCTCCAGGGCTCCTTCAGGGAGGCCATCCATGACTTCACTTACAACAGTTTCTACGTCCCAAAGGGCTGGAAGGTAAATCTTAATCACCTCACTCGTCTACTCTACTCTTTTACACACACACACACACACAAACATATATATCATCATCATGCGCATGCGCATGGATATATGCAGTTGTATTGGAATGCGTATTCGACGCACAAAAGTGGGGAATACTTCCCAGAACCGGAGAAATTCGATCCAAGTAGATTCGAAGGGAAAGGCCCAGCCCCATACACTTATGTTCCCTTTGGCGGTGGGCCGCGGATGTGCCCTGGAAAAGAATACGCCAGACTGGAGATTCTCGTTTTCATCCATCATCTGGTGAAGCGCTTCAAATTTCACAAGCTCATTCAAGACGAGAACATCATTGTCGGTCCCTTACCCATGCCCGCAAAGGGCCTTCCCGTTCAACTCCTCCCTCACTCCTTCTGATCACTGCTCCTAATTATTATCGTTAACACACACACACACACACACACGCACGCACAATGTTTCCAAGCTATCTAGTTAAAATTAAGCTTTAATATCATCCATCCATATATCCATTAAATTAAATTACTTCTCTATATGCCTTGTACTACTTATTTCTTTCTTTCCTTGTCATTTGTGGTATCTTTTCTTCCTACGGTCAAATGAGCAAACAACAGTTATTGCCTCTTTCCATTGTAGACATGTCTGGAAAAAATAGTAAGACAAGATTTGTTACTTTTAATTATACTGCAGGACATGTTAGAATTAACCCATAAGAAGAATTGTGCAATGATGTTAAATCGTGCTTCAAAAAGCATAATATTATCGCAGCAACTTTGAAAGTCCTTGTCAAATATATATTATTGCATGAATATACATATATAAAAATAATAAAAAAAAGAGATATATAAAAAATTACCAAAATTCATGACTAATTATGATGTAGCAAAAATTTTTTTTCTCGTAAGTTGTATTCCGTAGCAACTTCATATGTTGCTGCCACAATCCACGTTTACAATTTTTCCACACTAAAATTCAGCAATTCGATTATTATTTTGTTAATTTATAGCCATAACTTTTGTGGCTTTGACAGTAAAAAGAATAAAACGTTGCCAAATGTGTCTATTTTCTTGGATTGTTAGCTGTATTGTGACATAATATGCACATCATGCATGCATATGATTATCGACTGAATGCTGATATTCATTTGTGTGCGCGTGTATTTAGTATTCAACAGGATAAGAAGACCGAAAACAAATTAATTAATTAATCCCCTAGCCACCACCTCAATATTTTAAGAAAATGGCAACAAACCACCAGCACATACCTTTACCGGGTTCCTGCAGTTTTAGTTTGTTCATGCTGGGTCTTCAAAATAAAAATCTAACATAAAAAAAATGTATCACTTGCATTTTAAATTTAAGTAATTAAATATATAATCAATAGTAATTTTATGTATTAAAAAAAATTAATTTAAAAAATTTGTTATTTTTTTTTTTACAAATAAACTAAATTTGAAATTGATGTGTTTAGCAACACTTAAATTTTTATTTTAGAATTGAATTAATTCAAAGATCGTTGTTTAGACGATTTCATATAATAACTAATAATTATATATAAAAGTGAAGATCAAGAATAAAGGGTGATTATGTAAAAATTAGTAAGTGATTATTTTATATGTTATTTTGTATTATTTTAATATATAATTATTTATTTAATAGTTAAATTTGTAATCGCTGTATAAAAATAATTATTAATTAAAAGTTGTTATTATTTTTATCAACATTAAAATTTTAAAATTTATTTAAAATATGTAATTTTTTAATATTTTTATTATTCTATTAAGAATTTTATTACCTATATTATTATTAAAAAATTTTATAAACATTTGATTTTAATAAGATAAATTATAATAAATCTACTTTATTTTATTTTATAAAAAAATTATTGTAACTTAATTATAATATTATAAAAATAAATTTTATCTTAAAAATAATATTAAATATATAATATTAAATTATTTTTTAAAATAAATTTTAGTATAACTTTATTTATGTATTAAAGATGGAAATGACAATGTTCCCAGCTCAAGAAGGATAAAATTAAGAGGGAAAGAAAAAAAAAAAAAAGGAGAAAAAGAAAGAACTGTTCCAGCTTTCGAATTCACTGTTCTTTTTTCCTATTTCTCTCTCTGTCTGTCCATTTTTTTTTTTTTTTTTCAAGTGATCCTTCTATATCGTTTTGGTTGTTTACATATAGCAGTCATTAAGACAAAAGGGTACTAAGAGGTTGGAGTCTCATTATCCATTTACTATAACCAAAAGGGCAAAATAAAATAAAAGAAGAAGGAACGTTGTAGCTAAAAACGAACTTATAATTGGATATATATATATATATATAAAAGGTGGATTTGGGGCCTCGCAACTGATAAGCTGCCTGTAGATAGGTAATTAATTAACCACCATATTACATGCCACGTGTATCATCGCCATATTGGACTGGTAATTAATCTCTATATTTGATGGTTGGCTTCCAGTTTCATGATTGTTTTGAAGCTGTAATGCATGCCAAAGCAATGCAAATGCTGTCCGATATGCTCCAATTCCCACATCTGTACATTCTCATTCGGGTAAGTCTCTAACAAGTTTTGAATTTTTATTATAAAAATTTTAAATTTCTTTTAAGTCTTCAAGTCAATTGTAAATTTTAAAATTTTATTTTATATTAATCATTTTTTGAATATAAATATATTTATAAAATATACTTTAAAAAAATATTAAAATACGTCTACACATTCCTTTATTTGATATTTAAAAAATAGAAACTTTTAATTTTTTTTCCATAAATTTTAAAAAAATGAAAAAAAATTAAGATTTTTGTTTTTTTATGTGAAAAAAAAAAGAAATTTGACAAAATACAATCATAAATATATATATTCAAAATGGTTTTTATACAATTTTTGTTAAATCAAATAAAGCATTTAATAATTTGACCAATTTATTACTAAAAATGACCACATGTAATGAAAATTAAATATTAAAAATTTATTAAAAAAATTAAAAGAAATTATAAAAACTACCACAAGTTTAGAATTTCTTAGAAATATATATATATATTTTTTCAGTCAGATCCCCTGAACTCGACGATATATAATGCATTTACATTTTTCTAAAAACCTTTTAAGATTGCCTCAAAGTCTGCAAAGCAAATAATAGATGGGGCAACTTATTTTTCATTAACCCACCTTCCTTGCAGCTTTTTCTCCTGAGAGGAGCATGAAATATACCTAAAATTGTGCTGAAACTTTTCTGGGTTTTCTGAATTGAGATTCACCCATCCGTCATACCAACCTTGGAATTTATTTGAAAACCAAAAACTGAAATCAATCAGCGCTTCCCAGTACAAACGCAGCAGTAATGTGGTGGATAGACAGAGACTGGTGGAAACAGGAACAGATTTGCTAGACCGGGTGCCACAGCAACTTTGCCTGCTTCTTCTTAGCCGACACGTATTTGCATTCAATTAGCCAAATAAACTTGTTCCAACAAATAATACTCACGCACGGATTTACACATACAATTCACATTCGTCTTTTACAATTTTGGACCGTTTCATCACCATGAAATACAACCGTCCCTACAAAGGCAGCTAAGCTTAGTAACCAGAAAGGAGAAATTGAAATAAAATGAAATTTGTAACTGTCTTCACCTTAAAATAGACGAGGTTAGTAGCTTCTACATGACTTTCAAATAGACAAAATCCCACTCAAAGTCTCCACAAAATAATTTTCCTTTCAAAAGTGGAGACCTGCCAATCTTCTTGTTCAGAGATATCAACAGCACAATTTGATACGATAATTACAAGTCTAATAAAAACAGTCAGTTCTCTCCCCACACTCAACTCTCAAATTCACCCCATAAATGTCACAATGGTGAAAATTATAGAAGGAAAAAATGCCAAGCTCTCCCCACAAGACAAGCCGCAGCATGCCAAACTTCCAGCAGCATGACAGAAGCTTCTCTGTCGAGAAGCACCATCTACCAACTAACCTGATCATCCTGTGGAAGATATTCTTTAGCTTTAAAGGGGGAAAAAAATTGCATCACTCACCAAATCACGTGATGGGGTTGGCACACAATATCACATAGAAAGAGACTTGAGCACTTCTAACATACAATGTCACTCAAAGTTGATTGACATAGAGGACAGGAACAAGCCCAGCCATTTTTCCATCTCTCCCAGGCCGCTTTTTCTTCACCTGTAATTACCATCAAATACAGGCAATTAATTCCCAGTCAAGGCATTTACCTTGCCGTGGTAATGCTGCAAACAAAGAAAAAATGAAAACCTAGCTTCTTATTTTGTGGTAATTGAACGCATCTAAATACTTACATAAAACCATCCATCAACTTCATACTCAATTTCAACTTCTTCCCCAGCTGTCAAACTTAACTGCAACAAAAACCAAAACATTTTCTTTCAACCAAGAATCAACCATTAGCTATTGTCTCAATTTCCTCATGCAAGTACACTCATCACACAATGCAATCCCACTGAATTCTGAAAGTCTGACATTCTTGAGCTACAACCAAAACCATTTCTATTGAATGAATAGATTAGAAATCAACTTACCTCATCATCTCCACCTGCACTGAAGTCATAAAGTGCTGTTCCAATTTGTGGATTTCCAGAAGAGACTCGCCCCTCATCCTGAGATTCGAATCTCTGTCCAGCTAATGGATTCTCAAATGATTTGTAACTCTGCATGACAGATGAATTGTATGGAGGAGGCTCTTCCCTAATCTGAAAAGATTGAAGAATTAAGATTCTCATTCAGATGACAAGATATCGAACTACCATAAATTTCCTCTGATGTACCCACCTCACCCTCTCCCCCCAAAAAAGGACAAATTAAATGCTATGTGCCCTACCGGAGATCCAAGACCCTCGTGTATTGATGATGAACCACTATACCTGCTTCCAGCTGACTTTTCCTAAAAAAGACAATTTAAAAAGTGTGAATACACGTGCACATCCACAGCCCCTTAACATTTTATACATGAGCACAGAGTGCAATCATGACAGTAAACAACATAGTAGAATCTGTTTACACTAAAATGAATCTGCAATGGCACAGCATCATCCCAGACAATTACCTTCTCTGACATTTCTGTGCATCATCTTGTCAACATCTATCTATTTATAAAAGTCCCTGATTTTCAAGTAAAATATTGAAAAAATTTCTTGTAATGGCAACATTACCAACTGAAAAATTAGGAGATCAGTACCCCAAACAAAGGGAAAAAGAACACTCTTGTCAGTGTATGAGAATTGGAAAATTATTTTCCAAAAATGCGAAAGAACTCTTGGTTTCCCAATGTCGCATTTCAAATGCCCCAATTTCTACATAAAAGTTCAAAATTTCTGAAAAGCCAAACAAAAACAGTACAAGTTTGCATGCAAGGTATCAAATGCATAAATATTACCAGTGTTTGAGAAGCTCCGTAACTGGTTGGCCGTGAACTGAACAATGAAGGGTAGCTCATTCCACCAAAGTGGGATGATATTGAAGTTTCAACAGATCCAATAGAATTGGGGGAAGATGTCCCAGATGACCTGGCATCCTCGTCCTGCAAATGGGATGAAAATTAGATAAGTACATTTCTCCAACATCACATGGGACAAGCAATCCTTCCAGGCTGCAGTGATACTACACTCATTCCCCATTCAACAAAACATAATGATCTCATTTATACCCCTAATTCTGAAGACTCTAAAAGTGTCTTTGCCCACATATCATCATAGCTAACTGACGGTCTAGAGACAATATTCTCCTCTTCAACCTCTGGGGCATCGGTTCCAATACCAGCCAGAAATTCGTTGACCTAGCATGAGAAAAAACCAAATTAAAAGTGTGCAGAAAACTGAAAACCAAAAGAATCTGGAAAACCATTCGGTAATAAGCTTATAAATCCACAACCAATCAATAAAAAGGTCTTAGCTGACTGATTGGGCCTGCTGGTGGTGGGCACAGGTGCGCACTGGGGGGGTGGGGAGGGGGAGAAGTAGGCAGTGGGGTGGTCCAGGGAGTGAAGGCTTCAGTAAGGAAATGAATGAAAACAGCAGGGAGAAGACAATGAATTCTTGGTCAACAAGATCAAATTATATTACAATCTCACACCATCAGCAATGGCAAGGGACCCCCCACTGGGAGATGGGGCTACTGACTACTTCCTCAGGAAACTATAATGACAAGCATAGAATATAATGACCAATGAATGAAATACATAATGACAAGCATAGAACTGGAAAAATAGGATGCCACCTCACACACATGGCCCAAAAAATAAAAAAGGAAAAAGGAAATGATAAAGTGACCAGCAAATTAAGATACTATTGACAAAGTGTCTTAGTTTCTTGGTCAATTTGGAATAATTGTACAAAATTGTATTGCAAATGGAAAGAAAAGTTTGTTGAGGCAGTCTAAAATAACAATGGTCTCACTGATGATTTACTGGACTCACTAATGAAAATTTCAGAAAATATTGTATTGTATTGCACATCTCGGAGGACAAGAACTCTGTTGAATACCAAAAGAATATAAACTCTTACCCTGTGCATTGCAGGTGCATTGTTTACCAACAAGCCATCATCACCAAGGTTTGCTGCCCATGCATTAACTAGGTCATCATCGAGTGCATCAGGCTCAGCAGGGGCTGGCTTAGATTCATAAATTAGGTCAGAAATTCCAGTGGCAACAGCTGGATCACTTAAACCAGTTGAGGCATTTATATTGTGCTTAGTGCAATAGATGTCAATAAGCTTTGCACTGTTGTTGTAAAAATGAAAAAGAGGCATCAGATATATGAAATAATAAGCACAGCAAAGATGAATATGGAAACACAAGTGAAAAATGACAAAATGAAGAAAAAAATTGAAAAGGACACCACAAAAAATTAAAAATTGTTACACAAAGGCAATTAACTTTGCTACCCAATTCCAATGTCTCTTCAAAAGCCAAAGATGATCCCTAATCCCAAATTTAATTGTGGTCGGCTACATGAATCTTTTCTCGTTATTCCATTCTATTATGCACTAAGTAATGCATGGAACCAATTTGTTCTAAATCCTTCCTAACTGAAGATCCCCGAGTCAACCTAAGTATTCCTTTCCCTCTCCTCTCACCATCGATCTGTATTTAATCACTCCTCTTAATTTGAGCATTTGCTGTCAACACAAACATCACTCTCTCAATTTATCTCCAATGGATGCTACACCTGTTTGCTACGGATATCTTCAATTTATATCCAATAATCTCAAAGTTAAAATTGTGGCAGAACACAATCTAAATTGACTGACACATCAATTTTTATTACAACTGAAGCATAATAAATAAAGAGTTTTGAGGGTTCCCAGCTGTGAACATTTCTGAAGAATGCAAAAAATTTTGGTGCCTCAAACATTACAGTCTTCTAAATAAATAACAATTAGATAATCTACAAGATAAAGCGGATAAAGGAGGCTCAGGATGCACAAGCCTATCAACAGAAGATTAGAGTTATGCAAGAGGTCAGGAAAATAAGAGTTGTTATTGAAGTGAATGCAATAGATATAGACAACATAAAATAGATACTAATAACCAAGAGTTTCAAAATAAGATAGTGATTATAAAATGTTTTTGCAAATCTCAGTTTCTGGCTTTCTGAAGAAAATAAATGATAATCAATACTATAGAGCCAGAAAATTCTAAATAGTAAATCTCATGCAGGCAAAGACTTTCCTGAATTTTATGTAAATGTTTCACTACTTTTACTGTAACTTATAAGATAATCAATACTATAGAGGAGTAGTCGTATTGCGATCCGAAGAGAAAAGTTGGAACATTGAATATTGTCTACTCACAGCCAATAATCATGGACTACTCTGTCAAATAATGGGTAAGAAACCATCAATCCCAATAAAGTCAAACACCAGATTATTGGAAAATGAATTGTACCTTATAGGCCCCAAAGGTAAATACTTGGCTCTGGGAACATAACAAAAAAGTGAAACAAGATTAAGTAATCTCTCATGGGTTTCATAAAGTTTTTTTAGCTCTTCATCAGTCCATTCCTTATTTGTATTATCATGGTTGCGTATGTCCCTGCACCGTGAGAAAGCCACATTAAGTATCCACAAGACATGAGATGTCAAATAAATGGGGAAGTTTCTTGGCCCTTACCTAATCAGTTCATCTTGCGCACTGTACATCTCGTCAAGTACTTTTATCATGGGGCTAAGTAATATACCAAGGCCTGTACCACTGGCTCCTTGGTCTTCACCATTACTGAGGTGCATCTCTGATAACTGAAAGTGCACTCCACCTTCTGCTAAAGCATTTAAGAATTCATAGATCTGTAGCCTATAGGGCTCACCAGACCTGATTGCTATGGTTGTGAGGGCTTGAGCAGCAGTAATACGAACCTGGAGTGTCCAAGCAGGAAAAAACAAATAAGGAAAGCAGAAAAGAAAAGCAAACTGATCCAGAAGCCAACATAAAAGGGCAGAGAACCATAAAATCATTCAATTGATATGAAGGTGAGAATGGTTGGGAATCTTCGCCGTGTAATCAACAAAAATCTAGTGCTTTTGCCTTTGATTAGGTCAAGGACATTCTTTGTTTCCTTCTGATTTTACAACTTTACAACTGATGCATATTTGAGTAAATTTGACTGTTAAATAGAGGAAATTTTATCATTGGATCTTAATTTCAATGAATTTTTTTAACAACCACCTGAATGCTCATAACTGAAGAATAGGTCAACCCATTTAAAATGCAAGTTGCCCCAAGGCTTGCTTTGCAATCCCAGGCTAAAAGAAGCAGACATATGATTCAATATGATGGCCATATGCAAACTTATACCTCCCAGCTGCCACTAAAAGCACACCTCTGGAGTCGAGTCAATGCGCCAGCTAGAGTAGGATTACGAGAACTGGCAGCTGCAACCATTTTATCTGTATCTAACATCATCAATGCAGTACCAGGAGGAGTTGCTGATTCCCAAGCATATTCAGATGCAGCGTAATTTGCATTTTCTCCCAGGAACCAAACCTGTTGGTTCAAAAAACAGATATTAATGTCATTAAAGTAAAAAGTAAGGAAAAATAAAAAAGCAATGGTCTTTGCCATATGAATAGAAAGGTAAGAAAAGGATTGTTTTGACTGAAGAGGCTGCTTACAGCTGCTTGCACTAATCTTTGTAATGCCAGAGCCGACTTAGGATCAGATGCAGATACCCTATCTACTGACGTAAGCCCCAACATTGACCCAGGCTGTGGTGGTGGCAGATCAAGAACTATGGTAACTGCTTCCAACGCAGTGTGCTTCCCACCAGAACCAGCGCCAACAAGGCATGTCTAGAATGAAACAATTACAAATCAATCACAGTGGTTGCCCATTCTTCTGGGCAAGCAGGATAGTATCAAATTTAAGTTGAAGCCACTTCTAGATGAGCAGACAATGAATAAATGGCAGAGGCAAAATAGACTTAAAGACAAAACAAGCAATAACAAGTCTAGATTAAACAAGTAAACCATAATCAGCAAGCAATCAATTATGTGAGTAGAAACTTACTTTCCATAACAGTTGTAGCACGTCTGCGTCTATCTTGCCTGGAACTTTAGTGGCGAAGATCCTTGCAATTTCAAGTAGAGTGACAGCCATATCTGGAGTTGCCTGACCAATCAATGGAATAAACCACAAACTATCTATTATTTATATTGAATGACCCACATACACGTAGAAGCAACATGTAAAAAGGACAAAACAGAAACATGAAACTGCTTTTATAGATGATAACCTGGAAAATCCAACTCAAAATAAAATATAATGCTAAGAAAGAAATCTGTACTGTGAAATAAGAAGACATTAATAGAGTCAAAAGCATGCCTTCCAAATGGACCATCCATTTTACCAAGATAGCAGACACGCTTCAATGTCAATGTCATACCTTGAAACGAGCATGCAAAGTGAGTAGAATATCATTTAGCAGTGGTGCTGGCCAAGCTGGATCAGAAAGCTCTGATGCAATGATGGATTCTAGTTCATCAAAAGATTCATGTGGGCTTTGCATCCATATCAATGCCTTGATCACCATTGCTCGAACATAAACACACTCACAAGCTACAGTTGTCCGCACAACCTCCATTAAAGAAGCTAGTACACTTGCAATGGTATCCTTGCCACCAGTTGCACTAGATACAGCAGAGGCCTTCCTGGTACCTATGGAGAAATAGAGAGGAGGAAGAGGAAGAGAACTGCAATCAGACAATGCTTCACCATATAGGCAATTCATAACTTAAGAAGGGTATTTCAACAAAACAAATAAAGGCTCCCAGACAGTGGTGTGTTGGGGAAGGGTCAATGTAGTGAAAATAGATGTAAGATCCAAATCCAAAAAATAAATAAATAAATCAATCAAACATTTTAGAACTGAGAAAGGGGACAACTCAAATTTAACTTTCAAGGAAGCATAAAGAAAATAGAGAAAAGAATTATAAAAGCAGGAATCCACCTATATCTGAATTAGAAATGGCATCACATTAGGGGAATAGATTTGGGATATGCACATCATTATGATTGATATTTGAGGGGCAAAGAACAGTAATCATGGACAGCAAAAGAGGTTCTTTGCAGAAATCTCTGGCAACAGAATATCCCAGATTTCGAAAGCCATTCTCAATAAATAGTTTTGAGGAGAAAGGAGGAATGAGGGCAACACACATCAGGGTTTTGATTACTCAACTAACAGTTTTCTCTGTTAAAATGAAAGTCATTGCCTAAACATAAGATGCCACTGATGACAGCATTCGAAATCCTACAAATTTTAAGGTACTTTCCTAAACCAGATTTTAAAAGTGCAATCTTCAACCTCAATAAAAATGCTCAAATGTAGTATTTGGTCTTCACACATGTGGCATGAAAACTATTATAAGGTAATGTAAATGCATAAGTGGAGTTCATGTGGTGAGGATTTAATCCCAAGTTTTTCTAGTGCAACAAAGTAGTGGCTATTTTTCATGGATAAACACCATGGATTTTCCTTGGTATCATGTACATACTGTCCTATTGAATGATCCCTGTTAGGTGCCCTCTAATCTCTAAATGCCCTGTCATACCAAGGCCCATTGGCTTAAAGTGTGGACAAAGCACAAATCTACTGATGTCTTATGCTGAGGCCTTAATGTTACAAGAAGAATAGAAGCACTGCCCCTAGAACTCCTGAATTTAGTCATAAAGATATCAAATGCTTGCTACAAAGCTAAAGGTTAAGCTAGTGAATCAAACAGTACTCTGGCAACACACTAGAAACATGTGCACCAGGAATGTGGCAGACACATCAAAACTGCCTACCCAGAGATTTAAAATGCCACACAAACATTTTAACAATATAAGCCATTTCACCCAAACTACCAAATTTACCATCCAATAAGGCCTTCAATTGACATTAAATGATGTGATTACCAATGATTGTACAGAATATAAACATAAGATGTGTTACTTACAAAAAGTAAAGTAAAAATTTAAGTGAGATGAAGTTACCATCAGCATATGGGTTTTCATTAAAATCTTGATCCTGTGAATCTACAGCATCGGAGAACCCATTCACATTTACTACCTCATTGATATCTTGTAAGCCCAAAGCCAATGCAGCAGCCCGACTTTTCCCCATCTCCTGCACAACTCTTGCTGCTGCATGCAGTACTGGCCTAGAGAAACTTCGAAAGGAACTCTCCAACCTTATCATACACAGGCAGAAAAGAATAAATCTCCCAGAACACCTTAAATAAGATAATTACATGACTGGAAACTAATACATAGATATTAGAAGCAAATAACAAGCTAAATACAAAGGATGTAAATGCCTCAAAACCGAAAAAAGGGACAAGAGAAGGGGTGGTGGAAGACAGAACAGAGAAAAAAAGGGAAGGGTGGTTGGAAAAGACAGAAGTTAGAGGAAATAGAATTCAATCAACCTTCTCATTACAAGTTTGATTAGAGGTTGTGGACGCCTAGTCTTTTGAGATTTATCTTTGGAAGCTTTTGACATATCAATTGAATCAGCACTTGATCCTTTTGATCCTACTGATGGTGCTTCCGGCAACTTCAGAACCTCCCTAGTTAAACGGTACCAGCCAGCAGCCCTCTCCTCAGTCCTACAGTATTGTGTATTTTAAAGAATTAGTGGAAAGGAATGATGAAAGAGTGTCACAAAGCTCATGCCATGCCAGCAAACTTTCCTAAACATGATGAAAGCATAGAAATTGAAAAGCAAGTACTAAGAATGTTACTTTCCCACAAAACAACTACTACCTCTCTGTGCTATCACTTTTTCCCAGTACACATAAGATTGCTTCAAAACACACTCGCTCACTAGGGTCTAGAAGGAGTTGGTAGAGCACCGAGTTGAACTGAGATTTAATACCAGGCCTTTCTGGAGACAAAAGCATTAGAAAACAGATTGTCTGATACACTCAGGATGTGTGCAATATAATACAATATAATTCAATACATATTGCTTGTAAAGAAGAAACAAAATGACAACTATTTTACCATCCAGTGCACGAGCTCTAGATATTGCATGACACAACCTCACCAGTGATACTCTAGCAAGCACATCATGCAGATGGAGAACATCCTGCAAAGCCCCTGATTCAGGTAATACCCAACAACATAACATCAGTAAACAAAAATTAGCTGGGGTAATAAACCTTTGTAAGTCACCAGATAAACCTGAATGACAAAGCATAGAAGTGAATCTTGCAGTGTAGCACCAAATAAACACAAAATAGAGCAAATATACAATGTGCTCATTGATACAGAATAAGGAAACCAAATACTCTACCCTGTCAACTATCTATGTTTCAACATACTTCAGCAATACAGTGAATATATGAGTTGTTGGACATCAAATGACAACAAACAGCAGAAATTTTTATTGTAATGACAAATTCTGACCGGAAAATGACATTCAATCTAGAGATTTCAAAATTTTAATAGCTAGTTCTGCTTTTTTTCTGTAATCTAAACAACATGAATTCAATTTCAGTTATGTGAAATCCAATTTAAAGATTTCAAAATTTATAATTAAGTGATAATAGCACCAGGTCAAGTGTTTGAAAATCATTAATAATCATCAAACGAGGAGGAAAGCAGGGCACAAAAAAAGATTGGGTAAGTCTACCTCCTGGGAGCACAAGCTTTCCTGCAAGGTAAATAGGAAAAATAACAAATGATGAGAAAAATCAAATCTAGATCAAGAAAATAATTAAAAGAAAAATGATTACACAACAGAAAACAGCATAAGCCATCTGGAAAAAGGGTCACCTAATGCCATGGCAACTGCATAAGGGTCTTTGGTTGCCAACTCAGCAAGAATTTCTAAAGAATGCCTCACAGCAACAGGATCAGCAAATGAAACCCTGTAGTCAATAATGAAGTCAACTCCAAAGTTACAAACAAGTAAATGATCAAAATTGAAACACAACAAATGCATGAGGCAAAATAATTAAAAGGGAAAATTGGACAAAAAGAAAAATGAAAATGATAATGGTAGATGTACAAGAGAAGCACAGGCGCTAATGAGCCTACAGTTTGGAGGGCTAATTGTTGAAGGGTGACCCTTGTTATAACAATAAGATTACTCCACTACAACCAGGAAATCATGGGTTCTAGTCACAAAACAACTTCATTGTAAAAACAAGGGGGAAAGGCTGCTTGCATCTAATCTTTCTCCAAATACCACAATGTGAAAGTCTCATGCACTGGGGTGCCACCTTTTAGTTTTGGTCAAGTGAAGTAAATATAATCAGAGAACTAAAGGTACTTACAATAAAGATGAACCAATATGACATACAAATCTCAACCTTTCTAAACCTTTTTCCAAGCTAGTTGGAATCTGTCAGACAAATCTTTCACTCAATTCCATCTAATTTGAAATCATAGTCTCAGCTACATGTTTGGAAACTAAAACTCCCTTTTCACCCCAAGTTGAGTTTTAAAGGCCTCTCTTTTGAATATATCAAACTTGCAATAGGCAGAACCTTCCTTTTAGATATTTTCATCTATCCTTTCTCATATTACAGCCTATCCACTTCAGCACTCTCATTCAACTGCTAATATGTAAGCATGCTGCTTCTTTCGTATATAGATTAACATTAAAAGCCCATCATGCATAAAGCTCGTGGTATAAATGTCCTAGACTTATAGTAAATATTCTCAAAGAAAAGGTTATCAAATTTAAATTATATTACAAAAAATATGACTTCATCAGGAAAATCCTTTACCAAAACTTGACAGTGTCCAACAGATGCCACAATCAAATGGAATGTCATGTGAATCCACAAAATCTGTGTAAACAGAAGTTTTGTTGAGTAAGAGAGCTTACCCCTGCACAGCACGATGCAGAAATGCTGGATTTCCAGGATCAAGAGGAAGTCTCCTTAGTGCACTCAGGGCAGCATATTGCAAATTACTCTGAATGACAGACTGAAAATGATGCATTATTTAGTTAAAGAAATCCATCATCTGGTAATAATTCTTGCATAGGATTGATAAAAATAACATAATTCTTGGCAATAGCATGTTCAGCAACGTCTAATAGTAAGAGACGCAACAATGCAATTATGAACATAGGGCCCCAAGTAAATATTCTCATGGAGAAAAATGAGAGAGAAGCAATGTTTTCTACAGCACAAAAGACTTCTCCGAGCTTGTGACAAAAAAAGATGATTTATTCATTCAAAGTAGAGAGTTCTTAATAATTAGCATGAAGACCATGCCCTAATAGCAATATGAAGGGAATCATATTACCCCACAAAATAAGCTAAATTTTGTAATTGAGATAGGGCCCACAAGAGGACAGAATTTGTTATGCTGGCAATCATCACAGGTAGACACAGATATTGGCCAAAACTATGTGTTGAGATTTATTGTAAAGACAGTTTCCCATGTTACTCAAACCAATTTGTTGTAAGCACCCAATATATAACCAATAAATCAAAGGGAATATCCTAAGAGATAACTTAAGATTCCAGCATAGAGAGCTTTATTTGGCAAGATAAAGCTCTGCCTCATGTTGTACATGTCACAGTCAGGTCTGATTTGTAATGATCATCATAATATGGGGTTACAGTTAGCCATCAGAAATCAAATCCATTTTCATCATAAGATGAAAAACTGGCTACTTACCACCAAAAAAAGGCAAAAGTTTACCTCAATATAGCAATAAAAAAGAAAGCCATGTTTCAGATTATTGTGAAACTAAGAAGAAAGTTACCTCCTTGTCACCGCCCTTGGTCCCAAACATTCCTTTCTTTCGCTTTTGTGGGACATCAGCAACCTATAATCATTACAAAATTCAGCAGGATTAATTTTCCAAGTTATTGACATATTTGGTGAAAATGCTGCATTAAAAGGTCGTAAAAATATGCAGGATAACAGAAGGAAAACTCAAGTGATCAATGCACAACCACCAATCTGTCCCAGCCAAATAAATTATAACATGAGAAAATAATCTATATGATTTTAAAATCCCAAATTGAATTTGAGTTCTGGTCATGTTCAGAAATAGACTTACAACGCCTACTGTTTTCCCTTTCAATGAATCTAATATATTTGAGGCTGTCTTCAACAACAATGATGTAGAAGGAAATTTCCATGAATTTTCATCCATCAACAAAAAACTACAAAAGAATTGCTAAAAAGGATGCAAAATTTCCTTCCAGAGTGTATTACAGAACCAACAACTAGCAATGTACCTGAAATTCAATCTCACAGCCTCTACCTTGTAAAACAGAGAGAAATCCAATAGGATTCAACCAAAAGATTTTATAATAAGCAAGAACACAAAAGAAATGCAGCATTTTCTTTGCAAATTATCAAAGGAAGAAAAGTGAATATTGCATACCTTATCAAGAATGCCAAACACAATCTCATACAATCTGGACAAAATCTCAGTGTTACTTGAAGCAGCGTAAATAAGGGCCTTTAAAGCTTGCAATCTTCGTACATGGACTTCAATATTAAAACAAGAAAATATTAAGACAAACACCTATAAAAGCATCATGAAGTAGATATACACTTATTGGAGCATACACAATCATTATGTGACAGCTGGTCTTGTATGGGATTTTCAGCAGTCATGCACCATAGCATTTCTTATGGACTCCCCCCCCCCCCAAAAAAAAAAAAATCAATGTCAATTATGCTTGTGCAAGTCATAGTTCTTTGAAAATCGTGAATAAGTTGTTTGGATGCTTTCATATTTCTAAACATTAGCTGCAGTTACCAATATTGTGCAAGATTTTTGTACAAGGAAAATCACATAATGGCTCAATTCAACATTGTCTCCTGCCCAGGTTTTAACATTGAAGGTAAGATGCCACCAGCCATTAATAGAAACTTACAAAACTGACTATAGCCTCCAAAAGTAGCAAGAATGAAGTACACAATTATATTCATGTGCCACATATTAGAATTTTCTGATTAAAAACAGAATGCCTATTAACTGCCAAGACTGCAACCAAAAAATGAATCTAACAGAACTTCCAGTTCTACAAATGGCTGGATCCAAAAAGATAAGTTGCACACAACCAGCTCTCTTTCTACAGAATTAAATAATAAACAGAACTTTATAAATGCATTTTCCAAATTTGCACATGCAACAGCACACCAACCAATTTGTATCAAGTCATAAGCACGTATTAAACAACAGAAAACTGTTATAAAAAAAATTAAAGTTCAGTTCACCATGGAAATGTTTCAGCAGGAGAGTTCAACCACCCAATTGGATAAGCTGACAAAGATTAATTTAGTCAATTCATTCTTCACACGCACATCAGAAAAAAGAATTTCCAAAATCTGTTTGCAATAAAGCCAACATGCCAATACTAAGCATTCAAACAATCAAGAAACTGGACTAAGAACACCTTACATTCTATGTCAGCGTTTGAAGCCTCCGCTGATAATTGTTCTACTATTCGCGGAACAACATCAGCTCTAGTAACCCCTCCAACAGCATCAATGTCAGCCAAAGCATCCCAATTAGGAGTGGGGATCCCACCACCTGGACTTAAACCTTGAGCACCAGTATCCGATAAGATCCTAGCCAAGTAATAATACACATAGCGAAGGACAGTTCTGTCTTCACACTGCTGATTAAGCTGTGACACAAAGAAGAAAGGGGATAGACTATCTTATAACTTTGCTACAAATTTTTCTTTCAAATTTCTGCAAACACCAATGCAATCCTTCAGTTCCTCCACAAAGAACTAAAACATAAAGCACTGAATCCTCACTAATGTTGGCAAACACCTTGACAGAGAAAAGAACACGAGACATGGTGTAAAGGGAATAAGATGATGATTTCACAGATTCAAATTGAAAATAATCTCTAAATGTGGTGCAGGTTGAGTAGCAGGAAAGAAGTGCACCAAATGCAAATGAGATTTGAAGAATTGGAATCAGGCTTAAATGCTTCACCTTTGAAGAAACTAAAATCTAGGGAAATTACCAAAAAGCTACAAAATGTAATTTACCAACAAGAACAAAACTATTTACACTTACTAAACGATCAATTGTAAATCTTATCAATATTTTCTGTATTATTAGTTTCTACCTACATTTTTTTTTCTTTCTTTTTATTAAATTGATCTTACTTCTTGTTAAGATTTTTTTTCGATTGATCTTAGTGCGTCATTCATCTTTAAAATTTTAATGTGAAAAAGAAATTTCCTTCTATAATGTGTTAAATTTATTTATATATGTTGATTTGCAAAGGTACAAAAGGCAAACAAGTTAATCCTCATTGTCCCTTGAACAAAAAATTGGACTTTCTTGTAATTTTCAGCTGTGCATCTCAACCAGTGAAGGGCCAACTCATGAGTAAAGGACAACATATCTGAGAGAAGCAAAGAAAGGAAGAAAGAGAAAAAGGGGAAAAAAAACACAGAGAAGTAGAACCGCCATACCATGAGAAGAGAGGGAGCCAACGAAGGGTCAACTGAATTGTACACCGCAAGCTTGGGGAACACATGATGCACTAATTGCTTCTGAGAACTTTTCTACGCACAAGGTCAAAAATACAAAAGCATTGTGGCGAAATATTTTTGCGTTTTTGCCGCATTTAAAGAGAAACACAGAGATTCACAAGAAAATGTAACAAAAGAAAGAGCGAGCGGTGCTGACCTGATCAGACGTAGCAGCCAGTTCGTGGATGCTCCTTGCAAGTTGCGAATAAGAAACGGGCTAAAAAGATCATCAGTCGACGGCCGTTTCAATTACTCTTACAATAATTATAATTATAATTATACGAATCGTGGTAAACGAAATGGAAAAGGAAAAAGAAAAAGAATAAAAAAATACATATAGAAAGAACGATTAACGAGAAAGAACCTTCTTCTTTTGTCTGTGAGGCAGGATGTTAGTTTTGACGGGATTCAATGCGGCTTTAGCCGCAGAAATAGTGTCGTTTTGGATCTGAACAAACGTCCCTCTCTTGGATTTTTTCTCTCCTAACGATGATGACTTCCCCGACGATGACGACGAGACTGGAGCAGGAGCCGCCGTGGAAGCCGGAGGTGCCACCGTGGATCCGGAAGTAGCCGACGGAACCGACCCCGGATCGGCCGTTATCAGATCCATTAACGTCGTCCCCGATGATTCCTAACAAGAATTAATTTCGTTAATTGCTTTCTTGTTTTTTTTTTTTTTCATTTTCCTTTTTCCTGCTTCTTGAAATTAATTAATTTTTGAGTGCGCGCGCAGCGTGTGCGCGAGAGAGAGAGACAGAGAGGAGGAGGAGGAGGAGGAGAAGAGGAGGACAAATTACCGCCATAGATGGATGGATAGATGGATGTTCGAATCTTTGAACTTATGAATCTTGATTCTGGAAGAGGAAGTACGCACAATTCACTTTTCTTTTTTCTGTGCGGAGATTGAACCACTGCATCCGCATATGCCTCTTCGTGAATGTTGAAGGAAGGCAAGTCTATGATTCTCTAGTGGATTATTTTGGAGAGGAGTGCAGTGGAGCGGAGCGGTGAGGCCCAGGACAGCACCCACAACTCGCTTCTCTCTTCTCTTCTCTATTATTTTCTTCCCTCTTTTTTTCGCCTCTTTTCCTTCCTTCCTCCCTTTTTCTCCCCCACGATTTCGAAATCACGAATGAGAGTTGCTCGTCCAGAGAGGCAGTAATATTCCATTTTCAAAATATTTTATATTCGAACAGAAAATGGTACGAAAATTTTGACACTTGAATAGCAAAACCTAATTTTATTTTTTTACGTAAAATGATATATATATATATATAAAAGAAAAACCCTTACCAATCAACTGAAGTCTCTTAAAAAAAAAAACAGAGAGAGAGAGAGAGAGAAATAATTACACACACACATCTAAACACAATTAACAGAATAATTGATTTTTTTATTTTTATATTAAGTAGAAATGTTACCACTGTTTTTTATTTATAGATTGATATTACCAGTCAACACTCGCTGCTCATATTGTTTATACATCGTATATTTACAACCTTAAATTAAAAGTGCAAATATAACCAATCTGACAATTTTTCCCCTCGCATGACTATCTACTGTTTGTTATTATTAATCTAATATGCCTTAGGATGCACGACGTACGTACGTAATATATAATGACGCGAATATTTTTGTTCCCCACTCCCACTGGTTAGAAATAAATCTTATTTTAAAATTCGATCTTTGGAGGAAAAAATAATAATAATTTTTTTTTTTAAAAAAAAAGAAAAGGTACTGCCAGGGTTGGCCTCGTCAAAATAAGCCGCATGAAAAAAAAGAGGAAAGCCAAAAGTAATAATAAATAAACAAAACAAAAAAAAAAAAGAAACGAAAAGAGAAACAATCAAAACCCACAAACCTACAAACGGTGCGCTTGACTTAACTCGTATTTAGATCCGATAAGATATGACGCGAACCCAACTACAATTTACACAAACTCAGCACAAGTACTGTAATGATCCCATGTACCTTTTTTTTCTTTTTCTTTTTTTTTTTCCCTGAATGAATATTATGATAGTTTCTATTCTTTGTTTTTCTTCTTCACTGTGTCGAATATATTTGTAATAACGTAAATATACAATCTTGTTTGCGTGTACATATGTACTCCTCCCTGGTCTTGGTCTTTGTAGTTATTGGTCGGTGTCTTCAACGAGGCGATCTTTGCCGTTGGTTATATAGCCTTTTTACTCTGTTTCTCGCCTCCCTTCCACGCTCTTTTCCCCCTTGTTATGTTTTTGTCCCTCCAGGACCGACTTTCAACCCCACTCCGAGACGATATCTCACAAAGTCAAGCTCCTTTTTGATCGAGGTAAATTTCTGCCCATTTCCTTGCCTAGTTGCCTTCTTCTTCTTGCAAGACCTTAAATCTGTTGTTTACAGGTTTTCCCCGGTGGGTTGTTTTTTTTGTTTTTTCTTTTTGCTTTTTTGTTCGCAATTCTTGATTCCTGAAAGATTGTTTTGACTTGGATTTGTTGAGCACATGTCCTCCCGCTTTTGGGCGGACTAAAAAACAACAGACTGCCGTCACACAAGTCCTTCGGCTTTTGTGATTGCTGGAGCCTGCTTCTGCTGACTTTTCTTTCTGGGCCTTTAGAGAACATCCCGAGTTGCATGTGGTTCTCTTCTCTTCCTCATTTAGGTTGATTTGTAATAATGGTTTTTTTTTTTGCGTGCTATTTCGTTTTCAAGACACGTTTTAGTTAGATGCGAGGTTACAAAGAACCGACGGGTTCCTAATCTTAATTTCTATTTTTTGCAGCGGTTTATTGTGTTGGCCATTTGACTCAGCCCCTTTATTTGTGGATTCAAATTGGAGGCTTCAGTGGTCCTCATCGCTCATTTCTCAGTGTGTACGTCACATAGAGATCCTTTTTGTTGTTTTCTCATCTCGGATGAGGTTTAAATTTCAAGAGATGTTATGGTTATATATAAATTGAGGGATGCTGTTTCATATACTTTTATTTAACTTGCATTTTGATTCTGTGTTATGCATGAGGTAACATCCACGAGATTCTGAATCTTGTTTTTTATGTAAATTTTTCGTCCAATTAATAATGAACACTTGTGCACCGAGTTGTTGGTCTTTTTTTTTTTCCCGTAAAAGAAGTCTTGAAGACTCATGCTTTTTGTTCTGCTCTGTCAGCAGTTAGGTTTATTTTCATATGGTGGTGAGGACCTTTCCTCTGTCTGTGTGAGTATATATTGTTGGGCCTCAAATAATATGTCAATTATGAATCTATGTGCAGAATGTTATACTGAAAGAGACTGAACAATTTTTTTTTCAGGGTTTTCTGAAGGTAACAATTTGGTTTGGATTCTAACACAAAAGATATAATAAGACGAAGGATTATTGATTCTCGAGAACAAAAATGTTGGAAGGTGGTCCCAAATTTCCTGCAATAATTAGTCTAAACAACTATGATAACAAATATCATGGTTTGTCACAAGGTTTTGCTGAGAATTCCAACATGTCAATCGAAAGTTATGAGAGCATGCCAATGAGCATTAATGAGGGGTCTGTTGCAACTAATATAAGTAGTGTTGATTCAAATAATTCTCATACTCGAATGTTGAACCATATAGGGAAGCCACATGCTAACGGCAACCTCGCCGATGCAAATAGTGGCAATCATAAGGGAAGGGCGAGACATGCTTTAAGTGATGATGCTTTAGCCCGTGCTCTAATGGATGGCACTTATCCGACAGAGGGCCTTGAAAATTTTGATGAGTGGACACTTGATTTAAGGGTGCTTAAAATGGGTCCACCTTTTGCTCAAGGGGCTTTTGGAAAACTCTATAGGGGTACTTATAATGGGGAGGATGTTGCTATTAAAATATTAGAGAGGCCTGAAAGTGATCCTGAGAAGGCAAAGTTAATGGAGCAACAATTTCAGCAAGAAGTTATGACGTTGGCGACATTGAAGCATCCCAACATAGTTCGATTTATTGGTGCATGCAGGAAACCAATGGTATGGTGCATAGTTACAGAGTATGCTAAAGGAGGTTCTGTACGTCAGTTTTTGAACAAGAGGCAGAATAGGGCTGTGCCACTGAAATTGGCGGTCAAACAGGCCCTGGATGTTGCAAGAGGGATGGCCTATGTTCATGGACTTGGTCTTATTCACAGAGATTTGAAGTCTGACAATCTTTTGATTTTTGGGGACAAATCTATCAAAATTGCTGATTTTGGGGTCGCTAGAATAGAGGTGCAGACAGAGGGAATGACACCAGAGACAGGAACGTATCGCTGGATGGCACCGTAAGATCTTTGGCCCGAAGTTTGCTAAGGATGTCATTTATTCATTGATCTTTGGTTATGCCATTTCTTCTTGTAAGGGAAAAACGATTGTGATTTTTGGTTTTCTTTAACAAATAACACTTGATGGTCTGCACTGTTACGGTTTAGACTTTTCATTTATAGCTGACTACTGTCAATGGTATTGGACAGAAGTAAAGAATATTGATGGTTTTCATTGCCCTTACGGTTGATGGTTCCTTATTTTGTTTGAATTTCCATGTGCATCAGTTGAGTTCTAATGACTTTCCTCCTTGGACCCAAGCCACTCCAAAATGCTGCACAAAATTGCCCTCACCAACCCCAAGTGTTAATATTATGTAGCTTTATGTTTTGCCCCTGTCAGTGTTTGCTGTCATACATCAAATTTTGGGGGCATGCTGCCTGTAGCTATGTAAAACGCTTTATCAGCTTTTGACTATTACTGGTTAATTTTCTGTGCTGGCTACAATCTTCCTTTAACCTGGTCACATCCTCCAGTTGATTTAGTAAGTTAAACATCTGCATCTGATATTTGTTGTGATTAATGTTGCAGTTATTGCTACTATCTTTTTTTTTTTTTAACTATCATGATGTTTGTTGTTATCTGCTCGATCCTCAGCTTGTTAGCTGAAACTTGTACTTTATGGGGCAATAAATTGGAGTGAGTCGTTGACTCAAGTAAATTTCCATCTCCATCATTTTACCTGCTTCTTATTATCGTTATTGGTAGTTCAAGTATTCTGTGTTGGTAAGTTATGGGCAAATTTGTGTAAACTTTTTCTCATAAAGGGTATACAAAGTGCAGGACTTGGTTACGTAGGGCCTGTAAAAATCAATGTTTTTGGTAAAGGAGTCATTGTTTGTGTTTATCTGACTCTGCAGGGAAATGATACAGCACCGGCCCTACACTCAGAAAGTGGATGTCTACAGCTTTGGGATTGTTCTGTGGGAACTAGTCACAGGAACGGTTCCCTTCCATAACATGACAGCAGTGCAGGCAGCATTTGCAGTTGTCAACAGGGGTGCCCGTCCCACAATCCCCAATGACTGTTTACCTGTTCTTTGTGAGATCATGACTCGATGCTGGGATGCCAACCCTGATATAAGACCCCCCTTTGTCGAGGTCGTGAAGATGCTTGAGGTTGCCGAGATAGAGATTGTGACCACCGTCAGGAAGGCCCGTTTTAGATGTTGCATGGCTGTGCCCATGACATTGGACTGATTTTGCCGTGCAGGGGAGAAAAATAATATGAGGAAGTAAGAGGATAGGGAAAAGAAGAGAGTAAACTGGATAAGAAGAAGAAAAGAGGCAGAAGGAGCTGATGTGTCTTGCATTGTCTGTATTTATCACATCAGGTTCTGGTCTTTGTTGTCAGGTTTTTTAAGATAGCCAATGAAGAGATGTCATGTGAGGAACAACAGTTGGTTTTGGGTGGGAGTACTAAATTTTAATTAATGGACATCGGTTGCTTAAGTTAAATCAGCGATGACATAGGAGGTGATGAATGTTTTGTGCCTAAATATTTCTTCTTCTGTGCCGCCCAAGACAGCCAACTATGCTTTTTCTTTTGTTGGTTTATGGGCTTTCAAATACATACACACAGAAGCATGGGGATTGCCGCTCTCTTTGAGTTGGGTCTATTGATCAATAACAATACTGCACATGTCGAAATATGCACACATGCAAAAAGAAAAAAAGTAAGCCCTGCAACTTACTGCATTTTGATCTCTTACTGGAGCTAAAAAGTAAGCCCTGATTCCGATCTTTTATATTCTCCTGGAGCTTGAGAGTTTCTGTTTCCTTTTGGTGCAAACTTAGTTTCATCTCCATCAATTGCTGCATCAAAATTTCAGTAATGGCAAAAAGCCTTCCGAATCATCATATAAGAAGATAATATAAAGTTAATAATCTTTTACTTATAGCTCGCATGGGCTTGATTCCGCCGGTTGCAACATCTCCATCACCTTTAGTAGTTCATCTTGCAGTCCGAGGGACAACAAACGTGATTGGTCCCTCCATATAATCTGAGGACCCAGCAGTCAACTTTTCTTGCGAAATTTTGTTTGACCTTGAGCTAGTCGACACATCAGAGGTAGATCGATAGTTTTGCCTTTTCAACCTTCCAGCTTGAGAAGAAAGAGCATTCTCAAAAAGTGCCCTTTTATCCTTTTCAGACAACAATCCTCTGTACTCACATGACCCTTCATCAGCAGCAGAATAATAAATACCAGCAGAATGTGGATTTAAATCATTGAATTGTCTAATGTCTGCATTTTCTGATAATCTACTGCAATATTTGCGATCTTCAAGAGATTGCAAAATTTTGTGATTGTCAATAATTTCAGTATTCTCAACACCATTGACATTAACCTTCACACAATCCCTAGGTTCTGACACTCTTCCCAATCTGTCCCAAACAGTGGTTCGATGTAGCTTGGCATGCTGATTGAGTATTGCACCGGCTGCTCTTGAGAAAAGCCTTCTTCCAGCGACATTTTCAGCTAGAGAACACTTAAAAGTAGTGCTTCTTACACAAGTAAATAAATAGAACCAAAAAAAAAGAAGAAGTTTGGATCAGATCTCGGTGATTAGCATCTAACAGTGTACCTGAACCCTATATAGTCAAATATATTACTGCTCACGGATGCAGAGAGCTTTGATGCATCGTACATAGGAATGGTAACAACATGACAATAAAAGAGACGCGGAGGATGTACCGTGCAAAACAAATTAAAATTCTAGACAATCATAGAATTACAAAGAAGGACAAAATGTGGGCATTCAGCCATTCTCCAATGCCATTAGGTTTAACATATCAGCAAACTGGAGAAGATATCGAAGAAGCTCTCTCATTTATCAATCAGAAACCTAAGTGCCAGCTAGTTGAGTTCGTTGTTAATAGGATATACATTACACAACTAATAAATCAGATAAAACATCGGCACAAGTAGTAAACATGAAAGAAACGTGAAGAAGCTTACTTTTGTGAACCTTGTCACTGCATGCTTCGCTCACTTCCATCTGGACTGCCTTCCAGGGAACTGTAGTTTAAGGACTCATTGCTCTCGTTTTCTGATGCGTTGAACTTTCTTCCTGGAGATATACGAGTTATTGGCATTGAATCTTCAATGAATTCCCCATCCGAAGTCTGTGAGGAAGACAAATGCCTGCCCTGAAGGCATTCAGAAACTTCCTCATCATCGGTAAGATTGTGAACAGGCAATCAACTTACCATTTCTTGAAAAAAAATTAGAGCGCATGAGGAGAACATAAAGAAAGACAGCAATTACAGTGGTAACATGTCATCCCTATTTCCATGAGCATCGTTTGAACAGAATTATGCCTGCTTGTTTTTAGCAGCATTATCGTCACTGGAAATCACACTAGTAACATTTTCAATGTCTGATGCAACCGTGGTTGCAGTTGAATTCTTGACATTTTCGGGAATAAAGTCCCATAACCTAAATAATCAGAGCAAAAATTTTGTTTGGCAACATATTTATGTATGGGAAAACATATCACAGCTGTCCGCACTCCAAAATGGAGAAGAATCGTCATTATTTACCAGGATACAAATTCCTCACTCCTTTCACCAAGAAAAGGCTCCAGCTCTCTCGCTGCTTGGTTTTGGTTCTTGCCGCCTGATATTAGCACAATAATGAACTCCTAAAGCAGAAGTTATAGTATTCAAGAAAAATGACACACGGACAAACCGCTTGTAAGATGCTGCAGCAGCGGTAGCAACAACGACGTTACATCAACAAGAAAAAAGTTTTAATCTCAAATTGAATTGAGGATCAAAACATGAATCTTTTTTTTTATTTATTTATAAAATCTTTTAGAAGTTGTAAATAAAAGTAATTGTTGGTGGACAATATAAGACCTCAAGAGGCTAAGAATAATCATTAAATTCTGAATGTGTATTTTATAGGAATAGATGAATGTCACCATGCTTGAGGTGCAAAAATAAAGGAATAAACAGAGGAAAAGAAACTTTAAAACTAGTAAAACTTAAAAAAGGCGCGAGCTGCTGATTTTTTCCCTATTATATATATATATATATATTCATTCGATGCGTTCTGTACTGCAGCAGTCTCTCCTCCCTCAGGAACGCATCATTCAACAACAGGTAAATGAAAAAAAAATTAATATATATAATAACCGTTGACAAGATGATAGAAACATACAGAAAGAATTAATTTAATAATAAAGTAGCTAGCAAGCAATAAATGCGAGCGCAGTAGGTTTCCTTCTTTCTTTTGCTTTCTCCTAGAGAATATTATTTATTCATTTATTTAAAATAAAAAAGAAACTTGTGGGAAGCGAAGATAATCCAAAAACCTGTCTCTTATACACATCTAGATGTGTATAAGAGACAGTATATATATATATTCATTCGATGCGTTCTGTACTGCAGCAGTGTCTCCTCCCTCAGGAACGCATCATTCAACAACAGGCAAATGAAAAAAAAATTAATATATATAATAACCTTTGACAAGATGATAGAAACATACAGAAAGAATTAATTTAATAATAAAGTAGCTAGCAAGCAATAAATGCGAGCGCAGTAGGTTTCCTTCTTTCTTTTGCTTTCTCCTAGAGAATATTATTTATTCATTTATTTAAAATAAAAAAGAAACTTGTGGGAAGCGAAGATAATCCAAAAACAGAGAGACCTTATAAAGCCAATCAAAACAAAATAATCCACAAACAAGCCAGAACAAGAGGTAGAGAAGAGAATAAGAAGGAAGCAACAATTTCATTAAAATATAATGAAGAAAAAAGAAGAGGACAAGAAAAAGGAATAAGAGAAGAAAGGGGAAGGAATGAAGCCGGGGGAAGAGAAAAGAGTGGACGAAGGAAGAGGACTTACGGATAGAACGTGCATGGAATCATCAGGAGGAGGAGAGTGCCGGAGTAGGAGGCTAAGGAGGTGAAGAAGCTTTTCTGAAACGGATTATTTTATTAAGTTTTTTTTTTTTGGCTTTCGCTTAATACCAGTGGTACTGCTACTTCAACTCCTCCTCCTCCACCATCTCTCTCTCTCTCTCTGTTTATATGCGCTCTCCTCCACTCTATTCTCTATTCTTTTCTGTTTTTACTTCTTACCCACGTCATTAGCCTTTTAAATCACCACCTACAGTACACACTGCGCGCGCGCGCCTGCTTCAGCTCCGATCGCTCCGCCTCTTTGGCTTTTACATATGTACGTCATGCATATATAATACGGGAAGGGGGGGATTACTTTCTTTCTTGCTATTGCTAAATGCTAATTAGGCGGTTTAATTTTTTGCTGCTAATTTTTGTGGTCTAATGTTTTGATTTTGTTCTTTATTATTCATTTTATGATGTTTGCTACCTATTTTTATTCTTAACAAAATTTTCTTTAAGAAATTACTATCAACATATAATTATCAATAAGAAAGCGATGAAGTACATCATAATTTGATCTTAAATAAAAATTAAAAAAAAACTACACCTTAATGTAGGCTTAGGAGAAGAGCTAGTGGATTGTATCTTGGGGTGGCAACCTGATGCAATGCCATTGATTTTATGTCGTCAATTCCGTGACTCCACAAGAGGCTTTCTGAATTTGATAACAAGTATCAAGTCATATTCTGGACTATGTCTTCTTCAACAATAGCAGTTCTTGCCAGAGTACTAATAAGAGAAACTCCTTTAGCAGTAGACTCACTGTTACATCACATATGCCGGCACCTATGCTGACTATCACGACACTCTTCATGCTTCTCATTATCTATATTCTCAAGCACTGTTGTTACGCATACAATAATACCACAGCTTTTTGCTGCGGTATTAACCAGAGAACATGATGACCAACCATAGCAAGAGCTTGCTGGAATCTATTGGATGAAACTGGCATGGTTAGAACAGCATTATTTTTGAGGCTTCAACCGAAGTTCAACCCAATCAGAAACATTTTGCAAGAACTCCTTTGGTAGCGGTGACTCTTCGAGCATTGTTCAATTCCAGAGGATTGAATGAGTGAACACCAATGTCCAGATTAGGATCTATTTTTAACTTTCAATTTTAGGATGAAAACGAAATCAATTGAACTAAAAAAAATCAAAGTCCAATTCTGTCAAAACTCTTAATTCTTCGCTTATCAAATGTTGCACAAACCAGATAAAAAAAAAATACATCTTGAACATTAATCTCATAAGTTTAAAAAATAGACAGATGTGCGTGTGTGTACTATGTGCACAGGGAGAGAGACGAGACGGCAGAGCGAAGAGAAGGGGAGTCAGAGGGAAAGAGTGAGAAGGAGAGGCCTGCCCAGTCAGTACTACAACGTAACAGAAAGAAAGGAGGAGGAAGAGATTTCCACTCCCCCACCCCCCTTCCCCTTATTTTTTTGCTAAGTATTTATTGGTACGGAGTATGGACGCGTAGCAAGTCATATGTCACGGGCTGATTTAAATACACTGCCAACCCGCTTGTTGCATGCTAGTCCAATCGGTGTTCCAATCCAATATAAGGAGAATTCTAGAAGAATGTTTAGGTGTCACTCTCTAGAATGCTCCATTGTAAATATCTAGATATTATCCTTAAAATTTTTTAGAATAAATGATTGTAGCCACACGTTGGGGAGGGGAAGCAATTATAAATACCCTCATTTCTCTCATTTGTAAATACACCTCTACATCTCTCTATCTCAAAGCCTCTCACTTTCTCTCTCTTGAGTTGGTTGTAATTCTCTTCAAGGCTTACTTAACATTTCTCTCGCAAGATTGTCTAAGTGCCGCGCGGGTTAGCACGTCTAAAGCACGTCCAAAGTCTAACCCCGTGACACATAGCTTATTATTAGTCGGGCTGGGGAGGTCTGGGTCGGGCTTGCTACATAAGTGGTTCGGCCCTATAATGAGATAGAGGCCAGGCCCTAACCATACAATTACTAACAATTAGTTCGGTCGGCAGGCAGGCAGGTTCACTATACGGGAAGGGAAGGGGAGCCTGGGAGAATGTGGCCTAACCCAAATCAAAAAGATTAATTCATAATCCTTGTCATCATCATCCTGATTATTATCATTATTATAAATATAATAATAAAAATATATAGATGACATGAGAATGGGATGGGAATGCGATAGCTAGCTTCGATGAAGAAATACAATCCAACACCGATCCACGTCAGTTGTAAGGAAAAACACCACCCCAACTCCAAAGTTAGTTCTACCAAATTGGTTCTCTCAACACACGCAGGCACGCAGTGGTGGTAGGGAAAGAGAGATGACAAGGAAGCGGCTGTTGGTGCTGTTGAAACCATTTGACATGTATCCAGGAGGAGGAGGTGCCCAATCATCCGCCCACGCCTTCTCTCGCTTCGCAAATCCTCAGGTCAGTGCTATTCCTACTCTTCACCCCCCACCCCGCCACTCTACTATTGTCGTCCCTGCTTTGCTTCATTCAATTACAGCCCCCCGCTCTCTCAATCAAAAGGCCCGCTCTGTTTCTCTTTTTTTTTTGTCCATTCTTCGTATTTCCCTATCTGTTTGATAAAATGTCCCCATGACTCTTGCCTCCTCTGGTAGTGCTGGTCATCCTCCCTCTCTCTCCCTCCTCTTTTTTTCCAATATTATAACGTGCGTGGTCTGTTTTGGTTCCTACTTCCTATGTATGATAGGACAGGGTGAGATAGGAAAATGCCTTACAGCTTGTTAATATATACGTATAAGTCAAGTGATATATATATATATATATATATATATATATGTATGTATGTATCAACCAGGTTGTTCTTTTTTATTCCCCAATACTGTCTGTGCTACTTCATTTCTTTTGTTCTTTTTTTTTTTTTATTCCTTTGTTAAGAATTTCCTCCTGTCAGTTTCGTGGACATGAAACAAAAGAAGATAGGGTGTTTTTGCAGATTTTTCATCACTTGGATAATCGGCGCAGGGTTCACCAGAATGCAGTTAATTTTTGCCAGAATATTCTGAGGCGCAAATCAGTTGATTGGGAAACCATGTTTCGCACTGGCTCATCCCAACCCATCCGTCATTTTGATTTGGTTGTTACCGTTGGTGGTGATGGCACACTCTTGCAAGCCAGTCATTTTATTGATGACTCTATTCCTGTTTTAGGTGTGAACTCGGACCCCACACAACTTGAAGAGGTGAGCCTGCCTTCCCTTCCACTGAGTCCGTGGGAAATAAAATGTTTATCAACTGAGCATGTCAAGTACACTGTATGGATGTTCTTTGGTATAGGTACAACAATTCAGTAATGATTTTGATGCAACAAGAAGCACTGGCTATCTATGTGCAGCGACTGTCAAAAACTTTGAACAAGTAAGACTGCCGCCAAGGACTCAGGAAATAAAATTTGTTGTTTTCTGGAAGTAGCTTGTATAAAATATTTAATGAAACTGCAGCATGTTGGAGACGGTACTTAGTGTTGGTCAGGTCATGATTCAAATTCTAGGATAACTTGTAGTTAGAACTTGACTTTGATGGAGCTGAGGGGCTGGCTGCTTGAAAACAAAGGAATTATGCAACTTAATTGCATGCCCAAGCTTTACCATAGCTTTCTTTTCACCATATTAAAATTTGTCCTATGAAAGTGTCTTGGCTCTGGATTACTGTTGCTATTAGAGGGCCATCAGTTGATGCTGCTTTCAGCAGACCTTGCTTCTACATATATATGTAAACTTGTTATTCTCTTTGTACGTGAGCTTTACCAGCATGCATTTGTCATGTTTGTCAGTTCAGTGGGGAGCACACTATTATTTTGAAAAGTCAATTTTCCTTGCTTAAATTGTTAATCAAGGGGCATTTCTTCAGGTAATCGATGACATCTTAGGAGATCGCAGAATGCCCTCGACGTTAGCAAGGATATCATTGAGTGTAAATTCACAACTTCTGTTGACATATGCTCTTAATGACCTATTGATTGCACATCCATGTCCTGCAACAGTTTCGCGGTTCTCATTCAAGTAAGGGCTTTCCATTTGGTTTACAGCAATTTCATGCCACCGGCTTTGAACTAATGTTCTACTTTTTGGCAGGATTTTGAAAAATGGCGAATCACACTCCCCCTTAGTGAGTTGTCGATCAAGTGGTATGAGAGTCTCAACTGCTGCTGGATCTACTGCTGCAATGCATTCGGCTGGTGGATTTGCAATGCCCATAATGTCTAAGGACCTCCAATATATGGTAAGAGAGCCCATTTCTCCCAGAGCAGTGATCTCTGGCTTAATGCATGGGTTAGTTAAATCAGATGAGAGCATGGAGGTGAATTGGTTTACTGAAAAGGGTGTAATATACATTGATGGTTTTCACGTTTTCCATTCTATTGAATATGGTGACACCATAAATCTGACTTCCAAGGCGCCAGTTTTGAAAGTTTTCTTGCCTTGCTATATGTCACCTTAGTGTAATGGTGCGTGTGAGACTAGTTTTGAGGCGTGTAAATATTTGAAAGATGGAAACTGTGCAAGCATGTGAATGATGAGTTGGCCAAGCATGGGCTGTAGATTTTTACAGTGCATGCTATTCTTGGGCGGTTGTGAATCTGTTTCCTCCATGGTAACCCAAAGAAGGATTCTTGTGACCTCCATGCCCCGTGTCTGTCTTTA
Organism: Kandelia obovata; assembly: GCA_021464305.1. Lineage (NCBI taxonomy): Eukaryota > Viridiplantae > Streptophyta > Magnoliopsida > Malpighiales > Rhizophoraceae > Kandelia > Kandelia obovata. The sequence goes on from CM038474.1 coordinate 5,918,222, forward strand.
TTATATTTATAAATCTGATCATTAATGTTGGACAAATTCCTGGAGTAAAGAGTAGGTAAAAGTTATTTCTTTGAAATCTCCAGCAAGTTAGTTTTATAATTAGAGGTTATGTCGACGTCATAGACTGTGTGAAAGCCATTACAGTGAAGATACCTTTGACTGCTATTTCTGATCTCAAAAATTGAGATTGTCAATATAATGAATATCGAATTATTACATCTCTGCGGCCTATAATATCGAGACTGTCAAAGATGAGATGAAGAAAGAATTTAAGTATCACGAAGAGACTGAATGAACGACGAGTTTACTAGTTACGTCAAATTGCGAGTGAAAAGTACCACCAATGTTAGCACATAGCTTCTGCAAATAAATAAATAAACAAGAAACATCTGTTTTCTTCTGAGATTCAACCATCAAACTGAAACTCTCAACACATTGTGGAAATTGTTTAGAATGAGAAGATTCTCTGCAAAAGGAATGGTTGTGTTTTCCTGTCTGTCTTCCTCATTATTATTTTTCCTCCCAAAAATGGATGAACTTTACAAACTCTTAAGACTAGCCAAAATGCACCCTCGTAAAGCCATTAAAAAGAGTGAGATTACACCAAATTAGGCATAAAGCGCGTAGTGTACATAACCTTCTCCAGTGCCATCAAATGTTTATCCTAAGCTAGCAGTTGCGCACTTTCCTGTAGAGCGTGAACGTGCATACCACACATAAACTGTGACACATCAAAGGTTCGACGCTGTGACTTTTGGTCCAAATCTACTGATTGCGCAGGCAGCCATGGCCCTGCTTCCAGAACTTTAGTTTTCCATTGCCAGGAAGGAGTTCAAGAGGAAGCCGGACCAATCGAATAGGGCTGGGCTGGATCTGTCTCCTCTTTCCTTCTCTCTGTTGTTTTTTTTTTTTTATTTGTCGGGAACAACAGGGCTGGCTGGCCGCCTCGATCATTCAAAAGCTATGTCTAAATGTCTATGTCATGGACCGCACTCATGGTCAAGTGAGTCCTGGTACTACCAGGGCTACTAGGTACCAGTGGCACCGCAGTGAGAAATTATAAATAAATACTCTTATTGATTAAGGGCTTTACTTATTAAAGAGACTTAGCCACAGAGTCAGCCAGCCAGCAGGAGCAGAAGCAGGCAAGAGGAATGAAGAGTCTTCTTCTTCTTTTTTTAAATGAAATTCCATTCGCTGTTTTTATCTGTTATCCGCACTTAAATTTTCCTGTCAATTCAGTTGTTCGGTGAATTGCTTCTGTTCTCCATCCTCTTTCTTTTGCTGCTTGTGATTTTTTCCCCCCCCCCTTCTTACTAATTTCAATTGTTTTCTATATCACGGACGCACTTTGAGTTTCAAGTTGTGTTTTCGTTTATTTTTTTGGAGTTGCAGTTGATAAACAGGGTTCTCATAGGATGACTAATTCCAAAGGTTCTACTCTTCTTACTCTCTCTCTCTCTGTTTTTTTTTTATTTGGTGCCTTTTATTTTGAAAATTAATGTGTTATGTTGCGATGCTGAAGTCCAGATGGCGAGGAATACTATTAAATTAATACATTTTGTTGAATTGTTGATGCATTGTTCCTTCGTCAAAACAAAGTAGATTAGTCTCATGCCTGCTACAACTAGCTACTTTAGTCTATTTGCTTCAGACAATCTCCTATTCCCCTTCCCTCTTATGGCAGCACGCCAAGCAATCCCTTGGGAAGTTAAGTTCGTATAAAACAAATTCTTATCTATTTGCTTCTACATTATTAATTAATCTACATAGAAATGGTATTCGAGGGGGACATGAATGGTAAAAGTGATCTCTAAATGGATTCAACTTCAATCACCCCACCCAGATTGTGCATTATGTTGACATCGATGCCATAATATTTATTTTTCCTTCTCAGATTATAGAGGGGCCCAGTAATATGTTGAGCACAACTGGGGTACCAAGTAAAGGGGCAACCTACCTCCAAATTCGAGCTAAACCAGGTGAATTGTTTTAAAAGCTTGATTCATTTACTTTTTTAATAAATAATCTGACATTCTCTGATTTTTCAAAGCCCAAACGAAAAAATAAAATAAGAAAGCAATTTCTAGAATCTGTTTTGCTATTTCCTCAATAATCATCCGTCCTATTTTCTTTTTCAATGGAAACTACCTACCTCTTCTACCAGTTACAAGTTTGTGTACTATGCTAACTCTTGGAATGCCGTCTGTTTTGATTTTAAACTTGTTCTAGCGTGGAATGAAATGCCGTCTCTTGGAGGACTGTATCAGTGGAATGCCGGACGATTTTTAAGTCTCTATTTTATCTCTGTTGACAATGCAAGAAGCTGCAAGAACAAGTGTCCTATCCCATAGGTGGAGGTATCTGTGGAAACTTATTATCAGTTTGAACTTTGATGATTCATCATGGCTTTGCAATTCTGGGCTTAAAGGCAACGTACGAAAATTTTGGGTATTGGTCAAATCAAGTATCGGAATTGCCAAACTTTGGATGCATTCACTGTTCGTTGAGATGTGGATGAGACAAGTCATAAATATGATCTCAATTGTTGGTTTGAATTTGCAGTTGAAAGGCAAGTCAAAAGGCTTGAGCTTAGTTTACTCCATCCATATATTATTATGCACAAGGCCAAACTACACAGTTACAACTCAGTTTCTTCTCAATTTCAGCCTAGGTTCTCTGAGGACTCTCCTTCTGGATACTGTGAATCTGACTGGGGAGGTTGTTGACCACATTTTGTGTCATTTCCCATTGCTTGAAGTTTCAAGCATCACCAATTAAATATCTCTTCTCCATGCAAAATTTTCTAGCTCCTAGCTCAATTGCCTTGAGACAGTTAACTGCTATCGTCTCAAGAAACTTGATATTTTCACATTGAACCTTATTTCCCTTCGATTTCATAGAATTGATACAAGAATTTCAATTGGTTCTCTTCACTATCTTCTTGAGGCAGATTTTGGAGGGCATTATGCTCCTTGTCTAATTAAAAAATTTTCCAGAACGCCATGCTGCCTTTCTTCCTTGGAGACACTGAAATAGTGCTTCATTTACGAGGTTAGTTGTGTCAAACTAATATCTTTTCCGGTGTTTGATTTCTGTTTTTTCAGTACAGGATGGTAGCGTCTTGTCTTGATTCTCAGTTTATGTGCCCAGAGGGTTTGCAAATTTCCCAAATCACCTGAACTAAGGAATCTGAAGCACTGGGGATTGACCATGCATCCATTAGAATGTGATTGTCTTCACCTCTGCATGTTCCTATTGAAGATATTTCCTATGTTGCATAGATTTAAATTGAAGGTGAATATTCTCACTTTGGATCCTTTTAGTTTGACCAAATCCGTTTTAGAATATTGACATTGAGTGTGACTATATATGTTTCTTCTGTTTGTTAAAGTGAAACATTAACTTTATTGATGTTTTCCTTGCCCCCCTGAAGCCATTTTCTTTACATCTGTTCCAATCTCACGTTGTTGCTTTTCCAAAAACTTTGCATATGCCTTCAGAGTTGTTACACATGAACTTATAAACGAACGGTTAGTTGTGCACGTCCAGTTACGATATTGGAGGTAGATTTTTCTACTTATTATTTGTTTTCAGTAGTTAAGAAACTGAAGGTGCCAATGAACATACGATCAAACATTCATTACCGAAAGATGCTATAGATTTTCGAGAAATTTAATTTCTTTTATGTTACCTCTTCTGTTTTAATGCATCGTTTGTCTGATAAAATATCATTTGTTAATTTTTTTTTTATTTGAGCCAGAATATCTACTAAATGATTAGCAATATTGAATAAAATTTCTTTGCCAATTATGTGAATTTTTGGGTTTCCAAGTATATTTTATTTGAAATCAAGCTGTAGTTTTCTTCCTTTTTGGTTTAATGCTGCCAATTTAATTCATGATGAAATGGAATAGAGATAAGAATTTCAATTATGCCTTCTTTTTTTTTTTGGGGGGCCCTTTGGGATTAGGTTACACCACATTGTTGTCATATAATGAGTGAGTCATGGCCCAAAGACGAAGTAGAATTTTTACGCTCAATTAAAAACCAGTGGCGATGAGATTCAAAGTTTGGGACAGGCATCGTGCTCCCACATCTAAGTCAACTTCAGCCAATTTCTAAAGGTTAAGTAAATCATAATTGCTATAATCACCTGGATTTTAATCTCTAGAGAATATCAATTTTGAGAGAAACTATACTTCCAAGTTCCGAATGTCCTTGAGTGCTAATTTTTTTATTTTTTAAGTTAAGCAAGGCTTTTGCAATATGTCACTGCCCTAAATACTCCGGGCATTTCTGCCTGAAGTGAACCGACAAGGTTGTGATTGGAGATTCCTGAAAGAGCCAATGCAGTAATTTCTCAGTTCTACCTAGCCTAGTTTTGTACCTTTTTTTTTTTCCTTTTAAATTTAATACGGTGGAGATCAACTAAATGTTAGATTTAGTTTAGGGGGTCTAAAGCCTGGAAAAAGGAGGAGGGTTCTACAGGTTCGCCAGAGAATGCGTAAAAAGGGTAATCCTTTATGACGCAGCGGAGGCTTCAAATCCTTCAAATCCATGTACATAAGCTTTTCGTCTTACTGCAGAGAAATAGAATTCGGCACAAACATACATGGATGCATTTTACGCTAGCCTATCAAAGGCCCCTTCCTGCCTTCAACGCCATTCAATGATACATATATACCTACATATCCAACCCTTGACCCTGCCTACATAGAAGGAAAAATAAATATGTAAATTTGGAGGAGTCCCTCTTGGACTTGGAGATAAAATCCCAAACCTTCTCATCTCTTTTGCTCCGGTAGTTATATTCTCCAAAGACACAGACACCCAACAAAATAATGTCACTAACTGGTGTACTAGTGACGCTTCATTTCCTTAAATATGTTGGCCACCTTTGGGGATAATCTCGGTAGGAACTTGAACATCTGTAATTTATCATAAGACATAGTATATTAGTGAAATTCCCAAAATTGAAATTTCATCCTAGATTCGCTGGTAAGTGACAGGAGACAGAGATCATTGTTTGATTCTTTGATTCAAAAATAAAATGTACTACATACCCAAAGCTTTACACATGCATCAATGACAACAGGAACCAGGGAGATAAAAATTGTGATGGCAGCCTGATCAACTTCAAGCCCATAGTGCTCAACAATTATCTCCAACAGTGTTTGCCAACCAGATTCAGAATGATAACTGTTGGGCATGCAAATCCAAATAGAATGATAGCCATGTAAAAAAACATTGAGGAATTTTATTTTATTTTTATAACTTTTGCTCGATCTAAGCAGCTTGATATAAACATTGTGAATGTGTATATGTTAGAGAGAGAGTGAGAGAGGAAAAGCTGTTTATCTGATAGTATTCCAAAATGGAGGGGAAATTTCTTGCTACTGAACATAAAAAATAAATGACAAAGGAAAAAGAAATGAAATAATGTACCTCATGTTCACTAAGATGGTTAACATCAGTTAATGCCAAGAACTAAGAAAGGACTTACTCGGGCAAGAGCAGAGCATATTACCCTAAAAAAATGTCTGTGACAAGTATGATTAGAAATGCCTTCCCAGTATCTGAAATATTATTTATTATCTTATACCCTGTAAATTTCAGCAGAGTTACCTGCGAAAGCAGAGAAGAGAAGAAAGAAATGTCAACATATGAAATGACATTTCGAATGCAGGGCCCAAGGTGAGGCAATTAATATACCAGATGGGCCTTAAAAAAATTAAACATACATTAGTTACTAGAAGGGGATGGTATCAACATACCCTTCAAGAACTTCATCATACTTTATTCAATTTTATTGTCAAGTCATTGGAAAGTTCATTTGGTTTGGGGTGCACAACAGGGTCTTTCCCTATAAATTCTATACACAAAAGTGTCAAATGAGTAAAGCGATTGACAGATTACCTTACTCTGATTGAAGTATAAAAGAAGGAATAATGAGATGCCAAAAACCATATCTGACCATATGTTGGCAAATGATCTACGGTTTTCCAACCTCCGTTCATCCCGTAACTCTAACCTGTTAAACCAAAAAACCCTAACATGTGTAGCATTTGCCTCCATATATTTATATTAAGATGCAAAGGACGTATCTTCAACCTTTTTAATAAAGTTCAAGTTGAACTCTTGACTAAAATTAACAATGGCTCATTTATTGACTAAATAGCAAACATCCTGAATTTATGGAGACAGCCTTGCCAGTTTTTATGACAAGAAACTACATAAAAAGAACATCAGATGACACCATCCAACATAAAACTCCTAGATGAAATTGAGTTGGAATAATAATGAAAATCTAAATAATAACAGGACAAAAACAGAAGATATTGTTGATCCAATATATTTCTTTCTCATGAAGAAGAAGAATGCTAAGAAAAAATGACTTCATATGTTTAGATCTTAAGTAGGACAAATGATAAAATTTATTTTGTCTTATAGATTGTAGGACACTATTTCTTAAGGATCACTACAAGATCTATATAACTAATTGGAAAGCATCAACTTGTGCCACTGGCCACTTATTTCAAATCTCAAACATAATGATTATAAAGCTTTCAAATGAGAGATGCTTGACACACTACTATGGGAGAATTGCAAAAAGGATCCAATTGTTGGATGGTTTGTAAATTTGTTTAAATGATCTTACATGATTCAATTCAAGTGGTTTGGGTGGACGGGACAACAGGTTCCATCAAATGTTTGTCTTTGAGAACCCATTAGGTCTTTGGGAAAAAACACTGTAAAATATGTGGGAATTTGGCACAAAAAAACTATGTTTTTCTTTTAGTTCATTAAAAGGTCAACTGGGGCTAGGCTGCACAATAATATGGAATCATAAAAATGAGTATGTAAAAGGAATACAAACAGGAAAATTCTTACGCTTTATGTCGCAGCTCCCACCAGACCTCCTCATCAGAAAGGGGTGGGGATTTGCCAATTTCTACCTCAAGCCGCAATCTTGCTCTCTCTAGTTTTAATTCCTTGACCATTTCCAGCTTCTGATTTGTTCTCACATCAAGCATCTGTGCTGCAAGTGGTACAGTCTTTACATATCTGTTTGTGAAAGGTTAAGACAGTTTGTCAGAAGTACCAAGATGACAATTTGACTTTCAATACAAAACAGGAGCCAGCAACTTATAATTTCTTTTGTAACCGTGCAACCTTGACTTCCCAGCTAATGGTACAAGAAATTATTGCCAATTTACATAGACATCTTAGGTACATGCACATTCAATAAAATTAAAAACCTTTCACTGAAAGGCCATTCCAAGTTTGCACTCTGGCAGGATATTTTGAAAATGGTATCAAAAGAACAAGGAGAATCATCTTCTTGAAATTTTAAAATCTGTGTCTATCTTTCTTCCTTATTCAGAGGGTACTTCCTTATTTGTTATTGGTCTCAGATTCTTTGTATGAAACTAGGACTGCCTCATCATTCCTCATATCAAAATGTTACTGGTAAACAAGAAAGTAGCCTTTAATTGAAGAACAATTTAGAAAACTCAGGGAGAGAGTAACTGAAATTTCAATAAAGAAACATTTTACCCTGTATAATTGCCACTAGCACCAAAATATATGAGCCAGAACTTTAAGTTTCTAACATTACCTGTCTAAAAAGGGCATGAGCATGTAATTGTGAACTGTAAAGTCCAGGGCCCAGGGTATCATAATCAATATTGCCAAAAACTTAGCCTGAAACAAGGATGGAGTTTACTATGATGCCAAGAAATAAGTCATTATGAAAGGGAATGTGACAACAGTAAATATAAGCAAAATATCCAAATAATTACATCAAAATTATGGCTTGTCAGCACAAGTCAATGGTAAAAGGTTGCTACAAACATATGGTACTTAGCCTATCGAAATAAAGTCCAAGGAAATCTAAATCCAACAGAGACAAACATTCAACATGCCAATAGAACCAGTTTGGCTGCAAATACTTTCATCAACCAAGATCATTAAAAGATATTCAATTCAGAAATATTCCATCTGATTCTTATTGATCTGAAACTCCACCCAAGGCAGCAAAAGATAATAAGGAGAAAGATACAAAAATGAAGTAAATAGCAAGGCAGCATTCACCACTAGTCCAATTCGACTTGAGATTAAAATCACAATTCACCAACCACTCTCATTTCACAAACTGTTCGTTTACTCTATTGTCAATGAGCTATTTCAGACAATGAAATTGAATTCTGTTGAAAGACTAAGAAATCTAGGCTGAACATACATTTATAATTACAATAGAGTTCAAGGGAAAACTGGTGAAGATGCCATGTGATAATCTACTTACTGAATTCAAGGAGGCATAACGGAAAATGCGATCTTCATAAAGCATATCATCCTCTTGCCTGCCAAAAACCAAATCTCGAACAGACTCAACAAACCCTTTGTCTAGTACAAGGTCACTCCGATCTGAGGGCACATCCTCCACTGAACCCCCACCATTGCCATCTAAACCCGAGGGACCCCACCAGGAACCATTGGCACAACCAGTGCTAGAAGCCCCATTATCATAATCGTCCACAATCCAGTCTTCCCACCTTCTGCTCTCCTCATTCAACATATCTTCTTGGGCTTCCCTCAACTCCACAATGGCCTCGGCTCTCCTCTTCCACGCCTCAAACTTGTCCTCATCTGATAGCTCTTTGTCGCCAGAACCCTCCGATAAGTCATCCTCAATCATATCATCTTCTTTCAAACCAAGCCAATTGCCATCGTCGTCAAAGAAGAAACTTCGCCACCAACTTCTCCTTCTGCTTCTCTTATTGGAATAATGTTTGTAATCTCCTTCCCCTTTTGCATTGGGAACAAGCCCAACACAAAAACCGGGCCTCCTGCTCCTCCTCCTCTCGCAAGTGGACAGGAGTGAAATTTTTGCGGACGGAGAATGTGAAAAGAAAGAGCTTCTGCGTGGGTTTTGATTTATGTAATTTAAGTTTTCGCATAAGACCATCGAAATTAAAGTGGTCATCAAGAAACCCACATCCACATTGTCTCTTTTCTTTTCTTATTTATTTATTTATTTTGGGAGGGGGCCGGGGGAGTGGGGTTCGGCTTAATCTTTTTTCTTCTTGGCTTCTCAAAGGAAGAGTAGAGGAGTCAAAGATAAGATAAGATTAATTTTTAACTTGCAAGACTGGACTAAGACGTATTCTTTACTTCCTGACATCAAAGATAAGATTAATCTACGGTATGAGCATTATAACAACCTAGAAATCATGAAAATGGAATTGGACAGGGCAGCCGCAGAATTCAAGAATTCAGCAAAGAAAAGATATATGACAGATATGGGTTAGGGGAGGATAGCAAGAAAACACCTGTAATTAGAACACTTGGAAACAAAACGGCATCCGCTGGCCTTAAAAACCCCACAACAACGATGTACGTATGGTCACAATTCGCACAGAGAGAGAGGGGGGTGATCCGGGCCGGATGCGATAAAAGGAGAAAGAAGAAGAGGGTGGACGGATAAGAGTCTTCCTTTCTTGTTATAGGGGACCAGAAACCATAGAGAGTGACTTTTACTACAGGAGTAGGAGCCGTAACCGCAGTACCATTAATAATGTCTAGGAGTAGGACCTTTATTAGTAGGAGGCCCTTTGCTGCACTTCTTCTTCTGCTTTGTCTGGCGGGCCTCTTGGACTTGGATGGGATGAAGCTAAGACCTGACTATGACAAAAATAATAAAAATATTGAGGTTTCGAGCTCAACCCAACCCAACCCCCCACTTTTTTCTGAACATTGCTGACGGGCCTAGTTCCTATTATTCTTGGCTGCTCGGCCCAAATTCAAAAGAAACCGATTCCCCACTGCCACTGGGGAGCTGAGTGGGTTAAGCGGACACATTTTTTAAATTATAAAGTTGTATGTTTGATTCTCCTTCTTCCCTGCATCCATGCATCTCCCTATTCACTGCCCCCTCAACTCCTCCGCCGTGTTTGTTTGTTAATTTTTTATTTTGTGTCTCTTTCCTAATCCTTTGTTTCTTTTTATCTCTTTATTATTGTAGTGTACGCATGTTTCTGTCTATGGCTGCTGCTGCTGATTCAGTAGACTACAACACAATTGAGGAACCTTCTTCCCCAACTTCCGTAGAGTCCATTCTATGCTTTTAGCACTTAACCCAATTTTTGCAAATGCTGCGGCTCTGCTTAGGGTTCAGAAACTAGTGTATGAGTATTGATCTAGTTCTCCACGCCTAAACTAAACATATATTACTTATAACCCTCCCTAACCTTAATTCTATATGAGGTTCCGTTTTATGCTTTTCTTCTTTTATTTTTTTATTTTTTTTTATTTTTTTTTTCTCGGTTACAGCACCAAGATTAATTGGTATGTTATGCTACTTTGCTTACCTAAGTTGAGTGGGAAACTGTGACTTCTTTTCCTCCGCTTCATTTTGGTTGGAAGGCATGGTCAATGACCACCGACATTATATTATACGTTGCACTACTTTATCTATCTAGTTGATATGGTTCTTGTTGATTAGTGGGTCCATTTGTTATCTTATTTCTTAATGAGATCGTAAGAATTAGGAACCATGACAACACAAGGATTTATCAGAATTATGTTTTCTTAAGTTAAGCAATATCGACACTCAATGAGTTTGGGTCAGTGCTTCACTCACTCTGCTTCAGTTACATCAAGGCAAATTGTTTTCTGCTTGGTACATAAGATGCAAATACCACTTTGTAGTTTTGCATTCACTCTTCTTAAATCCTTCCTCGATGGGCATTTCTTGCAGGTTGCATTTCAATACGTTTTGGGACTCTTCAACCTTGCTTTGTCGTTTCCGTCCTCGGCTAGTTTGCTAACAACAGGAAAGGCACGTGACGGGTAAATGATACCGACCAAGTTAATGCTCTTCTTCTTCTTCTTGAAAGGATGAAAATCCAACTGTTTCCTTTTATTTTCTATGAGAGGTTATCCTACCTAATATGTCTCTGAAACTGGTGATTCTTTGACTGGGATAGCAAGTTCTAAATTGGGGAAGCTGTCACCTCACCTCTGCTTTCCGTGCCTCTCTGGAATTTTACTTCTACTAGGACAAATACGCCTCCTGGTTGAACTTAACAAAAGAAGGAACTTTATGCTTTATATTAGCTAGATTTTGACACAGATTTAATGATAATAACAGGAATTCCATATCAGTACCTGCTGAAATAATCTCTTTGCCGGTGTCTATGGCAAGTTGACAACATGACTGTTTCCACCGCCACGTGCTGCTCGTAGTGTCTCGTGACACCATCATGTTAGTTGCCCCTCCTTGCTTAATTATGTGCTACATTGCTTATATTGTTCACATACAATTGCACATTTTGGGGCTTTCCTCTTTACTGTTTAATATCTTCACCGTGCAACTGTGAATCACCTTCTCTGTGTGGATCCATTGCAATCCTCCCATTAGTGTCTCCTCCAAAGAAAGTACGTCGAGGAAGTAATTCGGGAGTCTAAAATTATGCCCAAATGCCCAAACATCACTGTCCATCTCACAATGGGAGCATCCGCTTGTATCAGTCGGCCCTAATTGGATCTAGCTCGTATCTTCTCAGTATGTTTACTTTCCTTGCAACGACTATACAATAGACTCTACACATAGCTTCCTGCATATTTTTCCTCGGGTTGCTCTTTTTTGGCTTCCATGTTGGTGGCAAATTTTCCAATTAATTTATAACGAGTTTGTATTGGAAGCAAAGCATTAAATTCTATGAATTTGTGGGAGTCTGCTCGGCATCCACTGTGCTCACAGTTACTTTTTGCCAATGCTGCTGACATGTAGCTGTCTTTTCTATGCATGGCATTTATTATTATTAACGTAGGACTTTTTAACTGATTTGGAAGAAGATCTGGATCTGTTTTCTTTTGAATGTTTTTCTATTCAGACGTGTAATCATGTTTATACCACATGTGTGTCAAAGATACATTAATCTCTTCTGACAGGTAAATAAACATTAGTCTTAGGAAGTGACCTAATTTTTATGTATCGTAACCACGTGGTTAAACAAAAGGACCACCCCCTTTCCCCTACAATACCCCACTTTTAATGTAGCCGGTAAGGTCATTCACTGAGGGGAACAGATGATTTGTAACATCTAAATCGTAATTCTATAATGAGAATAACAAAGCCTTTGATCTCAGAGCTATGTTACTGTTACGCCCTGTTGCTGCTCCTGCTTCTGTTTAGATACACCTCGGCTTCAGCTAAATTTAAATAGCTACAACCTCACCTTAAGATTTCTTTCCTTCTCTTCTTGCTTTTCCCCCCGCCCCTCGTAACATATCCCTTCCGGTCATGGTGAGAGCCACAAGACATGCCCTATGTCTTTAGTCAGTCTCTTAAGTGAATTATCACCAGGTAATTATGCGACTAGGGGATAATCCAATCAGAATTCAACCATTCTCAAAGGCGCTCTTGGCCCTTCTCAGCCCTACACAGAACAACACCACACAACTAATATTTTAACAATAATGGCGTAGGCCCGTAGAATGACCAACACAGCACGAACCTCCTCATCCTCGTCCTTTCTTTTTGACATTTCTTAGCTAATTGTTTACGCATGCTTTCATTCTCATACATAATAAGACACACCATGCCAAAAATACCGCAACACAAAGTAACTTATTAGCAGCTGCATGTTTCTCCCTTCTCCCTGCTGATCCTAAGCTCCTTCTCCTCTAGTTGCCCTATCAACAAAGGTTTCCTTCCGTTTTTTCCTTTCCCTGCCTCTTGGTACATTATTACAAAAGTTGTGTGATTTCAACTTTTGTTCCCATGATTTATACATATAAATATAATTAAATGATAAAACCAGGGACGAGAGGTGGTTTTTCTCATTTTCCATGAAGAACAAAACATCAACATAATATGATAACTACGTGATGAAGGCATAAAGATCTAAACTACCACAGGATCTTGTATTGAATCTGATGTGCCTACAGTCTCCCTCAACTCCCGTCCCTTGGTTTCAGATTTGAACAGCAGAATGCAGACCATTGTACTAGCAATTACCACCTCAAACAATATAATAGCTTCCTTGAGATGACAACCCGTCACCAATCCAACTGCAACGAGGGGACATACCATGCCACCCAGTCTCCCCATAGCATTTGCTACTCCAGCACCAGTTGTCCTCACAGAGGTTGGATATAACTAGTGCAAGGAAATAGAAAATCCAAGACAAAACCAATTTTACTCAGACCTCATTCAATTTGTCATTCATCAAAATATTTGAGCATAACAGAAGAAAGGGCAGGGGCACACCTCTGCGGCATATATGCAAGCAACTGTGAAGGATCCCATGGAACACATGCGAGCTCCAGACAGGAATGCTGTGGTGATAATCGCAGACTGGTTGAACATCAGGGGTAAGAGGCAAATCAAAGATAAGAGCAATATAATCATCATCGAGAGCTTGCGGCCAAGTTTATCCACCATCAGAGCAGATAGAAGAAGTCCTGGAAGCTCTGTCAAATTCAAATAGGTCAAAAATGACCATCCCACAACATGTATATGTAATAAGAAACAAACTAGCCAACAATCAAAGCAACTGAAACATAAAATGAGTGAAAGTCTCATGCATCACCTGCAAAACTGGTCACCAGAACATCCATGTAGAAGCTATCACCATGGAGGTTTTCAGCATAGAACATAGTTGAACTGCATTCACTCTGCCCATGACTTAGTTCAGACGTCAGCAAGACAATACCATAATAAGAGAAGGTGTGTCCAAAGAACAATATCCACAGAAGAAGTGTCGTTCCAATTAATTTTGATGAGAAAAGTGTAAAAAGGGATGAGAAGCCTGATTTGAATTCTACAATCCTTTTGTGAGCCACAGAGAGTAAAGGTACATGTTCTGCTGCTGGAGATTCTTCATCTGCCTTTTCGGCTACAAAAGAAACAAGTATGCCAGGGGGTACTTTTGTTTGGTTGAGTGAAGCCACCTTCTCCAGAATTTGCAGTGCTTCCATTTTCCTGTCCTTCAGGCATAGATACCTAGGAGACTCTGGTGCAAGCCCATAAAAGAGCAGTAGAACAAATGATGGCACAGCAGATAATGCAAGTAGCCACCTCCAACTGAGGCTTGGCATCACAATCTGCAATAATCATGACAGAATATTGAATGTAGCCCAACATTTTCCTTTTCTTCTTCTCCTTCTTCTGTTTTTTTTTTTTTCTTGCCCAACTTATCATGTCTAAACATTATGTAAAAGAAAAGAACTTCAGATCCAAGGAACATAATTCTAAAGATTATGCATATCTAAATTTTATATTGTTTCAGTTGACTCACTTCAAAATGGGAGAAGTATCTATTAGTTTTCAAAAATTTAAAGTTGCCAAAACAATTGCATGTAGATTTTCATACCGGCCCAAAAAACCAAATCTGTCACTTTGTTTTGCCAAACTTTCTAATTGAAAATTGGAAGAAACTTTGGAATCACCGACAAGAGAAATTGCAATAGCTGTTTAGGATTAACATCAGACGGAATTTCCAAAATACAACAGATAATATTACCTTAAACAATCCTGAGAGGTTGGTGATCATTAATACATTTTCCTATTATTCATCTCAAATGTTGGCAGACAATCTTTTTCTTCAGCCTCTGCACTTATTTTTCTTATATTATGAAGGATGTAGTACATATAAGGCTTTCAGCTACATATAAATCTTGCCTTGAAACTTATTATCTGACAGATTATTTCCCTTTGTTCTCCTAGGGAGGATGCTCAGCGTTAATTAGGCTAAGGATAGGTAATGACCTCCATTTTGTCAGGATTCCCTTTTCCCCAGGATGCAGAAAGCATTTCAGGCCAAGCAGTATGCATTCTGTGAGGAGATGCCACACAGATACTGCTGACAAAGCATCACACCTATATACAACTTTCATCTAAGAACATGCTCCTAAACCTGGATAATATCCATGATCTGAGTCAAGCCCCTGAAATTCCAGATCATCACAAGGCAACAAATGGAAATTCAGTGGGCCATTAAGCTGTGTACGGCCTATATGGAACAAAAGAATCAATGAATGTGAAACAGACTAGGTGTTTATGCTGGAATGAGAATTGAACAGATGATGATGTTGTGAATGTAATTTTCTGCGGCTCTGATTTAGAAAGGATGGAAAGACACAATGAGCCCCCTGAAAAGACACTGCAGCAGTTCAGCTTTGAGTGAGAGAGTGCTTTCTCGACGAACTCAAAAGAAAACCCAGGAAAAAAAACAAAAAGTCTTCCAATGTCTTTAAGAAGGCAGATAGTCCCTGAATAATAAAATATGGGAACCATGGGCTTTGTACCTTAACCATTAGAAAACAGCGTTTTCTTGCCACACAAATGAACAAAAGCATCAATCCAGAAGACTATCATGATGAGCAAAAGCCATGCTGGAATTTGAAAAAGTAAAAAGGAAAAGTAAAAGAAAAAACAATGATCAATATTTAATTGCTGAAGGAATCTACCAAAATCAGCTCATTAGTTTTCTATAGTGAAAATAGAGCATAGTAGAAAGAAGGCCAGTGGCTTGAAGTTGATATGATTAACACATGTGCATACTCATGCATGTACCCAAACAAACAGTTCTAGTTTTTTTGGATCAAAATGTGATGATAAGCATTAGCTATGGCCTACATGAATTTTGTCCCATCCCTTCAACAATGGACTTGAGAGCCCAGTGACACAAAAGGATTTGTTCAATTCTCACTAAAATTCATCTCATAGAGAAAAAGAAGAGGGAAACATTTGATGGTGTGATTTTGCTCTTTGAATGAAAAACATTTAGTTCGTAGTTTCAAGACTAAATGTAAAAAGGCAACTTACCATCCTTCAGTAACATTAGTTAAAAAGTAACATGGCTATGTTGCAGCTAAGGATCAAGATATTCACAGTGTGCTCCATTATGCAATGTTCACCAAAAGCAAATACTTTGCAATTTCATCAGTTGAGTTGAAATTGGCATGGGGTCTTAATTTGGCATATATCGATGTGTGTTTTCTAATTGGAATGGATCCTTTGGCACATAGCAGCCCACAGCATAATGTGATGGTTATGTTATTGTTCTACAGTCAATCTTCGCATTTCCATCTGCTTTTATAGTGTTTTTCCAAAATCTTCTTCAAGTCAAAACTTCTTTTATTTTATTAATCTGTAACAAGAAAAACACTAACTTCAAACATGGTTTCAAGTTTTTCTGAAAGCATGGTCTGAGAGGTTATTTTCTTGTTTTATTCTCAATCTCCTCTTTTTCATCAGCCTTTTAATCTCTATTTGCTTATCTCTAAATTAAATGTCCAGTCTTTTTCCAAAATTTTCCCACATCAAATCAACTTTTTCCTTGTATTACTCTGTAACAAAAAACACTAACTTCCACCACAATTTGATAATCTTTTCTCAATCAGGCAATCAGTCAAAATAATTCTCAATCCAATAATTAGCTGAAGAGTGAGAAGGTTCACCAACTAGCACGAATCAGCAGGTCTATCCAAACCAACTCAATCCAGATAAAGAATGGAGGAGTTAGAAATGAAACATACCCATGCAAGCAAAGCTTCAAATACTGTTCCAACTGTCCAGAATGTTGTAAAGACAATCATCCACTTGCCTCTATGTGAAGCAGGAGTAAACTCAAGAAACCACGATAAGAATACATGTCCCCCACCCAGGCCAATACCAGCTATAAAACGTAGAATCAGTAAACTTGTATAATTTGGGGAGAAAGCACTTAAAAATCCAACTCCAGTGGTTATCATTGTTATACCGAAAAAAGCATTCCTGGAGAAGCATTTGACAGTACAGATTAATACATGTCCAAGAGACCGATGTGAGATACCAACACGAGATAAAGAGCAAATTGGAAATAATCAGTATCAAGATTCTATATCAAACATATCACAGGAACAACAAACCTGATCCCCAAAGTACTTTTAAACAATAGCTTATGTATCTACTGAAGAAAAGTAAAGATGGAGTAACAATAAGGATGGAATCATGGAGCCATCAGCCTAACATCTCCAGAGGATGAAGACTAGGCCAAGAATGAATAAGATCATAGTGCAAGAAAAAAAAAAAACAGCGTACGTGGAAAAGCATTTCTGTACTAAGATTTCCCATCTGACAGAAGACACATAAAGTTTAAAAAGTAGAGAAAATGGGCTTGCCTTCTCCCATAATTGTCCGATATAAGGCCCCAAGAATAGGCTCCAAACAGCTCACCAGCAAAAACAACAGTCGTTAACAGGCTCTCTTGACCCGAGGAGAGCCCCCATTGCAACTTAACTACCGGTCCCACGAATGAGAGGATCATAATTTCCATTGCCTCTGTAAACCAACCAAATCCAGCGTAAATAAGCACAAGATATTGGAACTTCCCAAATCCCACAGCAGCAAGTCCTTCCTCTACCGTGTAAACCATGCTTGAGCATTCCATCTCGGAAACCAATGAAAAAAATGTGAGTAGAGAAGAAGAAGAAAAACAAAAAAACAAAAAAACCAACTAAGATATCGAGAGAGTCCTGTCCAAATTACCATCTGCCACTCCAGATGTCTTCCCTTCTGTTGATTTTTTCAATGATGGTAACAAGCAGCAGGACTCAGGGGATTGCGACAAGCTAGACCCTGCTTCCAAATTCTTACATAACTTAAGAAGGAACGCAACGGAGTATAAACAGCATAAAAAATTTAACCGTTACAAGGAGCGATTGAATAATAAGAATAATACAAATCAACTACACGTAAAAAAAACATCAATTTTATGTGAGATTTTTTTTTAAAATAAAAAAAAATCAAGATATTCTAAAATATAAATTAATTCTATTATAATTAAAAAATTACAATAAAAATATACTTGTCAATTTATATTAGATTATGAACGAAAAACCTAATCTTCTACCAAAAAAATATGTGTACTTCAACTATTAACTAAAATTGGATTACAAATAATTTTTTAATTATTCGATTTACTAATTCTGTCTTATACGAGAGAACAGAGAGTTTCAATTTGAATAAAAAACTTGTTTTTAAATTTGTAAAAAAAAATTTAAGAAAACTAAAGAGAAATCAGAGTTATAGTTTTGAAATCTAATTTTTATTATTTAAAAATAAAAAACAAATGTTCATTATCAACGGTACAAGTTTTAAACTGACTGGATTTTGATATTCTTTCAAAACATAGAAGACTAACTTCTTTTATTTCTTTCTGCACCTCCTTCTGCAGCTTTTTTTTTTTTTCTCACATTTGTTGCCGACGGCTGTCACATCTAGGTTCATCTCTTCGTGTATATATATATATATAAATTTTTAATTTAAATTATGGGCCATAACATTTGAATTATATATCGATGGGAAAATAGGCCCAACAGATGGAATGAAAGTTAAGAGTGGGTGGCGAGAGGGAGGGAAAGACACGTTATCGTCGCAGCACGGCCAGTCCAGATATCATTCATCATGCTATATATATATATATATCATTGGAGTTTGTATTGGGTTTTCGGTACCTCGTCAACCATAGAAGGACAGACAAATTGCACACCAAAGACAAAGCGTTGGGGGCGTGGCGCTTTCCTTTTTTTCTCTTTTTGGATTGTCGTCGGCCTCTTATTTTGCAGAAGCACCTCCCTTGTACCGCCGACACCTTCCTTCCCCCTGCTTGCTTGCTTGGCCGCCTGTTGCTTGTCATTAATTAATTAACAATAATTAGATTGAAAATGCTGGTTTACGTTTCTTCTCCTCAAATGTTACCCTGTTAGGCAGTAGAGATCAACTAATCTTATCAACCTTGTTAGAAAACTCCGAATATACGGTCAAAAATGGGCGAAGGTCCCCCAACGTTGGCTGGAATATTGGGTCAAGACTAGACTAGCTTGAGTAGGAGGTGCACTTAATATATATATATATATATTAAAAAAAAATTATTATTATTATTATTTAAAAAAATATATATATAATTGGTGAAATCAAAATAACAAAATCAATAATTTAATATAAGTTAATTATTATTATAAATAAATAAATAAATAAATAAATATATATATATATATTTATTATTTATAAACAAATATTTTTTTTTCAGCAGCAATAGGACGCCTATAAAATGTAATTTTGACGGTGGGTAAAGGAAAAGTGGTGGGGAAAGGCAGTGGGAGCCTAGACGGTTCGGGAATAAGCACGAGGCCTTCCTCCTGTTTGAGTATTTGATTCATTAATTTTAAAAATTGAATGAATTAGTTGCCATTTTAGAATGGGTGTGCCTATGTGAAATGTGTGTCCGCTCCGCAGCATCCGAACAAACCCCCATTCCTTGCGCTTGCTTGCATGCTGTCGCCGTCCTTTATAGCCCCTTCTCTTCCCTCTCTCCTTCGATTTGTTTCTTTTTGGTTCGCTCTCTCAGAAATTTGCGAATTTTGTTTTTGGGTGGACTGGGGGCCTGGTCTTCTTTCATAGATTACGTAATCTATATCAGCAGCCGTCCCGTTCCTTCCTTAATCGCGTCGCACTAAGCAAAGATCAAGATCTGTACTAGCGAAATAAATTAGGATCGAGAGAGAATGGAGAATGGAGGGTCCGAGGCTAATCCGAAAGAAGGAGCTTCTGCTGCATCGTCTCCTCCTTCTTATACGTATTGGGTGAGAGGGACGACTGCGGATGCGGTGCCTCTGCCTCCTCCAAAGAAGCTCTCTTCTCAGGATCTTCTTCTTTCCTCCCAGTCGCAACCCCCTACTCTAGGTTCTCTCTGGAATGGGGTACTCCCTCTTCTCCTTCTTCTTTTCTCTCTCTCTTTCTCTCTTTCTTTTTTTCGATGCTGTTACTAATTCACTCTAATCATCTTTGTTCATCCAATCTTGATATCGACGTTTATGGTTTTTTGTTGCTTGTTCTGCACTCTCTGTGTGTGTGTGTGTGTGGATGATTCTTATTCTATGCAGGCTGGTACTTGGGAGGAGAAAAATCTTACTAAATGGGCAAGCGACAGGTTAAAGGTCTGTTTTATTTCCTTCAAGCTATTTGCTAAATTATTAACTGATCGATTCGGCTGAGTGGGTCTTTTATCAGTTTGGACTTGGAGAGCATCACTTCCTCTTCCTCTTACTGCACGTTAAAAGTTATCCCATTCATCTCTTCGATATAATATTCTGCTTTAGAATTATTGGTGAGGTAGCTGAAATGATGAAATCTCACCAAGGTGTTACTCACTATTATGCATTCATATGCTTTTACTTTCTTGCAGGAGCTGCTTCTGTCCGTTGGCTCCTTGGACTTCTCTGCGGGCAAAGCAGAAATAACAGAAGTTTCAACATGTTCAGGCGATGTGAGCTGCCTTTTTTTTTCTTTTCTTTTCTGTTAATACAATATCTTGGGAGATGAATTCTCTGTCATAATTTATAGCATTACTCCACATTTTTTTGATATATATATATAAAAAACGAGATCGAAAGGTATATTTTAGGGCAGATTGTGGGCAAATCTATTGTGGTAGCATTTCAAATTTGTGTGCGTGCACCTGTGCATGCCCCATTTTTGGTTGTAGCGTACAAGAGGAAATATAATCAATTATTCAATGCATGTCACTCTTAAATTTATTCTGCTGTGAGATTGAATCCCTTATTCTGTCACATACCTGTAATTGGCTTCTTGGTTTCAGTGCTGTCTATGTATGAATTCACTGTCTTTGAGCGTTTAGCCTTGTGGAACTTGATGGGATGGTATCTATTTTAAGTTATGTAATGTTGTTTGAAGGAGGGGCTCTTTTGTTCCTTCAGGCATGATGATTGGACCATGAGTTTCTCCTTGAAACGTGTTCTTTATTTTCAGTTGGGAATATGACTTGGATTCCCTCTTTTATGATAAACCTCAAGGGCCTGGAATCCCACCTGAGCTATAGGGACTTAGAGGTAAATATCTCTATGGTTGTCATCTCAATATGTCTACACGGAGCCATATTCTGGCTAGTCATAATTTGAAGAAGGGAGGGAACTGCTTGGTTAATAGATGTTTTTGGCATAAGAATGCAAAGAAATTCAATCTTTTTGGGTTTCATGCTAGAACCTTCCAGAGCTTGGCCTTTAGTTTTGGTAGTTTGCAATCCTTGGTCAAGTGAGTCTATGAGAAGTCCCTGCTGGGAGAGCCTCTCACTGTTGATCAATATTGAAAGCTGTGTAATTCAAGTCCTTTGGCAACCAGTTGAAGTACTTGGAGAATTCAATCTAACCACTTTTTGAAGAATTGAGAGCTTCTTTACTCTGTCATATCAATAATGGGCCACGAATCTTGTTTCTGTTCTAAACTTGTTAATATTTCTAGTTTCATGGATAGATCTTTCAGAGTATAAATCCAGTGACTTGGGTTACACTATTATTTTTGGTGGTTAATTGAAATTTATTTTTTACCTCCAATTATCCGGGGCCAAAAGCTCTGTAAATGAGAATGTTCTATTGTTTAATTACTTGTATTGGCTTCAGTTGTCTCTACGTGTCTCCATTTGGGTTCAGTTACACATGTTGATTATTCTCACTTCTAATTACATATGCATTGATCTGTTAATTTCCTGTCTTATTTAACTGCATGGGAACATTCTGATATCTTACCCGTGATCATTTCTGATTGAGCAGGCGTTCTTGGTGACAGTTAGAAACAAGAAATGTGTTAATTATACATATGAGTTGACATTGAAGATCAAAGGTAATTTCTTGTAGTGCAAAATTGTCTCATTCTTATTTTCTTAATTTAACTTTTAGCTAATAGGAATGGGATGTTAATGGAATTAGGGGATTGGGTTATCAAAGAGGAGAAAAGGGTGGTCAAGGGCCATATTGATATTCAGGAATTTTCATTTGGTGAGCTGGATGACTTGCAGGTAAAGTTTATGATAATATTTAACTTCAGATGAAATGAGTGACTTGTTGTTGCTTAACTATATTTTTTCCTAACCTTTTTGTGCATTATGGTGATTTGGGTTTGTTTTCAATTGGTTTTGGATGTTTAAATGAACCTAACAAGGGAGTTGCTTTTCATTGTTGTAGATAGAAGTCCGGCTTAGTGACGATAAAGATCTTCCACAGCAAGATAAGGTGCGGATCAGGCAGGATTTGAAGCTCTTCATACAGCCTGTCCGTGAAAAATTGATACAATTTGAGCAGGAGCTCAAGGATAGATAGGAGCGGCAGCATAAGCATTTGCCTTGGCAACCAAGGTTTCAATCACCGTTATTGGACTTGAACTGTGTTCAATGATATCTTTTGGTGGCAACCGATTTTGGCCAATTCATTTAATGGAACATAAGATAATCTAGAAGGTGAAATTTACAGTTCATGGTCAGATGAACCGGTATTCAGTTCATTTGGACCAACGCACGCTAGAAATAAATTTGTATTTGGTACCTCTGGTTTTTCACCCGTTCTTAGTCCTTATCTGATGTCGGTACTAGCTTCTCGGTCGCATTTTGGGTGTTATTATTGTTAATCTTGGATAGCTTGGTTCGAAGTATGAGGGGGATAACTGAAGTCTGCCACCGTGTGTACGGATAATATACATGTAACGCAATCACGTGATTGCACGTGGCCTCAGCACAGGTCTCTGTTCTGGATAAAGAGTTGGGATGTGGTTGGCACATGGTTTGTGTTTTTGTTATCCATCCTTATGCTAGATATGGGCATTGGGATCGCCCTCTCATGTGCCTGTGGTCTGCACGTCCCCACAGGGTTTGGCTGCTGGCTTACCGCCTTCACGGTCTTCGGGTTTAAATTGAGAAGTCTGAAAAATCATATTTCGGTCCCTAAATTTCGGAATGACTTCTACTTTGGTCTTGTGGGTTGGTTACTGCTAGTCAAGTCCTCAAATTTTTACTTTCCGATTCCCATTTTATTTTCTCATGAAAGTTCATTTTTAGCGTGCAATCAAGTTTGTGCCCTCGCAGTAAACTTGTTTTTATGGATGTTTAAGACAATAATTAGCTTGAGCATAAAAAATGACATTGGCTCAACAATGGTTATACGGAATGGTTACGAGTGCCATATTGATTTTAGGAGTAAAATGAAAGTAAACAAAAGTTTGAGAACTCTAGTAATAACAATGAAAAATTTACAAATAAGATTACGAGTAGTGTGAAAGATCGCGATTTGGGCCATTGGAAGATGCAATTCTTTTCTTTTTTGGGTTGTGGGCTGCATATCTATTTTCATATTATCCAGTGGATCGAAATTTGAGCTGTCCAAAACAAGAAAGCAAACCCAAGTTCTTTATCAGACGATTGCCTTATTGGAGACAGGTTTTGCGATTTCTAAAGGCTTTGAATCCAACATGTCGGTATGGCGCCATTTGGCAATTGATGAAGAGGTGCGATGGGATGCGGCATTGCCAGTACCGCCCCCTTTTTTTCCCCTCCTACAAGGAATTGCCGACAAGTACCCTGCCATGTTGTACCGTGATTTTACACGTGTTTATAATAATAAATCATGCTATACTCCTCATTTAGCTTGTATAGTGCAATTTATTATTATTTTTTGGGGGGGGGGGTGTTAATGTACAGTAGAAGTTACTTGTCATCCTTTTGTGGATTGTATTTGCAGTGTAGTGGCAATTTAATTTGTAAAAGTAGAAGCCTAAGTTGTACGGGGTGAGACAGCTGTGCCTATGCGGTCTTGGTCAACATTTCAATCAGTGAACCTACATGCTTGTATGATATTGATAAACGATAAAAATAAAGCCCCTTGCAATTATATTGCCATTAACGTTGTGTTGCCAGAAATGTCGAAATTGAACGTTTGCATCTTAGTCGAGGATGTGGAATCCAAGACTTTTTGGCGGGACCTTGATGGAGTTCCTTGATATACCAGAAGAAGGTTTTGGCGGGACCTTTCAAAGTTCGCATCAAAAGAATGAGCAAAAGAATGAGGCTCTGACATTGACAGAGAAGCTAAGACTTGAATATTTGTCTGAAGAGCTTGAGATTCCTATTGCTGATGACACTAATGCTCCCAACCGTGATGTTAGCACCTATACCATCCAGATCGTTGTGTACATGTTTTTTTCTGGCTTGCTTAGAGATTTATCAGTGCATCGTCATCATTTAACCGCAAGGAGAACACGACTAGGACCACGTGGTGGTGTCTACCAGCTTATGATGGTCCAGCATCTTATTGTACAGCTTCTTAAAGTGGATCACCTACACTAAAATTTACGTAGTTAAATCAAATGGCTTAGATTTTTGGTATCCAGCAGGTTTCTTGATTATTCTGGGGCAGATGATTTCACCCAGAGATGATGTATATTAATCTCTATATTTATTTTTAAATCATCTGCCTCAGAATAATCACGAAACCTGCTAGATACCACTATATCCTAAAAAGCTATTACTTTTTTTAAGAAGCTTTTGTTTCCCTTCACTTGGTTTCCACAAACCTCCAATGAATCTTTCTCTGGCAGTCATACGAGAGTAGCTGAAGCTCTGCACAAGAAAATTTAAAGTTCAAGAGCTGCTTCACAAGCAGCAAAATGTAACCTTGACCATGGGCGATTCAAGTCAACTTGTTGACTTCGTTCCTTAGTCTAGTTTCGTTGTGTCACTCGAAGTATGCTGAAAACAATACACAGAGTTCAGATAATATCATGACTTGTAACTTTATTTGGGTTCCTGTAGAAGCGTCCACTTATATCAGGTAGTAGCTTTCATCTCTGCTGGAGAGCTTCTTTCTTCAAGAAACTTATGTCTTGACTGTATAAGACTTCTTTATCCGGATTATGGCTTTGTGCAGGCGCAGCAAGAACTTCAGTGTGTATAGAGAAGAATGCAGAGTTCTTGCAAAAGTTAATCGGAGAAGAAAAGGCAGCTCCAGCCCATAACCCATTACCATTTGTTCTTTCCAATTTGCTCTCTGATCAGCCGCCTCACTCTCCATCGGCTAAAATATCCACACAAGGTTGGCAGATGTGAGAAGTGGGGGCTCATCATCGCAGCTATTACACCAAAAATCCTCTGATACCATCCGATCTGTAGTATCAAAATGCCTTAAGCGGCCCCATGGAGAAAGTGACTCAAATGCATTTCAAAATTTAAATATAAATTTAAATTACAAACATTGCGTCTAATTTAAATTATTAATATATTCTTAATACATACAAATTTTTTGTGAAATAAGGTAATATAAATTGAAATTGTTCTCCAACAACTATATTAATTAACTTAACTCTTAATTGATTTAAATAACTGTTAACTAACTTAACTCGCTTTGGTGAGAAGTTGGAATCCGAAAACCAGAGAATACAACAGCAAAAAGCATATGAGCAGCACCAACCTCCTTCACCAGAGAAGTTTGTGGTGTGCCCATCCTAAACTCAACTTCTTATGTATCTTGACTAAGATTACGACTGGAGTTGAACTCGGCAGTCAAGCTTCATTTGTTTGGTTTAATAATTTTGATCTTTGTTGGATATGTGTAGATGGGGGGAGGGTGGGGGGCATTTTGTATTGAGCGGAGGGTGGGAAGGAGCTGTTTTCACTTCCAAAGCCTTTTCAGTTTCTGGTAACCATCTTATCATCTGAGTCGGCTCCAACCACAGCATGTTAACATCATCCGCTGCCCAAAAAAGCTTTCATTCCTGTCTTCACAGCTTAGTATTGTAGTCTAATGTGCTCGCAGACTCGACTCTAACTAGACCAACATCCAGATCTCATGAACCGAGTCCCATTAAGACCAACTTGTTTCAAAATAATGCTGTTTCCTCTCCAAGGGGATGACAACCAATCTCAATGTTAGTGGTTATGTATATCCGAGCTCAGTGGCCTGTCAACAGGCCTCCGATACATTTTCCTGGAGTTTAGATCAATGATACCAATGTTAGATGGTTATATTTGCCACTCAAGACCAATAAGATTACTTCTATTCATAAGTATGGCCAATACAATTCAACTAACATTATTCAGAATACTCGTGCTATGCATGCACAGACGTGTAATAAATCATTGGTATGTTCTAACACATTCCTCAATCTGTATTCATCAACCAATTGACCACATTGTCTGTACCAAATGTCCAAACAAGTAAAGCAAGCACCTAGCGAAGAGAGAAGAAGTCCTCGCTTCAAATTTACCCAAATCAGCTTAGTCAAGAAGAGCAATCATCATTGCAAGCAGAAAATAACCAGGACGTTGAAGTTGAAGTTGGTAATACGCTCTATGAAACTATTTTCCAATCCTTTTTCGCTTGTGTGATCCACTTAGAGCTGCTTTAGTATTTGCCCAATCTCTCATCGAAGCAGTAGTCCTCATAAATGAACAAGTTTCACTGAAGGTGGTGTCCATATTACATATTTGCTTTGCCACTGAATTTTGCATTCGCTGAACTACCGGAGGAGAAGATTTGGTTGCAATGACAATTGACTGGTTTATTTGCAGAGTACTTGGTACATTACCCTTATTTCCCATCCCCAAATCTCTACTATCATCTGCAGCAGTTCCACTTCTGTCCACATCAAAAGTATTGCTATGCTTGAAACATGCTGAGTTATTAACTTTTGTGCTGACATGTTTTGTAGGACCTTGCATCTCAAAAGGAACATCTGGCAAGATTTGTGTGATGCTGAATGAACTGCTGTTGTTCCCACCAACCAACTGGGTCCACGAGAATTTGTGAAGCCATGCAGAACCCTTGCCAGACTTACTTGAAGCTGAATCTGGTTTCACAGGCAGATCTTCTGCTGGTTCTTCCACTACATTTGTTTTTCCTTGTTTACCTTTCTGGTCTTCACTACTTGACAACACATTGTGCTCACAGTCAATGGAGCTATGTAACTCACAAGATTTAAATTGCTCTTCCTGGTTGGCTGAAACTTTCTGTAATATATCTAAGATATTAAATGCATTATTGCCTTTATCATCAAGAAGTTCTCCCCAAGAAGACTTCTTAGATTGTGAAAGACTAGGAACTGATTGCCGGATGCCTAATTTTGCATCACCAGGTTCTAATCCGGAGGAAACAGTCAGTAAATTTTCTATGCTTTCAGGTTCATTCAGGTCAGAGGCAGATTTATTTGGAACTTTTTGGTCATGGAGACCAGATTTCCTCTTATTGCTTGGAGATGCCACGTTCTTTCTCTGCTTTTTGAGCAAATTTTGTGTCAGCTTACTTTCAGACAATTGCCTTTCACTGACCCTTGTCTCCTGGACAGAAACAAATGGAAAAGAGTTAAAGCCAACTTGAAAGAAAAATTGACAACATACAGAAGCTACTGCAACATCAAACTACACCTGATAAGGCAAGCTGGTCTGCTGTCCTCCGTTCACCACATTAATAATGAGGTCATCGTCATTTTCAAAAGTATGTCCTTCGTTCTCCTCCAGTTGTGGCCCATTAACTGCTGGGATGAAACTGTCTTCTTTCTCAGCCAGTTCAATTTCACCAGACAACATGTTTGCAACATTTTCTTTCTCAAAAAGCTTATTCATAACAGAATTCATCATATCAAGTTCATGTTTACTGATCACAAAACGACTTGGGTCTTCTAAGACAGGATTCAGGCCTTCTTTTGCATCATGAGAGGCATGAGAATGCTCCTCACAGTCACAGAAATATGTGGGAAGAGACGGAACCTCTGTACGCCTGAAACTATACTTGTGCTTGCCAGTTCCAGTGAAGTTTATTGATTTCACCTGAGCAAAGAAGCTTACATGTAAGCATACAAAGAAAAAAGGCATATCTTTTTCTAACCCATGGACCACTACTTCTGAATCACGAGGCAAAGGCTGGACATGCCCAAACAAAGAATGTCTCTTAACAGTTCTTTGTTAAAAAAAAATAAGAAGAAGAAGAAGGAAAGACTGGTTTTAAATGTTTGAAGAAGAAAAGGTTTTTACCTTATTCAATCGAGGGAAAAAAATCCTTAGCTTCTTGTTCTCATCAGACATGAGCAGTTTCCTATTCTTGCTGGGTGACCCCATAATCCTGTCAGGAGCAGGAGGATCAGCCACAATGGAAGGTCGAGAATCTTCATCCCACTCCCGCCTCAAGCGAGCAAGATAATGTTCTTTGGCTCTTTCTAGCCGCAGCCTGCCTCCTTTCCATAAACATCCACTATACTGCATTGCAATAATAGCATCGCCATAATATATATTTTTTAAAATATTCAGAATAGTAAGGACACAAATCGCTAGCAGACTGCAATTATAAAACAATAGGTTCTCATTTATTGAGGAGAAAAAAAAGGTAAAATCATTATTTCTTCCAAAGAAATAGTTTTCTTATATATATATATACATAAGTAGGGCTATTTATTTAGTTAGTTGTTAATATTTGAGAAAATGGGAGGAGGGGTGTGAGTATTGGGATAATATTGATAAGAAGGAAGTATGAGCAAACAATAATATCATATATGGTAAAGAGTTGAGAAGAGCCACAAAGATAGAGAGAGAGAGAGAGAGAGAGAGAGAGAGAGAGAGAGGGTGGAATGAGATTACGGACAGTCGAGAAGAGCTTGGAGAGGGAATGGCGAGAAGAAGGCAAGAGATCCAGAAAGGCAAAGCAGCGGCCTTTGCTTCTGACAAATTCAAGCGCTTGAATGACACCTAGCGATGATGATGAGAAAATCTTGAGGATGTCGTCTCTACACACCCTCTCTCCCAGTCCTCCCACGAATATCCTCACCACTTCCCCTTCTCCTCCTCCCCCGCCTCCTCTTTCTTCTTCCTTTTCCATCTGACCTCCTCTTCCTCCGTTTTTCCGCTCCATTCCAAATTCCTCCTCTCAATCAAATCAGAATCAAAGCATCATTAGACACCCCACACCTCATTTATCAATTCATCTATAAAACCTCGCCCTAATTCCCCAGTCGCAGTTTCGGTTTTTTATAATAAAGTTGGCGGGTTTGGGCTCCGGCTCGGCTTTCTTTTTCCTGCCCTCAACTCTTGAATTTTTAATACTAGGCTCGCATTGGGCCTTTGGCCCATTTACCAGACTCATTTACTGCCCCAAATCTAGAATGATCAACTGTAGATTCTCATTGGGTCTTTGACCCATTCCAACCCTCAACTATTCAATCATGGAAAGTGGGCTAATACTTGGACCAGTGTCCAGCTTATATGGGCCTTCTTTTTTCAGCCATCAGAACTTGAACTGTTAACAGAAGGCTTGCATATTTGAGCTTTTTTTTTCCAGCCCTAGATTCTTCAATAAATGAACAGAAGGCTTTTCCTTGGGCCGTTGACCTATTCCCGCCCTCAACAGCGGGCGCAAACATGGGCAACAAGCTGGCTTTGGGGCCTCAACTTTTGAATTGTTAACGGTAGGCTTGTCACTAGCAATATATATATATATATATATATTTTAAAAATATATTTATGTTTCCAGCCTCAAGCATTGAAAAATCAACAAGAGGCTCATAATCGGGCCGGACCTGTGGCTTGTTCCATGGGCTTTCTTGCGCCCTTCGCTAATTGTTGAATCACGAACCGCAGGCTTGTCTTTGGGGCTTTCACCCAGTCTGACCCTCAACTTCGGAATTTTTAACTTTTGGAAAATAAACAGCAGGGTCCTCCTCTTTGAAGGATCTGCGACCATCACTAAAATTACGTTTTACTTGGTAGTGTGAGCGTGTATTGTGTTTTGGTGTTATATCTGCATCTGCCGCAGTGAATGGGAATAAATAAACAATGCAAGGAGTGACATACATCGGTAAAGGAGTTTGTTTCGTTCTCTGCAAATTTCCATCTGTTGGTCCTGTTTAATTAAGATTTCGCCGTCGCAGATCAACGAGTAACAGTGAGCAGGATCTTTGCTGACAGAGCCGCACAACTACCACTCAGTGATTTATCGTATTAGAAGAAGAATAAGAAGTAGATTATGAATTACAGCAACAGCAAGAAACAGCCTTGCAGACATTTTCAGCGTGGCAGGTTTCTCTGTCTATCTCTCTCTCTCCCCAATAGAATCATAACAATTTGCTTTCCTTTTAATACTGTCTTGAATACGGGCCTTTACTGTTGCAGTTGCCAGTACGGTGAGAGATGCAAATTCCTTCATGTCACTCAGCAACAGCTTAAGTCCAATAATCCCTTTGGGTTCGGCACTCAACAACAACAACACCATAAACCGGCTAATGCTAGTTCCTTTGGATTTGGCACCCAACAGCAACCCCACCAAAATGTCAATAGTCCCTTCGGATTTGGCACACAACAGCAGCACCAAAAACCTACAAGCCCTTTTGGTTTTGGTGTTCAGAACAACTCTCATTTAAAAGACCCTGGTGCTTTTGGAAGCAAACAAAATCAATTCAAGGTTCTCTCTCTTCTTGTCTCACTTCATCTCGTTTTTACCCCCTCACTCCCTTTTTGTTTATTTTTTTCTTTTTTCTTTTTTTTTTTTAAGGGGGTGGGGGGTGGGGTGGGGGAAGGGGGCACCTTTTAGTCTTATGACTTTGGAATTTGAAAGCTCTTTTTGGGAGTTTCTTGAGTTCAACCCTCCCGGCCGTTCAATATGTCTGGATTATAGACGAGTTTACTAGTTCATGCCTTTTTGTGATCATGATTTTCTTGTGGATCAGCCTTTTGAGAATAAATGGACCCGTCTCTCCCCTACACCTAAAGATGGTGCCCCTTCTTCGCAACAACCTGGTAGTCAACTGCAACCATCAATTCATATGTGAGAACTTTATCTGCTTTCTTTGTATCCTTCTTCATGAAACGGTTGTTTTTCATCCCTCCCCTCCTTCAACACCTGATTGTATTGCTTGGTAATTGGGAATCCATGTATCTGAAGCTGCACTGATCCTGACTCCTGTAAGCGTTTGATCATTGAAGATTTTGAATATGAGAGACCACTTTGGAAGCTCACATGCTACAGTCATTGGAAAAAGTAAGCTTTTCTTTCTTTGTTTAACCACATCAACTATGATGTTCTGGAAGTCACCATCCTTTGGGACATTAGTGCTTCTTGGCAAATCATAATCATCAAGTAGCCTTCTGTTTTTTCATGGCCGATTTGTTTCTCTGTGCATCTATGATTCTCTGATGTCTTCATTTTTTCAGCTTTTGGATACATTGTTTGAATCTTGCTCTATATATATATATATGCAAATATATATGTATGTATGTATAACTTAAAATTTTGCATTTTATATGGTTATACTGGACAAATGTAGCCTATACTACTCTAGAAAGCTTTATATGGTTATATTTAATTATGCCATTTTGTTTCTTTATGGGCCTCTTCTATTGAATAACACATTTTTTAACAAGTTTGATTGCTCTGTTGTTACTATGAGAGGCATTGGTTATTGCTGCTACTATTATTTTTCTCTGGGTTTGCAGTGCTCCATGTGATATTATTGGTGATGTTAGCTATGAAGAATTGCGTGCTACAGCATATGATGATGCTGGGCGTGGCGTGAGCTTGCAGTCCATTGTAAGATAAAGCAGCATGATGTTTTTGTTGATCTTCTTTTTATGTGCTAACCAACATGCTTTGATTGCACTAGAGTCATCATTGATGAGCTATTTTGTGTATCTGCTTACAAATTTTCTCAATGTTAGCCTATCATTTTAGGTGCTAAATCATAGGAAATTCTGATCAAATTCCATAAGTATCCAATGTAGTATTGGAAGTCCCCAATTTAAGCTATAAAACAATTTTTGCAATGAAAAACTCCAAAAAGGTGTGATTGGTTTGATACCTACTATGAATCAGTTTCAGACTTCCAGTCCAGTTAGGGAGTTGGTAATCTCACTAAAACTGTTCAGTAGCATAACCAATTGATTGGAAGTGGACTGTGAAATAATGGATGTCCCAGTGCATGAGGCTCCCAAATTTTTGGGTCTGAGAAAGGCTTAGAGGTGTGGAGTTTTATCCTTGTTTTCACAAAGAGGTTATTTATGTAACTTGAAAATGTGACATCCAAGTTACCGTTACTCCAAGCTCACCTTCGACTGAGAAACAATGGTTGAAAAAAATGCTAATGGACAATCCACCGTATCTCAAGCATCCAATGCCATCTTTGTTCACTATTTTAATTAAAGCATGTAATATATTGTCATGTAGTGGAAAATAATGTCTACAAGCGGAAACATTTGTTTTCATATATACTAAAGGCATCCTGCTACAGGTTGAGAGAGAAAGAGATCTACTCAACTCCAAGTTGATCGAGTTTGAGAACCTTCTTCGTAATCCCTATGTGGCACCCTCGAAGTCTGCTCTTGTTGGCAAGATTCCATTCCCTGTAGCTACTTATAATGCATTCTCACCTCCTGGTCAAAGTAATATCCCTCCTTCAGTCTCTGGTTTCAGTAAACCAGTTGCACCACTTAATTTGAGGTCAGGAATAAGTAATCCATGTACTAAGATAATTTTTTTTTTGTTCAGTCACTTTTTGAACGAATGCTTTTCTTTCTTTCTTTTGTTTTCCTTCTTGTTAAAAACAATCTTGTTCATAAGATTTATCTTGTTCCTTAGACTCTTTTTTTTTTTCTCCTAAATCTATTTTCATCAGTGTTTCTCCGTCAAATATGTCCTTCGGGCAGCCAAATATTGTCTCAAGTTCTGACCATACTTTGAATGCATTTGGTATCAGGTAAGAATCTGTAGTAGAATCAAGTTCAGTCATCTTGTTCTTGAATTGATTTTCTCAATTATTAAGTTTGTGGTGGCTTGTTCTGGACTGACCCGAGGGCTATCTATTGTCACTGCTGACCAATTTTCTTTCAGGCATTCTGCAGCATCAAATAATGCATCTGGGCAGCAAAATTTCTTATCAAACACTAGTCAGCTTCCAAGTGCATTCAGGACAACAAATTCACCATCTGAAAATACTGGTATATTCTGCATGGTTTGATACTTGCAGATGCATGTGCAAGTGTTTGTATATTCCTTCTGATTACCAGGTTATAATTGGGATGACCAGCAGTCAAACTAATTCATTTTCTTCTTCAGTAAGGTCAATGCAAGACAATGAGTCATCTAGTGCCCAGCCTTCTGCCCTCTCCAACGGCTTTAATTCTAATCTGGGTGGGCAAGCAACTACAAATATTCAGACTGTGTGAGTATATGGACTTGCTGCTGTCATAGGCAAGGAAAAAAAGAAGTTTGATGAATTTGAGTATTTGAGTCCTAGTTGATAACTCACCATCTAAAGATGTGCTTCTCATTTCCATTTTGGATTAGTAAGACATTCTTTCATCATTGTTGCTAGATTGTAAGGCCCAAAAACTTTGGAGATACACTTGCATTCACAAATTTTCTTTATAGCATTGTGGGAAAATGTTTCCTTGTCCTGAGATAGATAGCTTTACCCTCTGAAAATTCATCCCTCTAATTTTATTTCATCTAGTTTCCTTGATCCTTGTTTATCATGCCATTTTGGTATTGGTTACCTTGTTGAATTTAGCTCAACTCCCAAATGGTGTTTAAGGTACATATATCCTGTAGAATCTCCATTTTGTTCATATCATGAAGATTGGTCGTTTAAATCTTCATTAGGCCATTCAGTGGTGTTAAACGTACATTTAGCTGGGTATAATTCTGAGAGTAGTTGATGACCCTTGCTAGGTACAATAAGAGTCTGCAGTTCCATAGGTTCAATATAGTGGTCCAGTTCACTGTGCAGAGTCACCGGCACAATTCTCCCTGGCGGGATTATGGGACATAACCCTTGCTATCCCATATTTTGGATTAAAAAAAAAGGAAGAATCTGGATGAGACTACCATCTGTCTGGTATGTGGGAACAAGTCACAGGAGTGTAATTAATTTTATTTTGCCTATTTTTGATCTTACAGAGATAAAGAACAAAGGAAGAATGGTTCAGAGGATGTTAGTATTTGGTTGAAGGAAAAGTGGACTCCTGGAGAGGTAAATTACAATCTCTCACTTGCTTAATTGGAACTATTTGTATAGGAATCCGCCATTTGGAAAATGAAAAAAGTAGGCCTGGATATTGTTGTTTTTCTCTTGTGGCTATTTATGATATTGGGATCCATGGGCCTTAATAATAACCAATGGACTTAGCATTTTGCATTCCATACCAGATTCCAGAAGAGGCACCTCCAGATGCATTCGTTTAATGGTATACTATTTTCGTTGTATGCTAAGCATCAGGAGACTTTGACAGGATGTCCAAGCATTAAGTGATATATGCCTTTTGTGGGACGGTGAATAATTTCCTTGGCTATGGATGGATTTGTGGCGAGAACTGTGTAGGTTCCCCCTCCTGTACGTTAAAGATGAGGGGAGAGGCATATCAGTATTAGGCGATGGATGTTTGCTCTCCCCATACAGGTAATATAGTCTATACATTGGATTTGGGTTGGAAGGCCAACGGTACTGGACCTTTAAAAGGAGAAATTTGAAGAATGGCATCAGAATACACTTACTGATAGTCCAGTTACCGCTGTATTCTTCTAATATCTTATTAACAATAATAATTAAATAGAAAAAATCATTTATCTTTTATGTTATACACTTATTCTTAACTGTACTGTACCTGTAGTGTCGATTTGTTTAATCTATTTTATAATTTTTTATCGGAGTTCACCTCCAGTTCCTATACTGCTCGTTTTCCTTTATGGTACCATTGCCCTCCGTTTTGTTTTGTTAAATTTTATTTTGGAAGCAACACAATTATTACTCTTTTTTTTTTAAGGAATAAAATAGAAAAAGATTCAGAAGTTGAAAAAAGTGCTGGAGATTATGCTGGTCGCTGATAATTTTTAATCGGCGGGCCTGCATCTCTTCCAGCATCCTGACCGCTAATAAGGACGAGGAAAACTATTTTCAATTTTGAGTAAAGTTTATTATAAATATTTCATATTCTTTCCTTTATTTTTTTTTTACCTTCTTTTTGTTTCTTCTTGAAAAAAATCTACGTTAGTATTTGAGAAAGAACGTTCGTTGGATAACATAAAACGGCATAAAAAATATACTGGAAATATTCTAATACTAATTACTATTTGAGTAAAATTATAACTATCACTTTATCTTTACGTTGGAGTTCACTTACTGCTGCTTGTTATCGGAGTCATACTGCAGATACCACTAAAATGTATGGCATGAATGATTGATATTCAAACCAAAACACACACTCGAAGTCAAAGCCAAATTGCTTCGCACAACCGAAAGCTGGCTCAGACATCTGGTCAAAGAATCCAGTTCAGACCCCGATCACAGAGCAACAATGATAGCACAAATCTTTTTTTTTCATCAAATAATGACAGAGATCCTCAAGTTATTACAACGCTATTATAATGTTGATTTTTTAAAAAAATATTATTATAGGTTTA
This sequence comes from Kandelia obovata, assembly GCA_021464305.1. NCBI lineage: Eukaryota > Viridiplantae > Streptophyta > Magnoliopsida > Malpighiales > Rhizophoraceae > Kandelia > Kandelia obovata. The sequence continues at coordinate 5,953,487 of CM038474.1, forward strand.
TAAAAACATGTCTCTGCACAGTGCACATCCAAATCGAGTTTAATTAGAGTTTTCCACCAATGATACTTGTACCAGAGAAAAAAAAAAAAAAGGAAGAAGAAGAAATTGAAAGATAAACAGGGACTGACAAAAATAGGACTCTAGGTGCAGGTGGGTGGCCCTACTCTTTACACATGAGAAGAGAACTTTATTCTGGGCTCAACGCGTTCCTGAATTGTTGATTTTTTCTGTTTCAAAAAGATCAAAATCCTTTGTAGTTGTGGCAGACGACAGAAGACTTGCCAGCATGTCATGATTTCTAGTTTCTTAGTAAGGAAAGTAAAAGAGAGAAAAGGAAGCCTGACCTGAAAGTTTTGACGCTGCAAATTCATTAAAAAAACACTGCATGTCTTGGACGGCAATGTATTGGCCCTGGGCCCTTTCCTGAAAATTAATTTAGAATTAATGAAAGGTGAAATTAGAGGCAAAACATAAAATCAAATATTAGAACAAGGAGAAGCTAAGGCGGAAAAAAGAGCAGTCGTTGTTTATAATCATAGAAACAACAAAGCACGGGCATCCTGTCCTGTCCTGTCCACCGGATCTCATTCTCATATGACAAAGCTAGTAGCTGTCTTCAAGTGACTTTGCTGCCATTTTGGCTACCACCTCCACACCATAACTCTCTTCTGATTATGGATAATCCCTAGCTAACAGCAATCATCAATGACTTCTTCAGATCCTCTTCTCACGGCTCGACTTCTCCTGATTCTTTTCTTGCTCGCTTCTGTCTGCTCTCTCCACTTCCACGTCTCCTCTGCCGCCTACGAAGATGAAGACATGGACATAGATGTAGATCCCAACCCCAAGTTTGAGAACCCCAGGATCCGCCAAGCCTACATTGCCATGCAAGCTTGAAAACAAGCTATTTTCTCCGATTCATTCAACTTCACGGCCAACTGGAATGGCCCTGACGTCTGCTCCTACATGGGCATCTTTTGCGCCCCCTTTCCTACCAATCCCAAGCTGAGGGTGGTTGCCGGCATCCATCTCAACCACGCTGACATTGCCGGCTACCTTCCTCCCGAGTTGGGTCTCCTCACCGACCTTGCGCTCTTTCATCTCAACTCCAATAGATTCTGCGGTGTGGTGCCCATCACTTTCAGCTAGTTGAAGTTGATCCCTGAGCTGGACCTCAGCAACAATCGCTTCGTGTGTAAATTCCCAAGCGTCGTCCTCTCGTTGCCTTCCCCAAAGTACTTGGATCTACGATTCAACGAGTTCGAAGGTGCAGTGCCCTCCAAGCTCTTTGACAAGCCTGGTCTGGACGCTCTTTTCCTCTACGATAACAGGTTATAATTTGGGATCCCTCAGAATCTGGGGAATTCTCCAGTTTCTGTGCTCGTGTTCGCTAACAACAACCTTGGCGGTTGCATTCCAGGCAGCATAGGCAAGATGGGCAAAACGTTTAACGAGATAATCCTCACGAATGACAATCTGAGGGGATGTGCCTCTCCAAATCGGGATGCTCAAGGAAGTCACTGTGTTTGACGTCAGCTTCAATCACCTCAAAGGCTCAATGCCTACTGCTGTTGGCGACATGAAGGGCGTCGAGCAACTCAATATTGCTCACAATGGCCTTACGGGGGTTATCCCTGCCAGCGTGTGCCAGCTGCCCAATCCGGACAACTTCACCTATTCCTTCAACTATTTCACGGGTGAAGCACCAAGCTGCCCTGCTCTTGGAAACGGCCGCAGTAACGGTACCAAGAATTGCATTCCTAGAAAGATGGGGCAGAGATTTGCTAAAGAATGTTCTTCAGAAGCTGCACCCTCTGTTGACTGCAGCGAGTTCAAATGAAGTGGAAGTGCTGGTGGTATTAGTGGAAGCGGCGGCAATGGTTCTTCGTCATCATCAAGAAAAAGATCCCCCGTTCCAAGTGGAACCGGAAGACCATCTTCCCTAAAAGCTGCTCGTTCCAGAACCCCACTCCTCAATCCTTCACGGCCACCACCACCATCACCGGCAACCTTCAAGTCTTCGCCTTCCTCTAGATCACACCCTTCGCCGTCTTCCAACAAGCCTTTCCATCGTCTACCTCCACCTGTGGAAAGAGCATCGCCCATAACGCATCTACCTCCACCGCCCCTGCTGCCTCCATCCTCACCTGTAGAGCAGTCACCGGCTGCAAAGTATCACCACTCATTATCCCCTCCACCTCCACATCATCCTCCCAACCATTTCCACCCTTATCCCGCACCACCACCCCCTCCTACCAAAGCGGTGTCGCCGACTGTACATGATGCACCACCGCCACCACCGGCATTGTGCAAAGATTTACCTCCATCATCACCACCACCACTTGCCACGAAACACCACCACCACCACCAACGCAATTAGCTGAGGGCCCAGCACCACCAATTCTCCATGTTCTGTTTCCTCCACCATCATCGCCACCTCTGCCACCATATGAGCATAAGCACCCAACTCGTGCTCCAGTTCCGGAGCATTTGGTATCTCCAGTTCCAGCGCCAAAAACAGGAAGTATTAACCTTTCACCAAATCACCAACCATCACTAGCGTCACGATCTCCAAAAGACACCTATCATCATCTACCCGCTCCACCAATTGGGTGCATCATTCCGAGGTCACCGTAAACGCCTTCACCACCGTCATCTTAATCATGGTCGCCATCACCTACACCAGTCTCCTCTAACCACGCACAATCACCAACACCTCCACTTCCTTCGCCTACATCTCAGCACCAAAGTCCTCTCACACCCACATATTATTCATACGCATCTCCATCTCCACCACCGCTTCCTATGGCTAGTAAACCACTCCCACCGATTGTAGGAGTATCATTTGCCTCTCCTTCCCCCCTCAATTCCCCGCACCTAAAAACTCATGTCACATGGATTTCAAAGAGATTGATGAATTAAATTTATCGTGATTTATTTTGGTGCAAGAAAGGCGATTGGCTCGACATTTTGTTGTGTGTTTTGGTTAATGCGAGAATGTTTTTCCTTGTCTATTATATTTGTCCAAGACATTGTCTATCGTTTAGTACATTATATATTGTCAAAAATGAAAAAAACCATTAACCAAAAAGTATGAACTGTTTAAACACTTGGATGAGATGAGCTCATATATTATACAATACAGGTACTCAATTTACTTGTAAAAATAATATGACTTAAAATACAAAATTTTTTAATCAAAATTCATAAAGTTTTTATACTGTATTAATGAATTATTCAACTTAAAATTTTAATTTGTTAGGTAGCACTTAAGAATATATTTTATATTAAACTTTAATTGTCTAACATAAATAACTCAACAAATGTTTTAGTTATTCTTTGTTAAATTATTTACGTTATCTTTTTTTTTTTTTTTGTGTTTGGATGTTAGAACTTGAATGCCACACAATAATTTAATTTTTTTTAGGTAATTATTTTCCCGAGCACATTTGCATTAGCGCTTACATTATATGATATATATATATATATATATATATATATTATATTTTGATGAATGCTTACATCAATACGATATTGCCATTGAGCGTTGATGTTTGTGGGATGAAGGGAGTTGCCGTGAAACAGATTAAAAGCGATTGGGATGGGCTGCGAGAAATATAATCTCGCCCTTACCGATAGCCCATATAGTAGACATCATTTTTTATTTTATTTTTTAAAAATGGGAAATAGTAATAAATAAATAATAGATGGGACGCGGAAGTTTGCGTAATTCGTTTTATTAGATTACTATGGATGCGAGAGTTGTATTAATGTGATTCGAGTTATTTTGCCGTCCGTCCTTAGTTATAAATAAGATTAATGTTTAGCTGTGCGATTTTAATTTTAATAATTCTTAAATAAATAAATAAAAACGTCAATAATTAACTCTTAATTTTAATTTTAGCTCACATATACTATGAGCGACCTATCTGTGAAATATTATTTTTTTAGTATAATATCATGAGCGTGTTATTTGTTAGGTTACTGATAATAGTAACAAAACAATAAATGCGCCAAATACCTAATTTCATGCCTTGCAGAATTCGAGTTGCACTTAATTTTTTTTCTTTCATATCTCAAGTTTAGTATTATATTAACTTAACTCTCATATAAAAGAAGCCAAATTAGAAAATAATTCTTGGTTTTTCATGAATTGTGAAGCTTTTGGCGTTATGATTTATTTATATTTAAAAGTAAGAAATAAACCTAAGTTAACTAAAATTTTTCTCACTTAAACCAAAGAGAAACATTATTTACATATAGTCGCATCTAAATTAAAGCATTGCTACCACAGAACATAAAAAGAAAGAAGGTATACAACATGAAGGCAACATTAACCTTTCATGGCGTTCAAGTATCAGCAGTGGAGGGTGGCTGTCATTAGAGGCTAAGTTTCCACGTGGATGCGGTCGCAGCCTTCAAACATATTTATTTACGAAGAAAGCATTCTTTCTTTGAACAACTAAAGGCTGAAGAGGAATGAATAGGCATCATGAAATAAGTCTACAGCCTTATCCAGCATAAGTACAAGATGGTTTTCGAGTACTTCACGATGAGCGCCAGCCAACCTTGTAATACATCAACTACTGCAGGCAATCACAAAATCCAACACGGGTTTCAACCTTATTTAAGTCCCCAGCCATATGCACATAATCTAAACCTTTTTTTTTCGTACATACGGAACCTTTTGTTTATAAGCCTATTATCTATCTGATAAAAAATTGCATCCTACCCCAGAACGTCATGTGCAAACATCTCTGTATAAGGCGGTGATCAGGATAAACGAGCAAAATCCCTTCCGTGGTAAAAAAAAATTTGCACCACGTCTTACCTCAGCCCGTTCCAATATGATCATCTCTCAAATGAGAACTGCCACAAAAGCAAAGCCCTCAGACCCAAATGAAAACCACATTGCCAATTCAAAGGGACCCAACCTGCTGAAGAAAGGCGACACTAAAAAAACAACTGGCTAAAGCATGACAGTGGGCTCATACCATGCTCCTTTTAACCAAAACGGATCACAATGCAAGAAATATCATCTTTACTATTTCTTTCCAACGCCACAGCCGTTAAACACTTAGCTGCTGACTGAGGATCTCTTATGGGTTTCACTAAATCAACAGCTTCTTGATTCTTAATGACCTGCCAAACATAGCATAACCACTTGTCAGACTATTTTCCTCCCTGAAATAGTGTAGATCAACATCTTGCAGTGCTATACCAAATATCATGAAGAATCTCTCAATATGTACTTGTGTTCTCCACTCATATTATGGTCTGGTATAAAGATATGAAAACCCACTTATATTACAATATTAGCATGCACCATACAATGACTAAAAGAGAAGAAGACTTTCAGCATAATTATATTATTATTTTACACACTTCAGCTCACACTTTAACTCTCACAGAACATAATCCAGATAATTCACCTAGCATTGGATTGAAGTGCAGTTGAAGATGAGATTTCCTTGGAGAAATGATTGACAAGCTCATGCAAGTACTTAAAAGGTCTGCCTGTGTCATGTAAAAGGGACTCCAATAGATCCTCACCTCTACTGAGTTTACACTGTCCTTTTTGGCACTGGGTCTGCCAAATGGTTGCATAACTAGCTTAACAAAAGAGAAAAACCTTGGGCCTTATTAGATAAATCTACACCCCATTTATAAAGTATTTGAGATAAATCCATAAATTGAAAAGTTTTCAAGTTGACACTTCTGGCAAAATGCACAAGTTTGTTTAAGACAATTGTGCCAGTAACCATGGCCTCTTCTAGCAGGGTACTCAGAGCATCAGGGTGTGGTTTATGAGCAAAACTGTTCCTTCAATGGACCAATCATGAAAGACTACTGTAGAGAAGACACAATTGGGCATTGCATGACTCATGAAAAACCATCATCCTACTTTATCAAATATATGCCATATCCTCAAACATTAAGAAAATGAAAAAGAAAAAAAGAAAGAAAAAAAAATACATCGCTTGTTTCTGCGAACATTTCTTTCTTGAAAGATCTCTAGTTCATCTACTTTTTCTCTAAGCAATAGGCAAAAATTTACTTCTCATCCTTCCATTACCCAAAAAGAAAATAGCTTAATTGATTCAATAATATTAGTTTCAATTGCTCTAGCCCTTCCTTTGGATCCCAACTAGTTTTTTTTGCAATTTGAATTTGTAAGCCTCAATTGAAATTATGACCTTTTTTGAGACTTGTGAGCCATCTGTAATAGGACCAAACTAGCCACAAATAAAAATCACATACTACCCTTATCATAAAGAAAGCAACTTCAAGGATATTATTAATATGGGGTAGAAAGATTTCTGAAGGGTTATGCAAATTGCAAATTTTATAGTTTATTAGATAAAACATATAAAGGTGATACCAAAAAGATCCAGGATTGTGTTGACTTCAAAATGAAGAAAGAAAAAAGAAAGCGCACAATGATTTGCATGTGATATAATCTGGATCCTTGGGTTTCCGGTTTCTAACACAGTAGACTTTCTTCTTGTCTTTCAGTCACTTTTCTTCCTCTTTGCATCCATAATCATAATATTAATTTTGTAAAAGTTAAACCAGCTATAGAAACAAGGTAATATTTCTAGCATTGTAAGGAATCATCACTCATAGTTATACAAGGAATCAGTATGATACCCACCAAAGATACTGTGATCATCTCATACAATGGAAATCAGAGTCAACAAGCATGTTGGTGACTTTACAGGTATAAAGTGGAGATCAACCAAACTCTAACAAGAATGTTGAAAAAGGGTAGAAAAGTGAAATTAACTGACCTTCCACAAGCCATCACTTGCTAATATAACCAATTCCATAGTTGAGTCTATAGGTACATGCCTCACATCAGGCTCTGAACTTAAATGTGCTTTAAGGCTTTGATCCCCAAAAGCTCGTGCAACTGCAAGTTGTCCATTAACCCTAGGCACATCTCCTGAAATAATATTAGTTTTTCAGTCCAAAATAAACACTTAGCTGGACAGTCTTTTACAAGATTACAGTAGCAATCCTATGGAATTCAAGTTGCAAACATGTCTGCAAACAGTGGACGCAAAAATGGGTGATAAAGTGAACTAAGAATTGTGAAGCAAGGTATGTGTTAGTGTTACCAGGAAGAGCTGTGACAAAGCCACCCTGCTGTTCAATCCTTTTCCTCTCAGTGCGGGGCTCATGGTCTACTGTAAGTTGATTGGCACATCCTCTTTCACATACAACAGCTCTAGAATCACCAACGTTTGCCACCCATAGATCCTCGCCATCAATGACAATTGCAGTTACAGCAGTGGAGCCACCTGGCCCTAATTGCATAGAGTTTTCCAATATGAACTTATCGGTGTTGTGGTATGCATGCTTTATTGCTGTTGCTGGATCATTCCAGAAATTTGGCTGCATAGCACAAAATGATAAAGATGATTATAGACGAAATTATTTTTTTTGAAGGAAATTGTGTGTGGGTTTTTTTTTTCCTGGGGTTGGGGCTGGTGCGTTTGATGAGATGGGAATGAAGATGACCTCTTCAAGTATGTTGTTGAAAAGGTTGTCTCTGAGATAACGAGGAACACTATCCCCAAGATGACCATCAAAAATAGCGAAGAGCCCAAGTTCGTGATTGTTTTTCTTGCGATATTCAGCAACGAGGTAGTCCTCCATTTTATGTCCGGATTTTCCTTCCACCAAGTGGAAGCCATGAGACATTCTTTTACCGGATGACTTGCTTCTCCCTTTTCCAGAGTCTGGTGATGATGAGTTAAGACATGCGGCACTCTGTACATAAATTCAAATCTGTGATTAATTCCACTCACAATTAATTCAAAAAAATCATCAAGAATCAGTTTCTTTCTATTTCCATCTACGTTATGCTGGATCATAAGTTAATTCATCATCATTAGGTTTGACTAGATGTCAGTCTTTAACCCAGTCGAAGTCTCAGATACTAAAGCAGCAAGAGAGGAGAGACGAGAAAAAGGGAGTACCAACGGAAGTTGGGAATGAGATTGAAACCACGGGAACTGACAACTTGTGCAGTATGCAATATGGAAAAAAGAAATTTAATTTGGGTTTTAGGAAATTTGATGTATATGTACAGATTTTCTTCTTTCTTTTTATTTATTTATTTATTTATTTATTTATTTATTTTTTATTGAGACCAGTTCCAAGACCAAATAAACCATGTTTTTGAACCATAAACAAGAATCTGCAGAGAAACTAAATTTTAGATCAAAGTGGAAATTTGCACAAATATCAAAGAACAAATATCAGCTATCACGCAAGGAAAATAATAGCAGAAAAGGAAGCAAACATTACCTTAATCATGTCAAGGAAGTTGGTGCGCCTGTGGGTGCGAGATGTACCTGCAATTGATGAGTGTCCACTCATCTCTCTCTCCAGGTAATGTAATTAATAATAATAATAATATTATTATTATTATTACTACTGCTTCTATTATTGATTTCGCCCACTCCACCAACCAAGATAAATAAGAAGTAAATTAAAACGTAACAGTCAAAAAGCCTTTCCTCCCTTTCTTCTTTCTTGAACCTCCAATTCTTTCTACAACCGTTGCTACTCTAAATCGGAATCGAAGAATCGGTCAGCGATCCGTCGCTAGAAGTAGTTATCTACCTACCACCACCCCCCACATCAACCAAAAAGCAAAAACAAAACACAAAACGAAGGAAGGAAGGAAGGAAGGAACGAACCAACCAAAAACCGCTCTGGACTGAAATTGATAGGTACGTACGTGTGACTCAGAGAGACGAGCACACAAAGCAGGCCTTCCTCCCTCACACTCCGAACAATCTAACTTCGGTGTACGATCTCTTCTCTATGGCTCTGTAGTTAAAAGCGAATTGAACCTAATAAAAAAGGGAAAAGAAAAGAAATTTGGCTATGCGCTTCCCCTAAGAAAGGAAAGGAAAGGAAAGGAAGCAAGCAGAGGAGTTTGTATTGGAGACGGAGGGGTTTACCAAGTAATAATCTAAATTAATTAATTAATTAATTATATTATTAATTAATTCATAATAATAATATTATTATTTTTGGATCGTGGGACAGTCATAAGGCCGAGCATAACCAAAAATATATGTACCCTGAAATTTACTAAACCACCGAGTCCTCCCCCCCCCATTAGCTTTATTTACCAGGAAACTTCCTATCCGAACCGACGTTGACTTGTGGACTTTCACATTCTTCTCACTGGTTTTCTTTTGGGTACAAACCTTTCGTGTCCTTTTTAATCGCCTTATGACCCCACCCTACCCATGGATTTCAATTTGTAGCTCACACCAAAACAGTAACCGCGTGCGCCCAAAAGTGTAATTACCATATCTATAAAATATCGTATCACTGCTTAATCCCAACGATCACCATTCTTCGTATCGTGCATTACATTTTCTTTTATAGCTTGTTTGGATTTGTTCCAGTGGTCTCTACGGCACTTACACAGTACCGTCACAGCGACGTGGTAATGGTTACGTAATGTTTCAACATGGTTCACCGATCGAATCCTTCTTTTCTCCGTCAAACTTATGTACTCATCAGGTCGACTGATCGACACGCATCACCGATCAGGATGTACTGATCTTTTGAGCGCTGATTATGGGTGAGCGGTCACCGGGGATGAAAATTCATTGTTGACAATTGTCATCATAAATGATAAATTCCAGCTTGGCATGGGAACGGCCAAGCATGGGGCGTGGATTATATCAAACAGAAAGTAAATTGCCCAATACATTTGCGTTCACAACATTGCCTATCATCTGATCTCTCTCTCAAAACATCATATATCATACCCTTAAAGTACATCCTATACGCTCTTTGTCTTGTGTGTCCACGCACATCCCAACTACAAGATGCAGAAAATTATAGGGTCTTTGAACGACAGATTTTTACAAATCTATCTCAAATCAAGAAACAATGGTGTACAAACTCTTGCACAATTAAAATAGGAAACGTACAACTGAAACGGGTAGATCAAGCCCATGATTTTTGTTTTTCAAATGACAAAACACAAAAATTCAGAAGAGAGAAGGCAGACAAATGTTATATCCGAAAGTCCAAATCCTAAGTCAACGTAGAAGAGCACACAAATGAGTCATGATACTACCTAGTTGGAACAAGTTCTCCCTGGATATCATTTGTTTGAAGCGGTACCTCTGATGACGTGTCACCTGTAGATGATGCCACAACAATTTCTCCTGAATCAACTAGATCAGGATTATCCCCTGAAGAAGAAATAGGATCTGTACCATGGACAGCATGCTCACTAGATTCTGATGGCAGCTCTGCATTTGCTACTTCCTGTATATCAGTAGGTGCAGGACTTTCTGAAGCTGATGTAGCGGCTGGGCCAGTAGATGGAGTTAACTGCTCAGCAGAGGCAGTTGGAGGTCCTTCTAACTGTAATGGTTTGCTTGCTTCTTGTGAATTCAGAGCCCGAGAAGTGGGTTTTTTCTGACTAGATATTAAAGCAGTGAGAGATGGCATCCCTGGAGGAATAACTTCAATCTGTGGTTTCTTTCCAGCTTCTGCCAAACTTGTAAGCTTGGGCTCCTCAAGGGAGGCCAGAAATGCAGCTGCAGCATCTGTCTTTGCATGTGGAATGTGTTCAACCTCTTTCTGTAGCATTTTGTTCCAAGCTTGAACCAGTTTCCCAAGTGCTGGTCGCCCATGAGCCTGGAGATATTCACAAGGAAGATAAAAAATTACTGACTTCAGGTTTCAAGACAAACTCTTTTGAGAAATTCATACATGAGCGTGAAGTGCAGTCTCGGCAAGCATCCCAGTATCTTGCCATGCCTTTTCCATCAAAGCATTGTCTCCCAAAACTGCAGCCGAAAATGCTGCTTCACGTCCCAAACCAACAGAAATCAAATTGTTTACCAACCCCTGTAGTCACATGTGATGTCTATTTTAGAACTGAAGAGATAAAGCAAAAGCCATAAGCAATAGCAACTGGAATCATGTGACAATCAGAGTTATTGATAGCTTTTTGCGTCACACAATATTTGCTAATTATCCTTTTGCTATAAACCACCGCATTCTCCTCCTAACCCTCCAGATTTGGCAACTCATTTCAGTCCACAGAAAAGTTTGTTGATGGCTCTATCCAACAACTTCCTTTCCAATTTATATTTGTTTGTATGACTTGCTCAGAGTCCACTATTTATGCAACTCCAAGGGCTTCCTACCCAGTTCCAACTGTCAAAAACTTTCCTTTAGATAGACAAGATATGATAATCAACCAAGCATGCACAAAATGGTGCACTTATCAACAACAGTAGTTATGGAGTTAATTAAGATGAAATGATAAATGCAATTACCAGTGTGACAGAAGTAATGGCATAGAAAAAAATGTCATTTTGGATTTTCAATTGTATGGAAAAACTTGCTAGTAGTCCCAAAACTCTGAAAAGAAGGAATTCAAATGAAATGAGTACTCATTTTGGCTGAATACTCATTTCACATGAATTATGAAGGATGTATTTTAAGTGCATTTACTTAGGCATGCACATATTTTTAGAGATATGTGGCTACATACACTGAGTCGCGTCAACTCTCCATGATTTGCAAGACGTAAAGCAAGTCCTCTCAACTCTTGAACCTGTAAAGCTCCTTTCACAGAACCTGCAGCAGCTAACCTTTTGAGAGCATCACGAGCAATATAATCTTGTGCGGTAGCATCGGCAGCATCAATCAGGTCCAAAAATTCTCTAGCAAATTTCACTATTCCTTGAACAGCTTCAACAATATTCTCCTTCTTAGCTGTTGAGTTCATAATTTCATTCACATCTAGCCTTGTACTATCTAGGCCTATGTCCCTACTATTACTCATTGTAAGAAGGCACTGAAGAGCTCTTTTCAAATCATTACTCTGCATGGCAAGATCAAACTCTAACCTGAAAAATAAAATCCCAGCATCATTCAATCCTAAGAGAAACCATATGCATTGGAATGCAAAAGTAAGATCCTCTTACTACACTTGAGTGCAGGCAATTTGACACTGAAAAAAGTTGAAAGGCCAAATTATGCATTGCAGACCTTTTGGATATCCCAGGCAAATGAAGTGCTTCGGTGGCATAGCCCATCCCCAGCATAAATTGAGCCAAATCATCATGATGCTCTCTACCAAGCCTACTTGCCCTGTATAGAGAAGCACAATGAAGTTTACACAGAATCACAGTTTTATTTGCTCTTGAATGGCATTAACCTATTACAAAAAGTGTAAATAAGAAAGTACCACTTCACTGCACTAACAGCATCTCCATAGGCGGCAAGACAACGGCAACGAATACCAGGATGACTTAAGGATAAGGCATGAGCACACATGTACCTGTCAAAGGGAACTTTTCTGTTATATCAGTGGGCATTCGTCCCCAATACTGTGATAAATAAACAAAGCTAGCATACTATCCTCAAATAGACAGAAAAATGCCACACTAAAAACTTCTCACTTAGTGCATTCAGGGCAGCAAAATAGGTATGTAATATGTGCAGATCTCAAAAGGAAGTTATTACCTAAAAAAAATTCAGGCATCTATGTGATTTACCAAAAGATCATCTGAGGCTGTATAATGGTAGAAGCTAGGGAATTGATTCAGATTCAGCTTCTTTGGTGGATTATAGAAGAAGAAAAAAGTTCTCAAAAAAAGGGATGGAGAAATTTTATTAAAGATTTTAATAGCTGCACTGTCATAAACAAGGTTTCTCCTGATAACAGCTTCATAAATTCTCTTAACAAAAATAATATCCAGTGAACACTTAAGTACCAAAAAAGTAGATTAACAACAACCATCTCAAATTGATTTCATTTGGCAACTTGAGTTGAATTCAAGGTGGCATCAAAATAAGTCCTGAGAAACAGAAGTATAGGAATGCAGCTTGATTTTATTCAAAACGAAATATATTGCACTGTTCTAGTGGTTTATATCTTGAAACGTCGTAACAGTCAAATTTGTTCCAAATACTGGAGAAAACAGAATGACCATATAAGTAGACATACGGCCCTAGGGCATGTGCTGTGACAAAAGGGAAATTGTAAAAGAGGCTAAAGGAAACAACATTCATCTTCTCTTCTTCTAATGGGCAGTATTAATGGATTTTCAAAAATAAATAATGATATAATTACCTGTCAATAAGCCAAAGTACTCCATCTCTTACACCCACAACAACCAGAGGTCCTACAGGTCGTTTTTGCTCCATTGGAAAACGAGTGACAGCCACTGACACCCCTCCACCACCGACAGCTATCTCATTAACCTTTCTCTCTTCCATTTCTTTTGGCATCACTGAATCATCACCATCAACTTTAGCCTGTTTTGGCAATGTCAAGAAAGGTGGCACAGAAGGAGCATGCTGAAAAGAAGCTAATCTGACTGCCTGAAGAAAATATGCAACTGGTCAGGAAAATGAGAAGATAAATTCTATCACATGATTTACAAGTCAAACTTAAACTTCAGGTACTTCAGATGAAACTACAAAATATTTGAAGATGAAAAAGATTTATGCAGAATATAGATAACTCCAGAAGTCCCTTTTTTTATTTTATTTTTATTTCTTTAGCAGATCATCCAAAAAAGCTGAATCAATTGATTAAGAGCACAAATAAAATGTGAGGCATGAGGCAATATGGCCAAACTGTAACTGGCCCTGGAAGGAAAAATTTTGGGTGCTTAAAGTGAATGGATCCTCTAATTTCAGTCAAACAAAAAAAAAAAAAAGGTGCATCTTTAGCAAAAACCTTCTGATCGCATTTGTAACATCTTTTGTATACTATTCTATATTGCATCCTTGCTCCACATGATAGCGATCATTAGTAGACAAAAGTGAGACCAAATATTCCTTTAAGACAAATAAAATGGATAAGAAAAAGAAAAAGGTGTCCACAGTTGATGCCAACCACAAGAAAGGTGAAAGTACAAAACCCACCAAAGACAATGGGCTTGATTCCATCCTCCCAGATACTCCTCTCTCTCTCACACACACACAAACATACACACAGTTTTTCCTGGTTTTAATTTGAAAATCCTCATCAACATCTTTTATCTTCTATTTATCACCTCTAGGCTTCCTGTTTTTCCTTCTCTTGAAGTGATGGACAAAGTCTGTCCTTCAGCAGGGGCAGCATGCTCCTTTTTTTTTATTTCTGGGAATCTGCCCCCTCTTTTACAGCCCAAAAAAAAAAAATGCTGGAGAGGGGTTTACAAAATCGGCAGCAGGAAGATGATGAAAGTTACAAAAATATGTAGAGTGATGACGACGCACTCCCATGCCTGTCGAGAACATGGGCCCCCATTATGCAAGGAATAAATGATAAGATTATCATGCTACTTAATGTACTCTGCAACTCATTTCCAAGATCTGCACCTCTCTTCATTAACACGTATGAGGTATTTATTTAGAACTCAGCACACAAAATCTTTAATTTAATAAAAAGAAAAATAAATAAGATTAGCATGCAGAAATAATAAACAAACTAGATTTATTAAGGTGCCAATGATTTCTGTGAAGCAAAATGCAAAGTGAAGAGTAAATAGAAGCTGTCAGGTCTATTGAGCAAGTTGATGACTATAGAATTCATATCAATAAACACCTAGAAAATAATTAATACCCCACCTGCAGCATTGGGGGCCTCAATGCTATTCTTTCTTGTGCAGCAGCTTGTGGACCATCCACTGTGATTAGTGCTAGCTCACCATGCTCAGCAACCGCTCTTGCCTGTGCCTCTTTCATTTTCATCTCTTCTTTCATCAGTCTTGTTTCTACATCAACTGCTGCAACTCCAGCATCCACAAAAACACATCTGAAGGAACAATTGTCAGAGTTATTTTACGATTTTCCTCGTTGCCCCCACACCAAACCATCACAATAATAAGAATAGGCATCTATTAGGACAATTTTAACCACTCTCCTACAGCATATCAAATTGCATCTAGCAACAGCATTCTCAAGTTCTTTGCATGTGTAGAAACTCTCTAAGATTATGCAAGTCATTTGAAGATATACTTTGCTGCAAATGTAAAGAGATAGTTAAAACATTTCTTGACAAGTATTTGTCATATGGTCCCATTCATTTATACTATAAAATCTCCATATATGTGTTTATATGTCATTATTGCAAAACAACCAATGATGGTCAAACTGGTGAGAGATTTAGGGGTGTATGCCCTGATATTTCACAGAAGAATATATGCTAAAGTTTTCCCCAACTCCCCTCAAAGAGCATGAGCTGATTGATGGTTTAATTTTCCATAAAAGTAAAAGAGTTAAAACAACTAGATGCATAGAGGAAATGAGGACCCGGGGAACCCAACTACAACAAAAGTGCAAATGCTGAATTATTGTCCAATCTTACTCAATGGTAGTTGGTGTCACCACAAAAAGCTGTCTTCGATGCCAAACAGCTCCAGTGGAATAGGAAATTGCAATATCACCCAGATATCTATATTGGGGGCGCAAGGAAGATATGACAATATAGTGCTGATAAGCAAAAGCACAATATTCAACTGTTTGGTCCCATGCAGTCCATTCAGGCTGAGGAAGTAGACCACCAACAGGTTGAAATGTTTCCCAACTACAAATTAAAATATTAGGCATTAAAAATGATTAGAATGCCTCAGAACATCTAATTTTCCCAAAGGTAAACAGAATATATAAAAATATTTTAAAAAGTATCCTGAAGGCTAAATCCAGAGAAATGCACTACAAAGCAGAAAGAACCATTTGGGATGCTCAACAACAACAATAAAGGCTTTATCCCAAATTTGAGTGCTTATCTAAAGTCTAATTTTGAGAAGGAGCATTGGGATCACCACCATTAGTAGAAAGGATAACTGCTTAGCCCAAGCTTAAGTGGATCCCAACTACACGTGACAAACATAATTGGTTGTTAATTTCACTGCAATTCAAAAGTTCACTCAGTGCACTTAGTAAGGTAGATTTCTTCACTTATGCCCATACAACTCATCTAGCTGCGATTTATATCTCCATTTAATTTTGGGAAATTTCACTGAGGTAGCTATATTAGAAACTGGAACTCTCATATATTTCAGTTGTAATAACAATGTGATGAGGGCTCAACACAATGAAAAAAAAAAGCTCATCCAAAAGAATTGTATTGTAAGGCCAATTGAAGAGTAAACCACAGTCCCAATAGTTGGAGATTCATAAGTCAGATGGGTGCTGCATTTATGAAAGAATGTTTTATAGCTTTAGAGAATATAACTCTGAGCATTTTTGGTTCAGGATCAAAGCCCTTGGTCCTGCATCCTACCATCCTTGTAGAATGTATTTTCTTTCTTTCTCTAGATTTTCTCTACGCTTGCATCTTAAGATGCAAAGATGAAAAGATGAAAAGATGAGACATAAATTCTAATGCACGGTGTCACATTTTTCATGCAGTGGTCATGAATAGCACAAACAAATAATTATGTTAAGGAATTTTTTTGGTGTACTACAAAAAGAAAGTGATCTTTAATAATGTCCCGGTATCTTGGTTATAAACTGACATAATCAACAGAAAAAGCTATTATCCTCACCTGTAGAGCTGAAAGTTTTGAGGGGCTACCTCTAAGGAAGATCTTTGAGATGAAAATCCATCATCCAATGTTGAAAAGGAAGAGACACCACTGCTTCCAAATCCTGAGAGTGGCATAGACTGAATAGTTGAAATAGCTGTTGCTGCAATAGGGCTAATCCTGCGAGAAGTTCGATAGGCCACACCTAATAGTGCCCCTCCATGCAAGCCAATGATCTAATGCAGTCAATATTGAGTTAGAATAGGACCCTACTGTTAACCGCCAAACAATATTAATCACAAGTTTCGTGTAAATTTACTGAAGAAAACAATGATGAGGATTGTGAAGTAGAGATAAACACAACAAAAGAGCAAAGGACATATGCTTCTTCACACTGCACAAATGCGATGCTTTCCGGAACCCATAATATAAGAGCCTTATGCATTGGAATACCCCTTTTTTAATACTAATACCATCTAGCCAAATAGTAGATAAGCAATACAGCAAACAGAAAAGAATATACAAAAGGATTCCTGGTGCAGAAATCATTATTTAATTGCCAACAATGAAATAGATATAACATATCCTACATAGGGCAAGGAAAAAGTAAATGAATCCAGTTCATACAATTCATCATCAGTAAGGACCTGTTGGGCATTAAATTATTCAAAGGAAAAGAAATGAAAAAACATTTGAGCTGTCAACCATGTAATTCAAATTCTTTGCCATACAGATGCAATTATCTAAAGGAAATTCCAGGGAACTCAACTTTGAATATTACCAAGGGACACTAGCACGGGCTCAATTTTCATTTGTATATAAATCATCAATTGCTGAGAAAAAAATTGGAAAATTTTGCCGACAGACATAAGACCAGAAACTGCGGACAAAATGACTGCCGTCATAAAAATAATCCAGTATGAGACATATGAGCACACAATCCTATGGCACATGATTAAAGAAACAATGGCACAAAGAACAAATTCAGATTTTATGAAACTGAAAAAAACCATAAGAAAAAGGACAAGTACCGGTTCAGACCGACCACCTATAGACCTCATCAGTATATTAGAGGTCCCATCATCCAACAGGATACGAACTTGAACAGTGGCAGCAGAAGCAGCAGTAGCAGCTGCTGCAGCAGCTTGTGCTGCTGCTGCAGCTGTTTCCTTTGACTTTTTTGATGAACCACCCTTTGGAATAATAGGAATTCTGGGGGGTAACACAGATTCCAATATGGCAAATCTATCACGACATGTATCCCAAGCCAGAAGCCTTGCACTGCCAGAATCTACAATGGACCAATCGCTAACTTTGTATATTGAGAAGTAAGGAATATCCGGCCACACAACTGCAAGATATCTGCCACCAAATTTGTGAAGTAAGAATGCAATAATAGAACTGTGAATATAGACATCCCTGACAAAGGCAAGTCAAGAGTAGTCTAGCACAAAAAAAAATCAGTGCCGAATCGAGAACATTGAGAAAGGGAATGCCAATCAGAAATTCACTGATACACTTCAAATTGGAGAAGAGGAGGAAAAAGTTCTCAAAAGTCAAAGTCCAGGTCCACAAAACCACCAACATTGAAGATGTGCGAAAAGTAACTCACTTGCCCGAACTGCTAACTGATAGAACTGAATATGCATCGTGTGGAACAGGTGTACTAATATGTCTCTTAACCTGCTTGACATGTAATGCTTCAGTCAAGTCACCCTTGTACTTTCCTGCTTCAGATAAGGAGCCATTACTTCCAAGAGATGGATTAGCTGTATTTGAGTGCTGGAAGTTTAGTAACTTCAATTCCCTTTCAACCACATAGACGGCAGAATGCTCCCGGTTCCCAGAAGGAGTTGGTAGAGGAGCTACAGGGGGAAGAGACCTAGCATCAAACTCGCTGACAATAATACCGATATTTGTTCCAGTAGCAACAAGGTGAGGCTGTAGAGAATGTGCAACCATACAATACACCTGCACCAGCAACCTGATGATGGTCAAAAACATATTGCCTGCATAAAATATATTGCTTGTAAATAAGTGTAATCTGACAGCTATATGATCACAAATTTCAATTTCCATCATAAGCAGGTTACTGCCTTGATGTGAAAAGTTAAAAGAATTTAATCCAAAAATAAAGCCACTGCTGGTGCAGCCCACATACATCACTCTAATAGGACTAAGCAACAAAAATCTCAAAAGGCAGTGCCCTACTCTAAGTTTTTTGTTTGGTGCAAGAACTTGAGGAGGGATGAGCGAGGACAGCTCACACAATGGTCTGGTGAGAGCTGAATATGTTGGGTGTTCAATGGCCCTGCAAAACAGTTAATAACCAAATTCCCATTATCCTTTTGACGTCCAACAGACAGACGTCATCATTAACTCATTGGCACTCAAACATAAACAATGACAAGGATTGATCATTGAACAAAGTGGCATCACCAGCCACGCATACCATATATGTGAATCTTTTACGCAAGTTAAAATATCAAGGTTTGGGGCTCGAGGGTGGCACCATGATGCCACACTGTGGCATGCAAGTTTGGGGACAGGTTTGATTCGCCGCAACTCCTGCATACATAAATGCATGCAAAAATCAGATAAAGAAGAGGGAAGAAAACGGTGAACAAGGACATGCAACTATACACAGGAAAAAGAAATGAAATGAGAATATCATGTCTTTCGCATCAAATTGAGTTCCTGTAGTACATTTGCTATTCACATAAATCAAAAGACTTTTGGATACACTCCATGACACCTTGAAAGAGATTGTATCCCATATTGCTAATGTCTTATCTGCACCAATGGTTATGAGTCGTGGAGCGCCTCCGATCACTCTAAACAGCTCAACAGCCACCACTCCACCATCATGCGCCTGTTGTTATGACAAAAGAAAAATATTATACCGCACCTCCAGTTCACTTGCCCCAAGATGCAGAGTTACTGCATTTGCTCACTTGCTGATTAGATACATGTTAAAACCATGGAAATGTATGATGGCTATGGATAAATAACTTGGCAAAACACAAGATTAAGGTTGACAATCAAATAACTAAGATAAGGAGAAAAGAAAAACCACCTTAAACATTTTGGTACAATTGACTCTATTAAAAAATAGATTAGGCAGTGAAACAAGCACCACCTTTCTTTAGTTAAATGTTATTTCATTGATAAATCTAGTTTATCTTGTGGGATCATAGTGTCAACTTTATATGGCTTCAGGATATGATAAATGCAAGTTTGATTGCAGGAAGGAAAAAATTGCTTCATTAATCAATAGATATAGCAGGAAAAATGTCCAAGAACAACACAAATGCACCTTCAAGCTCAGTTTGGGTACAAGTTCTCGTGAATCTTGACCATGGTCTGCGCTCCAAAGTACAAGTAAACCATCACTACCACCCGAAACAAGAAGTGCCTATAAGTAGATTTGAAACAATAACAAACCAATAAGTCACATGAAGCGAATTGCCATTGAGATCAAACTCAAATCATTGTAGTACTATGAAATTAAGTTGCACACTCTGTTTCCTTCTGGCATCTTTGCCGAATTCATCTTACGAGGAATGAAGGGTAAAATTCATGGGGAGCCTTATTTGGTCTGACACTTATCCACATGCATCGCCTGAGTTTTAATTTAGTTTTAAAAATTCCAATACTATAAGGTCTTTTCAATTACCTCCTTCATTATCCATCTACTCAACTATCTATTGCACAAGTCAATATTAAGCATAGTATTTTGGAAATCAAAATCAAACATCCAATAGCATTGTCTAAAAAAGGAATGTTGAAAAAATTAAAAATTTATTGAGAACATTTTTCTAGAAGATAAAAAATTTAGTAAAAAAAGGGAGAAAAATAGATATAAAAAAATATAATTTATTAAAATTTAATTTTAAGCTTTTTTAGGGAAGAGAAAAATCAAAGTTTCTATTGTAGTCTTTAAAATTTATAAAATATTGTATTTTAACTATTAAAAACCAGATTTCTAATAAGAGGGTGATTGAAATACTTAGAAAGCATAGGTGTTTCAAAAATATATTAAAACTACATGAAGCATCTCTGAGAAGCACCAAACTATAGAATTTTCCATGAATTTTACCCAGAAAACAATAATTTGCTCAATATATAATAACATCAATTATCAAATTAATGATAAAAAATATAGATCTTTTCCCATTTGCATTGTTGGGATTACATTTTTTGTGAAAAACAACTTACCAAAAATGAGTGCTTGAAATACCAGGAAAAAAAAAAGGAAATTGATTTCAATGGACAAATTGGCTGACAAAATAAATTCTTAGTAGCAAATATTAGCAGTTAGAAACAATGGACTACCTCACCAGAGGATGCCATGAAGGTCATCAGACAATAAATTGGTCCTTTATGACCTCCAGTGTACCTGCGCACAAGCTGCAAAAGTTTTTCTTTTTCTTTTTATTTTTTCTGGACAGGCTGCAAAAATTAAGTAGTTCCAAACAAACACAAAAGTTACTTTAATAAAACTGCAAACCTTCCATGAAATCATTGAAAGAACTCTAATGACCCCATCTGATCCACCAAATGCAACCAGGGGAGAATCGCCAGCACTAGATCTAGAGAGAAACTCCATACTGTAAATGTGCATGAAAAAGGTGAGGGCAACATTAGCATGTAAATGTCAAAACCAATTAATCAGGCATAATAAAAATGATCAAATAAGACAAAGCACAAAAATATTTGGTAGCCCATGAAAGAAAACAATAATCATACACACATTGACAAAAGAATCCATTGCAACAAAGGACAAATAATGAAAACCTTGATTCACTACCTAAAGAGGATATTTGATATTGTTCATCCTTTATCAATAATATGTTACTTCTCTATGAATGTAAGCATCTAAGAGTTAGATTATCAAATCAGAGTTTTTGTTTGATAAATGGATTGTGTATAAAAAGATCAAAAAGTTGACACAAAGTTTGAAAATACAGATGTGGAAATAAACACCAGATGGTACAAAGCAATGGTATCAGCACATAAGACACTATAAAATGATAAAAGAATTCAATCAAGTGATGAAGTTTTGTTTGTACGATGGTAATAATTTTTATCCAATTGCTGACCTAAAAAATTGAGATATAAGAATTGTGGTAAGAGCCTCAACTATCCACCAAAAAATGACTTCGACACTATCACATGCCCAATGCTCCCTAGAAGGAAATGGCTCCATGCATTTCCCACTCAAGCATATCAATTTTTCATTTGCCTCCCTCTATCCTCAGTGATTGGCCTCCCACTCCCTAAAAAAAAGAAAATCATAACCATTTTATGTTTTCCAGAAGATCTTTAATTGGTGTGAAAAGTATAGATCCTAGAAGAAAAATTCCCCCATAGGTATGCTCCCTTATCATAACACAAAAGAAAAATGGAATTCCCATTGATTTATGCATAGCAGCATGTAGTAAAAAGCAATAGATGCTAAAAGAGAATAAAAAACTTGCAGCTAGGACACAAGGTGTACCAGAAGCATAGGGCTGAAGCCAAAAGAAATCAATAAACCCTAAATGATACACAGAATAGGAAAAATAAGTGCATAAGTTTCTCTGAATAGGACTTGCCATAGCAATGACTTATTGTCAAGTTCTTGCTTAGGCACATCTCGGCCACGCATCGTGACCAAGTCCAAAAAGATGGCCTTATTTTCACAACAAATGACAAGAAAGTGCCTGCCCTTAGTGGACGGAGCAGGAGGAGCAAAGGCCGAAGTAACATTACTAACAGCAGAGGGAGCCTCAGCAGCTGCAGAGCGGTTACGCCAAAGTTGCCAAAATCGGACATCCTCGTCATAAAAGTTTACCTGCTTAACACTTTAGCAAGGGCCAGACAGCAGCATTAGAAAACAATAATTTGCAGAATAACGGTTAATTTAGACCTCATATCAGATGAGAAGAAAGAATAACACAAAAGATGAAATGATATCAGAAAAAGAAAACCCTAGTATATCACAAGGGAGATGGCATATATTACCTTCCTCCCCGCATGGCTTCAGTAGGTTTCCCTTTAGATTCTGCGAATACAACCAGAACCTTTTAGCATACTAATTGATTTAGTACCTTTAGTATTATTAAATATACAATATAAGATTAATGACTAACAGGAAAACTACATCACACTGAATTACTGCTCTTCAGAGTCCACTAACCAAATCGCAGAAATCTCGAATAGAGGTGAAAATTGACACAATAAGATAAAGGAAATGCACTATTAAAAATCAAGAAAAATCAAAAGTAGTGATTGTACCTGATTCGCCCTCTGCAAGCTTCTCCAACTTGGCACCGACTAAACGCCTCTCATCAACGCCACCAGCTTTTAGCTCGTATATCACCTGGTTCATAGATGTGTGAAAAAGAAAATAAATAATAAGAAATAAGAGAAAAGGCGGCTTAGATAGATCAATTTGAAGAAATCAGTAGGATGAAGAGAGGAAAAAAAAAGAAGAAGAAAAATCTTTGGAAATAGAAAAGAAACCTGACGGTGTTCCCAATTCCACACAGAGACCCGATCTGAAGCATCGGCTGTGACGAGCCATGGATAAGTGGGATGCAGCTGAATCTTGACGATCTTATCGTTACTCGGCCTGAATGCTCTCAATCGCAGCATTTTGTTTGTTTTTTTTGGGGGGGGGGGGGTTCGTCTCTTTTTTGTTTGCCCTCCTCTAAAGATTTGAAACCGATTTATCGGTGGCGAGAGATTGATCTGCCAGATTTAGGATCACTATTCGGCGGCGCGGTTCGGGGCGGGGGTGGTTGATCCAAATTCCAAATTCGCGTTCTCCCACCTTTCCAGTGGGTTTTCTTTGACTGTCAGTCTCAATAAACAATTTTTTTTTTCTTAATTATTGTGTTCGACGGCAGCAGATGAGAGATCCCTAACTCGACACTGCTCTAAAGTTCAAAGAAAAGCAAATCCGTTAGCTGCTGGTTAGCAACGCTACAGCAACGCATAAAAGATGAGAGCCATTGGCAATGGCTTGGGGCAAGGGCCACGATGAATTGTGATTCATTCAACTGATATTCGTATGAAACCCCCGACCGCCAAAGTATTCTGGCAGCGGCGGTCGTCGTGACTCGTGATTTCCTAGCGGTCCATGTCCCATCCGAAATCCAAGTCCTAGGCGTATGGTAATAAGTTACCTAACAAGTCAAGTCAGAACTAAGCATATATCTTTCTTATCAAACCAAAAGTTTTCATGAACGCATTTTATCATAAGGACAGAAATAGCTAAAAATTAAAAAATATTATTATAAATATAATTAGAACTTAGAAAAAAAAAGTCTAGTTTCTCACCTTATTTTCCACTTAAATGAACATTTGAAGAAAGAGCTACTGCTTAAATCAATGGATTTTTGGACTCAATGACATTTTAATTTGTTCAATTATGCGAAACCAAAATTAAACTGGTTGTTGAAGCAAAAATGTTGAAGTTCGTATATTCCATAATGCAAAACAACTTCAATTTAAGAGTTTAACTCCAATAAATTTTGGAACACTTAAATTCGTAAAACAAAGAATAAATAGCCAGAACAATCTTCTTTGAATAGATTGCTGGAGATGGGCGTCGAACTTCCCACTTTGCTGGGATGAATTACTCAATTCCGTTGTTTTACTTGACACCTGCAGGTCGTTCTTTGATAAATCATTGTCCTAAAAAGCAAATCTATAGACCCAAAATTTTTTTGTTCAAACGACCTAAGCAATAGTTTCAGAGTCTAAAACTAAATGTCAAGTAAAATATCGTAAAAATCAATCACGTCTCTATTAAATTTGTTTAAACAAATGCATTATTAATGATTCTAATTTTAAGAAAATTAATATAAAATTTATGAGAAATAAAAAAACAGTCGATTATATAGAAAAGTTTTCATTACATTACCCATA
The DNA here is from genome assembly GCA_021464305.1 of Kandelia obovata. NCBI lineage: Eukaryota > Viridiplantae > Streptophyta > Magnoliopsida > Malpighiales > Rhizophoraceae > Kandelia > Kandelia obovata. The sequence goes on from CM038474.1 coordinate 5,977,930, forward strand.
AAAATTGCCATCATTACTGATCGAGAAAAAAGAAAATTTGAATTTTTTTCTCAAAGAGTAATTACTAGATTGTATTATCGTAGTCTAATCATGATCATATATACTAAATTTGAATCATCCATTAGAATTTGCACCAGACTATTTCAATTGATTATATTTATTCAATTATATTGAGTAATAAAAAATAAAAATATAAAAAGACAAAAGCCAAAACTAAAACTTAAAAGAAAGAAAGAAAGAAAGAAAGAAAGAAAGAAAGAAAGAAAGAAAGTGCTTGTGTATTATCCGAGAGCAAATTATCAAAGGGTGAAAAAAAAGTACTACGTGGAAAGAAGATTTACTAAGGCTCCTTGGCTTGAAAACCATAATTTAGTCGAAGTCAAGAGCCTCCTAACCTGGACCATTGCCTTTTGAAGTTGCAGCTACAACTTGTCTAAACACTCGAGTACGATGCCAGCTACAATTTCTCCATAGCATAGGGGCAACAAAGATGGAAATGACCAATATCTTGACT